>CM065722.1:9599315-9604476 GCA_033310375.1 Conus canariensis
GTTTGGTTGGCGAATCGGCAACCAGCACTGCGGAAGTGGCGGTGCCTTGAAGTAGCAGTCTGCGCGCAGAGGCAAAAATGCTCAGGATCGCTTCCCCTTGGATAGTGTCGTTCGCTGGAGTCGCAAGTCTCGGGCTTCTGATAATCACACGAAAAATAAATATTTATTTTAAAAAGGAAAAATAAAAATCTTTTTCAAGTTTTTTTTTTTTTTTTACGAAAATAAAAGATGACCAACGGAAAGGAACACTTCGACTATTCTGTTGCATGCAGTCGACTATACTGTTGTATGCAGTCGACTATACTGTGGCATGCAGTCGACTATACTGTTGCATGCAGTCGACTATACTGTTGCATGCAGTCGACTATACTGTTGCATGCAGTAGGCAGATAGCGGCGGGCAGTTGGCTTAGAAGACGGATAAAATAATTGAGAGTCTCCGAGTACAAACGGATTAATGCTTAGACAGCGACCACGGCGGGCCAAGGTGTGGTGTTTGATTATTTGTTGTCTTTCTTTCTTTCTTCTTGTGTGTGTGTGTGTGTGTGTGTGTGTGTGTGTGTGTGTGTGTGTGTGTGTGTGTGCGGAGGGGAGAGAGAGAGAGAGAGAGAGAGAGAGAGAGAGAGAGAAGCGTACGCGCACGCGTACGCTTTTTATAGTGTGCGCACGCGCGCGGGCGGATATATACATCCATAAAGCCGGCAAAACCTCAGATCTATGGAACTGTTTGCCCGGCGAGCGAATTTCGTGAGCGTATTTCGCCGCCAACTGATTTTTCGCTTCAGTATCGCGTCTATGCAATTGCACCTAACACTGTACAACTGTACCTAGAACCGCTTGCAAACGTGTCATAAAAACAGTGGCGCAAAAAGGACGTGATTTTCGTTTGTGGATGAAGCGGACCGGAACTGCATCCTCGTGTCGGGATCCACCTTCATTAATCTCTGTGCGGGGCAAAACATGAACACAAATAACAAATTTTCCTCTTCAGTACGCAGTTTAACCTATGTATACTGTTTATTTTCATGTTAACGTTTTGTGGATTGCTTTTGCCAATACAATGTAAAATGTTGAATGTATGCAAAACTTGTTAAAAGAGAAAATCGGAAATGAAATGAGGCAGGGAACAGTAAACGATAAACAGTAAACAAGTGGGGTATTTTTTGCGCCCCAAATCCCATTTTTTCCCCCACTATTAGATTGTTCGTCTATGTATTTGTCTGACTTTATTCAAGTTTAAAAGGCTGTGCCAGTCTTGAATAAAAGTTACTCTGTGTTAGGTTTTCTTATGGGAGCAAAAAATACCCCACTTGTTTATTGTTAAAAGAGCTTAGTGAGACTCGACAGGCTTTTCTTGCATTCGTGAGACACTCAAAAGAGTTATATATGGAGACACGAGAATGGAATGCAGCTTGAAAAGGTATATAAGACATTGAACTTCTTACTTTCGTAACTCACTCACCTTCAAACTCTTTAAGTGTGTGTGTGTGTGTGTGTGTGTGTGTGGTGTGTGTGTGTGACTTTCCGTCGAAAACCAATTAGACTTTAACTGAAAAACACCTTAGAGTTAGACGTTCTAAAAAAACAAAAACAAACAAACAACAGCAGCAGATTAACTCACTTGTTGCCACGTTTACCTTACGGAGGCGTTAACATTTTACGGAAAGAATCTAAAGAGAAGTTATCTAGTGGTCTGTTTATTTGCCATAAGTTGGCTTTAGTATTTTACGGAAAGAAGCTGAAGAAAAGCTGTCTAGTGGTCTGATAAGCCATAACTGGCCCCTAAACTCTGTGAATGCCTTGGTTTTAGAGCAGATGGAAAAATGGGCATACCGATCCATTCTGTTTTCAAGAAGAATTTTTTGTTGTTGAAACAAACGAATCGGTATTGACAGCAATATTAAACAAAATAACTTACTCAGCCCTTGTTGGTCTGCCTTCAAGCGAGCACCATATCAACAACACTACAAGGACTAATCGAGGGAGGAGCATTTTTTCATCGCTGCAGATGACTTCATCTTTGTCATGTGACGTTATTATTTCATCTATCATAGGTGATGTCATTTTTACGTGATTTTGGAACGCGACTTTGACGACCGTGAAAAATGACTGATGTTAGTTGAAGTACTTGCTGTTACTACCGCTCAATCAACCTAGATAACGGACTTTTTCAGCGAAAGCACATTAGAAAGCAACTTAAGAATGCGAAAATAACAACAAAAACAACAACAATAGTAATTTTCATCATAGTAATAATGGACGCTTTCCTTCCCAAGAGGGAGCTCAAAATGTAATACAGGCGAACGCACATCACACATCTGCCAAAAAGAAAGGTAAAGATCGAAAACACAAACGCACGCCTCTGGATTTTACAGTATATATTCACACACACACATTCACGCACGTACGCATGCACACTCAAGAACGCGCGCGCGCGCGGTGTGTGTGTGTGTGTGTGGTTTCAGTGCGCGTGTACGTGGGCGCACGCACGCGTGTTTAAATGTGCGTGTGTGTGCGCGCGCTATGTGTGCGGATGTAAATGTGTGTGTATGTCAGCGCAAGGGAGGGGGAGGGGCGGAGATGGGTGCATGCATGAGAGAGAGAGAGAGGGGGGGAGGGGGGGGGTCGTAGAGAAAAAGTTGAAAAGCGAGAGAGTTGCAGGAAGGCGGGGGAGGTGGGGGGGGTGGTGGGGGGGGGGGGGGGGGGGGGGGGGGGGGGGGGGGGGGGGGGGGGGGGGGGGGGGGGGGGGGGGGGGGGGGGGGGGGGGGGGGGGAGGGGGGTGGTGGGGGGGGGGGGGGGGGGGGGGGGGCAGAAGAGAAGAAATGTTGGTTTGGGTGCGCGTCTCTGTCTTTCTGTCTGTCTGTCTGTCTTTCTCTCCTCTCTCTCTCCTCTCTCTCTCTCTCTCTCTCTCTCTCTGTCGCGCATTCTCTTGACACTCTTATCTAGTTGTCGGGAGAATTGTCGAGATCAGGAAAAAGATTGCATTGCTCACCGTGAAACGCTGTTTATCAGCAAGCCTATGAATCATTCATTATTGTGCCACTGTCGACAATTCAAAGACTGACGTCTGCGTCACCCTCGCACGTTTTCAGGAAACGCTGTCAGTCCCTGTCGTCTGCTGAAAACGTCACGGTGCGTGTCAACTGTCGTCTGCTGCTCTTCCTGTCTTCCAGTTTTTTCTCAGGAGTGTGCTGAGGATTGTCGGGGCTGGCTTGGTCAGGTTTGTTGGGCAGGCTGGCAGAAGATTTGGATGGTTTTATTCTTTACATTGTTGTCCAAGCGACAGGCCGTTACATAACGAACAAGTACGGTAACTCTTGCTCCCATGATGAAATAAGTGCACGCCCGTAACTGCAAACGAACGCTGCTTACGATACCTTGTTTGTTCTGTGTGCTCAGTGTTGGCATTTGTGCCAGGCGATGAAGTCTTGTAAGCAGCATTCATTTTTGTTTATGGATGTTTTAATAATTTCATCATGGGAGCGAGAATTAAAACTGCTTGTGCGTCATTTACTGTTGACTATTTCTCGCCCCGTTTGAGATTTTCATTCAGGTCATTATTGTTTGTGTGTTGCGCAAGCACAAAGCAGGTCACCAGGTATGACGTCAGTGAAATGTAGATAAGCGAGGTTAAGCATGACGCACGGATCAGGTTTAACGTTCCTTTTAGGGTGTCGTGTACACCGAGGCACACCAGTCTTGCTTTCCCGGCCTGAAATCTCCATAAAAGTTTGTAACATGAGCTCAGGACTGGTGATTTGGAAGTCGTTAATACGAGGCTCATGACATGTAGGACAGTTTTGTAAACACAGCGCAGGGGTAACATGCTGTACTAAAGTTTTGTCTCTTATGAACATAGCATATATTTAGTAAGAAAAAGTGTTGGACGCGAATTAAATGATGAAGAAAGCTAGGACTACATTTACAACACTGGATGAAAACAAAAGTAAACCTACAGTCGTAGAAAAGAAAGGGGAAAACGAGAGTCAAGGGAAACAACTAAGAGAAGGAAACACAACACACACACACACACACACACACACACACACACACACAACACACACACACCACACACTGACTGAAACTATTTACTGTCAGATTGTATTGTTGTACTGACATTTAAAAACATAATACAATTAATGGGAAACCAAAATAATACAAATAACATCCGAATGACATAAAATCATAAGAGAAACTCAATAGGGAAGCATTTAACATTTGAAAGTAAAATCATAAAATCAGAAATAGTAATTATGAAATAAATTACTTCTGAACTGTACTGAAAACAAAACCCTCTCTCTCTCTTCTCCTCTCTCTCTCCTCTCTCTCTCTCTCTCTCTCTCTCTCTCTCTCTCTCAGACCATCACCACCAAAAAAAAATAAAAAGTAAAAAATAACGTAGACACACACACATATGCGTACGCGCGCGCGCGCGCGCGCACACACACACACACACACACACACACACACACACACACACACACACACACTAAAACTACAAACGCAAGCGCCTTTAGCCACGCAAAAAAACCATGAAAAACAGTGGCAGACAAAGACAAGAAATGCTGACGTTTCCCCGGGCCCCTTTTCGTGACACCCCTTACGACAGGTCATACATTGCACTCGTTTTTTAATTTCCCTGGCCCATTGTTCTGGGGTGGTCTTTAAGCCGCGAAAATAAACGGTTTTGGTCGTTAAACAGTGGGGGCTTTTTTGGGTTTTAGGGGGTTTTCCGCTTTTTTTTTTGACTGTCGTGTTTTGCTAAGGTATTAAAAACTGTTTTGTGTGGGGGGGGGTTGGTTTTGTTGGGTGGGGTTTGTTTGGTCTTGCGTGCGTGGCGGTCGGTGGGTGTTTTGTGTTTTTGGGGAGAGAGAGGGGGGGAAAATAGAAAGAGCGGTCAAACATGGAAGTGACTTGAGCGGAAGAAGTTTGGTGAAAGGGGAGAGGGGAGGGGGGGTGGGGGAAGGGTGGGTGAGAAATAAAGGGTGATCCTTTCCTTACATTTTATTTATTTTTATTTTTTACCCTTTAAAATAAAAAAGAACAAACAAAAGATTTAAGGAACAAGGTTTTTTTTCTCGTTTTGGTTTTTAAAATACCTTTTAATAAGCTTTCATTATATCCTAAAAAGGAAACTTCTGTTGGTTTTGTGTGTTTTTTGT
>CM065722.1:9604576-9612076 GCA_033310375.1 Conus canariensis
GTGTGTGTGTGTGTGTGTGTGTGTCCCCAGAGAGTCTTCTTTTTTTTTCCTCGTACACCGAAACGATTGGCGTCAGATTAATTGCCACTTAAGTGGCACTGAAGACCTGACAGCAAATACAAAGAATCATCAGGAGGAAATAAATAATTTCTTGTTGAATATATTTAATTCAGGGATGTTTTGTTTTAAGCGATTTTGGAATGAGCTTGCCGCAAATAGTCAATTGAAAAGACACTGAATAATCGTTGGTGTTTCTTATCACTCAGCTTGATGTCGTAGGCAAAGAACTAAGGCTCCATTTTTGCCACACCTGACATTCGGCTGTAACAACATGAAAAACTCCGAAGCTTTCCTTCAAATATGAAGGCAGAAATCCACCTCATGTCCTACTCGGACTTGATGAAACCCTGAAAGAAACTACGTCGTACTCAACACACTTTGTCATATGTTTTACCCCTGCATTGTAAAAATGAATGCGCGAAGACAATCGCTCAAGGTCCCTGAATTCAAGGTGAAAAATTGAAATCACTAGTAACAAGACAAAATACACACCTGTTCGGTTCTTGATAGTGGTGGATAGCGTCTTCTCATTGTGTGCTAGTTTGGTTGGCGAATCGGCAACCAGCACTGCGGAAGTGGCGGTGCCTTGAAGTAGCAGTCTGCGCGCAGAGGCAAAAATGCTCAGGATCGCTTCCCCTTGGATAGTGTCGTTCGCTGGAGTCGCAAGTCTCGGGCTTCTGATAATCACACGAAAAATAAATATTTATTTTAAAAAGGAAAAATAAAAATCTTTTTCAAGTTTTTTTTTTTTTTTTACGAAAATAAAAGATGACCAACGGAAAGGAACACTTCGACTATTCTGTTGCATGCAGTCGACTATACTGTTGTATGCAGTCGACTATACTGTGGCATGCAGTCGACTATACTGTTGTGCATTGCAGTCGACTATACTGTTGCATGCAGGTAGGCAGATAGCGGCGGGCAGTTGGCTTAGAAGACGGATAAAATAATTGAGAGTCTCCGAGTACAAACGGATTAATGCTTAGACAGCGACCACGGCGGGCCAAGGTGTGGTGTTTGATTATTTGTTGTCTTTCTTTCTTTCTTCTTGTGTGTGTGTGTGTGTGTGTGTGTGTGTGTGTGTGTGTGTGTGTGTGTGTGTGTGCGAGAGAGAGAGAGAGAGAGAGGAGAGAGAGGAGAGAGAGAGGAGAGAGAGAGAAAGCGTACGCGCACGCGTACGCTTTTTATAGTGTGCGCACGCGCGCGGGCGGATATATACATCCATAAAGCCGGCAAAACATCAGATCTATGGAACTGTTTGCCCGGCGAGCGAATTTCGTGAGCGTATTTCGCCGCCAACTGATTTTTCGCTTCAGTATCGCGTCTATGCAATTGCACCTAACACTGTACAACTGGACCTAGAACCGCTTGCAAACGTGTCATAAAAACAGTGGCGCAAAAAGGACGTGATTTTCGTTTGTGGATGAAGCGGACCGGAACTGCATCCTCGTGTCGGGATCCACCTTCATTAATCTCTGTGCGGGGCAAAACATGAACACAAATAACAAATTTTCCTCTTCAGTACGCAGTTTAACCTATGTATACTGTTTATTTTCATGTTAACGTTTTGTGGATTGCTTTTGCCAATACAATGTAAAATGTTGAATGTATGCAAAACTTGTTAAAAGAGAAAATCGGAAATGAAATGAGGCAGGGAACAGTAAACGATAAACAGTAAACAAGTGGGGTATTTTTTGCGCCCCAAATCCCATTTTTTCCCCCACTATTAGATTGTTCGTCTATGTATTTGTCTGACTTTATTCAAGTTTAAAAGGCTGTGCCAGTCTTGAATAAAAGTTACTGTGTGTTAGGTTTTCTTATGGGAGCAAAAAATACCCCACTTGTTTATTGTTAAAAGAGCTTAGTGAGACTCGACAGGCTTTTCTTGCATTCGTGAGACACTCAAAAGAGTTATATATGGAGACACGAGAATGGAATGCAGCTTGAAAAGGTATATAAGACATTGAACTTCTTACTTTCGTAACTCACTCACCTTCAAACTCTTTAAGGTGTGTGTGTGTGTGTGTGTGTGTGTGTGTGTGTGTGTGTGTGTGTGTGTGTGTGTGTGTGTACTTCCGTCGAAAACCAATTAGACTTTAACTGAAAAACACCTCAGAGTTAGACGTTCTAAAAAAAACAAAAAAAAAAAACAACAGCAGCAGATTAACTCACTTGTTGCCACGTTTACCTTACGGAGGCGTTAACATTTTACGGAAAGAATCTAAAGAGAAGTTATCTAGTGGTCTGTTTATTTGCCATAAGTTGGCTTTAGTATTTTACGGAAAGAAGCTGAAGAAAAGCTGTCTAGTGGTCTGATAAGCCATAACTGGCCCCTAAACTCTGTGAATGCCTTGGTTTTAGAGCAGATGGAAAAATGGGCATACCGATCCATTCTGTTTTCAAGAAGAATTTTTTGTTGTTGAAACAAACGAATCGGTATTGACAGCAATATTAAACAAAATAACTTACTCAGCCCTTGTTGGTCTGCCTTCAAGCGAGCACCATATCAACAACACTACAAGGACTAATCGAGGGAGGAGCATTTTTTCATCGCTGCAGATGACTTCATCTTTGTCATGTGACGTTATTATTTCATCTATCATAGGTGATGTCATTTTTACGTGATTTTGGAACGCGACTTTGACGACCGTGAAAAATGACTGATGTTAGTTGAAGTACTTGCTGTTACTACCGCTCAATCAACCTAGATAACGGACTTTTTCAGCGAAAGCACATTAGAAAGCAACTTAAGAATGCGAAAATAACAACAAAAACAACAACAATAGTAATTTTCATCATAGTAATAATGGACGCTTTCCTTCCCAAGAGGGAGCTCAAAATGTAATACAGGCGAACGCACATCACACATCTGCCAAAAAGAAAGGTAAAGATCGAAAACACAAACGCACGCCTCTGGATTTTACAGTATATATTCACACACACATTCACGCACGTACGCATGCACACTCAAGAACGCGCGCGCGCGCGTGTGTGTGTGTGTGTGTGTTTCAGTGCGCGTGTACGTGGGCGCACGCACGCGTGTTTAAATGTGCGTGTGTGTGCGCGCGCTATGTGTGCGGATGTAAATGTGTGTGTATGTCAGCGCAAGGGAGGGGGAGGGGCGGAGATGGGTGCATGCATGAGAGAGAGAGAGGGGGGGAGGGGGGGGGGGTCGTAGAGAAAAAGTTGAAAAGCGAGAGATAGAGTTGCAGGAAGGCGGGGGAGAGGGAGGTGTGTGTGGTGGGGGCGGGGGGGGGGGGGGGGGGGCAGAAGAGAAGAAATGTTGGTTTGGGTGCGCGTCTCTGTCTTTCTGTCTGTCTGTCTGTCTGTCTCTCTCTCTCTCTCTCTCTCTCTCTCTCTCTCTCTCTCTCTCTCTCTCTCTCTGTCGCGCATTCTCTTGACACTCTTATCTAGTTGTCGGGAGAATTGTCGAGATCAGGAAAAGATTGCATTGCTCACCGTGAAACGCTGTTTATCAGCAAGCCTATGAATCATTCATTATTGTGCCACTGTCGACAATTCAAAGACTGACGTCTGCGTCACCCTCGCACGTTTTCAGGAAACGCTGTCAGTCCCTGTCGTCTGCTGAAAACGTCACGGTGCGTGTCAACTGTCGTCTGCTGCTCTTCCTGTCTTCCAGTTTTTTCTCAGGAGTGTGCTGAGGATTGTCGGGGCTGGCTTGGTCAGGTTTGTTGGGCAGGCTGGCAGAAGATTTGGATGGTTTTATTCTTTACATTGTTGTCCAAGCGACAGGCCGTTCACATAACGAACAAGTACGGTAACTCTTGCTCCCATGATGAAATAAGTGCACGCCCGTAACTGCAAACGAACGCTGCTTACGATACCTTGTTTGTTCTGTGTGCTCAGTGTTGGCATTTGTGCCAGGCGATGAAGTCTTGTAAGCAGCATTCATTTTTGTTTATGGATGTTTTAATAATTTCATCATGGGAGCGAGAATTAAACTGCTTGTGCGTCATTTACTGTTGACTATTTCTCGCCCCGTTTGAGATTTTCATTCAGGTCATGTATTGTTTGTGTGTTGCGCAAGCACAAAGCAGGTCACCAGGTATGACGTCAGTGAAATGTAGATAAGCGAGGTTAAGCATGACGCACGGATCAGGTTTAACTTTCCTTTTAGGGTGTCGTGTACACCGAGGCACACCAGTCTTGCTTTCCCGGCCTGAAATCTCCATAAAAGTTTGTAACATGAGCTCAGGACTGGTGATTTGGAAGTCGTTAATACGAGGCTCATGACATGTAGGACAGTTTTGTAAACACAGCGCAGGGGTAACATGCTGTATACTAAAGTTTTGTCTCTTATGAACATAGCATATATTTAGCAAGAAAAAGTGTTGGACGCGAATTAAATGATGAAGAAAGCTAGGACTACATTTACAACACTGGATGAAAACAAAAGTAAACCTACAGTCGTAGAAAAGAAAGGGGAAAACGAGAGTCAAGGGAAACAACTAAGAGAAGGAAACACACACACACACACACACACACACACACACACACACACACACACCACACACACACTGACTGAAACTATTTACTGTCAGATTGTATTGTTGTACTGACATTTAAAAACATAATAAATTAATGGGAAACCAAAATAATACAAATAACATCCGAATGACATAAAAATCATAAGAGAAACTCAATAGGGAAGCATTTAACATTTAAAAGTAAAATCATAAAATCAGAAATAGTAATTATGAAATAAATTACTTCTGAACTGTACTGAAAACAAAACCTCTCTCTCTCTCTCTCTCTCTCTCTCTCTCTCTCTCTCTCTCTCTCTCTCTCTCTCTCTCTCAGACCATCACCACCAAAAAAAAATAAAAGTAAAAAATAACGTAGACACACACACATATGCGTACGCGCGCGCGCGCGCGCGCACACACCACACACACACACACACACACACACACACACACACACACACTAAACTACAAACGTCAAGCGCCTTTAGCTCATCGCAACAAACCATGAACAACAGTGGCAGACAAAGACAAGAGATGCTGACGTCGGCCCCTTCTTCGTGACACCATGACTGACAGGTCATACATTGCACTCGTGTTTATTTCCCTGGCCTAGTGTTGCTGGAGTGGTCATTAAGCCTGCGAGAAATATACGTGTTTGTGTCGTTAAACAGTGGAGACTTTTGGGTTTCAGTGGTTTGCCTGCGTTTTTTTTTACTGTCGTTGGTTTGCTAAGGTACTTAATGTGCGTGTGTGTGTGTGTGTGTGTGTGTGTGTGTGTGTGTGTGTGTGTGCGTGCGTGCGTGCGTGCGTGCGTGTGTGTGTGTGTGTGTGTGTGAGAGAGAGAGAGAGAGGGGAGAGAGCGGTCACATGCGTGATGTACATGAGCGGAAGAAGATGGTAGAAGAGGGAGAGGGGGGACGGGGTGGGGGATGGGGATGGTGAGAAATGTAGGTGTAGATCTACATCTTCACATTCCCAGTGATTATTTTTTCCCTTTTACCTTTCACATGTACAAATGACAGCTTTAAACTAAAGCATTTAATGTAGCACACAATGCTGCTTATTTTTCTCTGTTTTGGTTTTTATCCATAGCCATTATAAGCTTTCACTTATATTCCATATCATAAGGTAGACTGCTCTGTGTGTGTGTGTGTGTGTGTGTGTGTGTGTGTGTGTGTGTGTGTGTGTGAGCGCGCGCGTGCATGCGTGCGTGCGTGCGTGTGTGTTAGTGTTACTTTTTTTTGCATTATAATGTGTCCGTTAACAGTGTTATTCCAATTCAAATGTCTTAAGATGCTGGTTCAAGCAGACCTTTTTAACAACACAAAACAAATTCCCTCTTAAAAGAAGATATATGAATTACCGAGTGTCTCGTAAGCCCTATCTCTCTTGTATCGTAGGAAAGGTAAAAAAAACAACAACAACAACAACAAAAAGCTATCAACAGGGAACATCAGTGGTATTTATATTTTGATTTTACTACAGATTATCAATCCATGCCGATGCGAGATGGGTGACGGGACAGCTCACAACAGAGCAAGGACAGCTGGCAAATGTTAGTATTTTCTTCAACCTTAAGTGGCTACTTCTGGCTTCTGTCCTGGCCCAGGCGACTACTTTTAGTGTTTAGTCCTGTCCCAAGCAGCTGTATTTGGCATTTTGCACACAATTATTCTCTTGCATGGTTGAGAAACTTGATGTCATGTGTAGGCACAACATCAAGGAGAAAACTAGACAAAGATAACTTTTTTTTTTAACTCTCCAGCAGGCCAAAAGTTTCAGTTTAGTGGTCTCAAAATCCGGGTGTGACTGCAACACTGCGATGATTGCGTGTGACGGCGTACGCGTGTTCAGTTAGCAGTGACTGCTGGAGTTGACTGGGCCATGCAACAAAACAAAGAATGGAAAATTATAGGACGAATTTTGAAGATAATACCGTGTGTGTGTGTGTGTGTGTGTGTGTGTGTGTGTGTGTGTGTGTGCGTGCGTGCGTGCGTGCGTGCGTGCGTGCGTGCGTGCGTGCGTGCGTGCGTGCGTGCGTGCGTGCGTGTGTGTGTGTGTGTGTGTGCGTGTGTGTGTGCGTGTGTGTGTGCTGACGCGGTGTAGACTGTGGAACTGTGTTTGAGTAGGGGTAAATGTCCATACATCCCGCGATTATTAAATTGCTAAGGGCACACAACGCCATTGAAAGACGACAGTAGTGGTGTTGAGGTGCATACTGAAAAGAAGTGTCATTTTTAGGGGTGGAGATGAGGACGTTGAGGCCGCACGTGAAAAAGGCATTCAAGATGTATCACGTCATAAGAAGACGAATATACATAGGCGCAATTGATTTTTTTTTTAAGTCAGATCTTCAAACTGATTTTCTCCTTTCGTTTTTTTCTTTTGTACATCAAGTTACATACTCAGTGATTCAAAAATGTGGCAAAGAACAAGTCCTACATTGGGACGTCCCTTCCACCTGGCTGACGCAAAGACAGGGTCAATATTTGGCTTCACTTAAAAAGCCAGAGAGTAGTGTACATGTGAATTGTGAATTGCATCATGGCTGGAATTCCTTGCGAAACGGGTGACACGCTCCGTAACACGCAGGGACTGTTGGCGGGGGTGGAGGAGAGGGATGAGGGTGAGGGGTGAAGAGGGAAGCAGAGGGTGTTGCCACGGTTAGAAAACTGTTACACCGACTGTCGTGGTTCTGGAGGCTTTCGTGTGCTGTCCTTAACGTGAACCACCGTCAACTGGACAAACCTGACGTCAGATTAATAATGGAGAATTAATTAAGAACTGATTAGCATCTCCTTTTTTCCCTCCATCCAAACCGACGTGAGAGCGACGAGACAGAACGAAATGGCGAGACATTTACCGGGTTTCCTCCTGATTTCTGGACACCCGGGAGAGAGATGACACTGACCTTGTCCTGGATTGTGGAAGGTGGCATGCAGTGGTCTCCGGG
>CM065722.1:9614576-9667076 GCA_033310375.1 Conus canariensis
TGTGCGCGCGCGCGCGCGCGCACGCGTGTGTGTGTGTGTGTGTGTGTGTGTGTTCTGTCTGTCTGTGTATGTGTGTGTTGTCCGCTCATGTAGTTGTGAGTGAATGAGTGTGTGTGTGTGTGTGTGTGTGTGTGTGTGTGGTGTGTGTGTGTGTGGCGTGCGTGCGTGCGTGCGTGTGTGTGTGTGTAAGTGCGGGTCTGCGTGTGTTTGTGCTCAGTTTCTGTTTCTGTCTCTCTGTGTCTGTCCGTCTGTCCGTTCATTTACTGTGAAGTCGATAGATTTCTTGGAATGAATTAGGCTAATCAGTCTAAGAACGTTCAATGGATGCAAGTTGTGCGACATTATTTCATGATGGCACTGAGAAAACTCACACATACACGCACGCACGCATGTACACACACACACACACACACCACACACACACACACACACAACGACCACACACACGCACACCACACACACAACCAAGTTTCATATAGGTCCGGGAGTCGACCTGATAAACCGCACGGTGACACACTGAGGAGTTGACCATAATTATATCGGTCAGTACATGCCTTACGTTTACAAACATTAAACACTTAATGCCGCTGTTCCCGCGTGATTCGTCCCCGTAGACCCACCTGAGTCACCGACACCCTGACGTAGAGTAAAGATGACCTACGCACGGAATGAATGAACGGAAACGTCCGCGTGATTGTTGGCGCAAGTTGAAAGCGAAACGGCACTTCATTGGCCGGAAAGCGAAACGGCCATTTCATTGGTCGGAAGAGAACGAATAATTAGTTCCCAGTCCCCATGCTGTTGGTGGGCGACTCTCCAACCTTTTCCGGGCTAATTAGGGATTGCCGTACGTGCGCACCGTAACGAACAGGAAAGAGTGGGTGGACGCAAAACGATGAAATAACCGTGTCGAAGTGAGTGTGCGGACAGTCAGTTTTGTCAGTTCGGTTGGTAAAGCGGTTTTGCGTGAAAGTGAGTATGGTGTCAGAGTTGTGTGTAACGCTTGTAAAAGAAGAAAAGTTTCTCAATTTAACCTTCTTTCTTTAAAATTGTTTTTTCTTTCTTTCTTTGTCTTAGTTAAACGGGTACAGGATATGATAGAACTGATGATTTTAAAGCGGTCGTTTCAGTAAGTACCACGTGCGATACGCTTCAGGATGTAAGTAATATGTCCGATTCACCACAGGTCCGATACATCATAGTTTTGTACATCACAAATTAAATATGTTCCAGATTCCATACGCCAACTTGTAAGTCACAGAGAGAAGAAGACCTACGTGACAGATTCAGTACATCAGCTTGTAAGTCACAGTCTTCTACGTGACAGATTCAGTGCATCAGCTTGTAAGTCACAGGTCTTCTACGTGACAGATTCAGTGCATCAGCTTGTAAGTCACACAGGTTCGATGCACCTGAGGTTCAATACGTCACGGAGTCAATACGTCATAGGCTCAATAAGCCACAAGTTCTGTCATACATTCAGCTCCACCGATTCGCCACAGGCACTAAAAGTAATGGGTTAGGATCAGAAGTAGAATGAGCGTCAGGAAATACATCAGAGCAAGAATCAGGACCTTCGAATGTATTGGATCCAGTAGCAGGCTTCGAATTTGTTCTTAGAAGCAGGGCATGGGGAACATTGGACGTACGGGACCTAGTATTAAGGTTAGAGTTAGAAGGTTAGGGTAAAGAACCTGAGACACAACAGACTTGGGACATATTGAATCTTGAGCGTGTTGCTGTGTACGCTGAAAGAAAACAAATTCGTGAAAACGTAAATCTAAGGTAGTAATTTTTCCAGCAGTTTAAACGAAGAGCTGAACCATGCATATGGATATCTATCTATCTATCTATCCAAGTATCTATCTATCGATCGATCAATCGATCTGTCTGTCTATCTATATAGAGACTGTGTGTGTCTGAATGTGTATGCGTGTGCTCTCTCTCTCTCTCTCTCTCTCTCTCTCTCTCTCTCTCTCTCTCTCTCTCCTTTTCTCTCTCACAACACACACACACACACACACACTCACTCACACGCACACACTAACACACACACGCGCGCGCGCGTGCACGCACACGTTCGCAGTCACGCGCACGCACGATCGCACACACACACACACACACACACACACACACACACACACACCACACACACACACACACACACACACCGTGCTCCGACCCACTATAGCCTGTGCAGGGAGATTTAGAGCTGTGTCCCTGGCTGGTTTGAGGAAAGGGAAAATTGGGAAAACCTGTGAAGTTTTCTTAATGTCTTAACTGGGAAAACGTTACGTTGACAGCGGAACCTGTCCTCAACGCAGACTCGTGTATAACTGTTAACAGGCAGACTGGTAGGAGGAAAACATCAATGGATGAAACTAACAAACATTTAGCGATTTAAACGAAGAACAATGAAGTATGTAAAAGTAAAAAAGAAATAAAAGCAATTTAAACGGAGAAGGATATGAAGTATGTAAAAAGCAAAAAGAAGTGAAGAGATAGAAAGAGAGCGAGCGAGCGAGCGAGAGAGAGAGAGAGAGAGAGAGAGAGAGAGAGAGAGAGAGAGAGAGAGAGAGAGAGAGAGAGAGAGGCAAGCTATTGTTAGAATGGAACATGATTTAAAAACGTGGCAGTTTATTCATTTATTCCGTTTTTGCTTTGTGTGATATGTTTTTCTTTCTTTCACTGTATAGTCCCCAGTACATTACTCGCTTCATTCTAAAACAACCAGTCCATAGCAGAATACAACCAGAAAGAGAAACGATGACATAAACAGTTGTTGGCGCTGCTGTTGTTGTTGCTGCATATTAACAGAAATTAATTTTGAATAGTATAGTTTTACTTTGTGTGGAGCGATGGTGTGTGACTGTGTACTTGTTTACCTTCTGACTTTGTTGGTTTTGCACTGTGATAGTGGAGGGACTGACCGGGAATTCTTTTTTTCTTTCTTTCTTTGTCAATGTTTGCAAATTCTGTGATGCGTTACATAGGTTATGTGTCTTTGTTTGCTTCGGACCCCCCCCCCCCCCCTCCTCCTCCTCCTGTTCTTGTCTTTGTTTTCACGAGTTTAGAGTTTCGTATGGAGGCCTGTGTATGTATGCATGTCGGCTGCATTTGTGAAATATTTCAAAACAACAAAGAGATTTTGAAACACATCAGAACACGCCCCCCTTTTTTTACAGGTTTTGTTTTGTTTTTGTTTTTGTTTTTTTTTAACAAAATCTTGAAATAATCCGCCTTGTCAATCAGCAATCGGCACTTAACCTACTATCTCACACAGGCGTGAGTTCTACGGGTTTACCGCTGGGCTCAAGCTATTAAGAACAATGATTATTATAACAGATTAGAATAGTTAATATAAAGCATAACTGTTAGGAAAAAGCCCAGGGTCAATGCACTGTATACACGTGATCAAAAAGTACAACGCCAAACAAAGCAGTTCCCGGAAGTTGTGAAACTCTCCAGGTGTTTTCATCTCTTTTCCATATGCTCTGTCCGCATGGCTGGCTACCTGCTGTTTGATTTGCTGAAAAACCGAAGGCTTCCCGTTTTCCCCTCTAGCCAATGGGGTTTGGAAGAAGTCGTGGAGTGCGCGTGGGGATAGAGATCCAGGATGTTCAACCCCTCCTCGATCATGGCCTTCCATGACGTAGTGAAAAATGCGTGGAACATCCTGGACAGACGAGACTTTGCACCTCACGTGGAGAGCATTGCACGGCGAATGTTAAAGTCGTACATTTTGGGGGACGTAGAAGTCACTGTGATTGTGTAATATTCACAGGACACGTTTTCTTACGTGTGGAAGACATCACGGACGGTCATTGAAAAGACAGTGTGTGGTATGTTTCCTATCTGACAGGGAAGTCCCATAAAACGGGGAAAACCCCGACGGGTGTTTAAAAGAAAGCTGTGGTTTGCTCTTTCGGAGTATTGACACACCAACCTGGTCAGTCACGGCGTCTGTAGTCGGTTTGTGTGTGTGTAGTAGATTATTGGTCCGTCACTATGTGTGTTGTTGATTATTGGTCGGTTTATTGTGTGTGTGTGTGTGTGTGTGTGTGTGTGTGTGTGTGTGTGTGTGTGTGTGTGTGGATGGTTATTGGTTCATCATTAGATGTGTTGTAGGTTGTTTGCCTGTCATTGTGTTTGTTATTGATAGTGATCCGTCATTGTGTGGGTATAGAGATGATTGTCGGCTGATCATTGATTACATGTGTTGTGGATTATTGGCCCGTCATTATGTCCGTTGTTGATATTGGCCCGTCATTTTGTGTTTAGTGAATCATCGGCCAGTCTTCATGTAGCATGTAGATGTATTGGCGCAGTGATCCAGCGTGAATGGCCAGACTCACCCACAGTGCTCTGCTAGCTCCAGTTGACTGCTTATGATTGATGAAGACCTGGGGCGAAATACATAGCACATTGACTGACTGATTGATAAGTGCGTGTCTGGGTTGACGGTTTGGTTCCAGAGAGTTCGCTGATATCGCACAGGATGAGCAGCCAGGTGCAGAGAGCCGTTCTTCTGGATCTCCACGTCTCCCCGTCCCCTCCCTCCTCCTCTCCGTCAGATCACATCGACCACCTCCACCCCTCCCGCACGTCGTCTGCCCCGCCCTGTAATTATTGCAACGTGGTGAAGAATGTCACCAACCTCCTCCTTAACAACCACACCTGCCTCGACCTCGTGCATCTCTACCTCTTGACCTCCGCGGGCACTGACACGGGCAGCGTGGCTGAGCAGACCGTGTCCAGCGAAGGCCAAGACGTTCACTTCACTGTGGTGGAGGCGGAGACCCGTATCGCCAGTTTCTACCGTGCAAAGCAGACTTTGGACGACCTGGAGGTGACCAACATCATCCTGATGTGCCATGCTGGCCACAAACAATTCTGGACGTACGTATGCCAGGAACTCCTCACGCCTGTGCATGAGTGGGAAGTGGCGGTGGCGCAGCTGCCTCTTCGGAACGACATGGCACACACGGATGAAACCCCCAGGACAATATCCAACGACCACCTCAGTCAGTCGGAACTACCGATCTGTAACGATCTTCAGAATCTGCTGACGCTTACCCATGAACCCAACGCAGGAAGAGCCAGTAACCACATTGGACGCCCAGAATCCACGACCCAGGACGGCTCCAGCAGGGAATCCTCTGAATACCATCCACACTCTTCACAACTTGATGCCTTGGATGTCGATTCCTCACAACGTCAGTGGACTGCTGAATCGGTCCGGGCGGAGGTCCGGAGCTTCCTGAAGACCTTGCCCTCGCTGCTGGGGCTGCCCGAGGTGGATAGGTCCCTGCTGTTGCCTGGGGAGGGGCAGGGGTTCGTGCACGGCTTCAGCACGCGGCGCGGGGGAGTGACGTCGGTGGGAACCCTGTGCTCCATGAACCTGATGTACACGGACAAGAAGCCCGACTCCCGGCTGGTGGTGGAGGAAAACCGTAGACGTCTGTCGCTGGTGAGTGAAATAAATGTTGAAATCGATTTTAAGTAACTCTGCCGGTTTACATGGACAGACAAATTACTAGACAAAACACGACGCGTTTTGACCTCTTAGGTCTTCTTCAGGCAAGATGAACAATATTCAAGACAATGAAAATGAAGAACGAGCAATCACTTCTCGAACTCGGCTAGAGATGGGCGTTTGAGTCAGCACTGTAAAAATGGTGTAGATTACTGGTCCATTGTCGACCTTGAAGACAAACCAAAGTGAATGAGTCTGCACTGTAAAAATGGGGTAGATTACCAGTCCATTGTCGACCTTGAGGACAAATCAAAGTGAATGAGTCTGCACTGTAAAAATGGGGTAGATTACCAGTCCATTGTCGACCTTGAGGACAAACCAAAGTGAATGAGTCTGCACTGTAAAAATGGGGTAGATTACTGGCCCATTGTCGACCTTGAGGACAAATCAAAGTGAATGAGTCAGCACTGTAAAAATGGGGTAGATTACCAGTCCATTGTCGACCTTGAGGACAAATCAAAGTGAATGAGTCTGCACTGTAAAAATGGGGTAGATTACTGGCCCATTGTCGACCTTGAGGACAAATCAAAGTGAATGAGTCTGCACTGTAAAAATGGGGTAGATTACTGGCCCATTGTCGACCTTGAGGACAAATCAAAGTGAATGAGTCTGCACTGTGAAAATGGGGTAGATTACCAGTCCATTGTCGACCTTGAGGGCAAATTAAGTTTTGTTTAAACCAACGTTATATAAAGATGATGCTGTCCTTGACGGTATATCAAATTGTGTTTTAACTCACATGCTAAAGATAGTGCTGCCCTTGATAACAAATCAAAAAGATATTTCACTTATAATTGTACAGACGATGCTCTCTCTGATGGCAAAGCAGTTGATACTGTAGCTTAGCTGTTGAACTTTTTGGTAAGCAAGATTTTCCATGATGATATCGTTAAGTGTGGTCTTTAGACGTAGCAGTTCCCTGCTGACATTGCAACAGTAGTTAAGAGACATAGCTCTTCCCTGCTGACATCATAGCAGTAGTCAAGAGACACAGCTCTTTCCTGCTGACATCGTACCTGTGGTCAATAGACGTAGCTTTTTCCCTTCTGACATCATGGCTGTTGCCAATAGACGTAGCTTTTCCCTTCTGATATCATAGCTGTGGTCAGTAGACGTAGGTCTTCCCTGCTGATAGCAAAGCATTGGCCAACACGCCTAGGTTTTCCCCGATGACACGAAAGTCGTGGCCAGTAGACGTAGCTTTTCCCTGCTGATATCATAGCTGTTGCCAATAGACGTAGCTCTTTCCTGATGGCATCAGAGCTGTGGTCAGCCAACTTAGATTCCTGACCCAGAAGCAAGTGACAAGGACACGGCGTGGTACACACCATACAGAAGGACATTCGCATCGCAGCGCACGTGAACACACCGCACAGAACGGGATTTACATCGCAGCGCACGTGAATACACCATACAGAACGGCATTCACGTCGCAGCGCACGCGAACACACCATACAGAACGGGATTCACATCGCAGCGCACGTGGACACACCATACAGAAAGACATTCACATCGCAGCGCACGTGAATACACCATACAGAACGGGATTCACATCGCAGCGCACGTGAACACACCATAAATAGAACGGGATTCACATCGCACGTGAACACACCATACAAAACAGGATTCACATGGCAGCGCCACGTGAACACACCACACACAGAACGGGATTCACATGGCAGCGCCACATGGATACAAACAAATCAACGCAGGTTTCCCCGTCATCTTCCTTTTCTTGTGTCTTTTATTTGTCGTATTGCCCTATTGTGTTTTTTAACGATCAAAAACAAACAAACAAACAAACAGACAAAAACCACCGGAGACCAGGGCAGTTTTAGTTTGAATTGAAAAAAAAAAGTTAGTAATGGCTGGTACCTATGCTGTGTGTCACATGGTAGACACAAGTAAGGGTGATTGGTAGCCAGGTTCTGTGTCATACACAATTCAAAGTTTGGGAAAGATCGGCAGCGATGCTTTGTATCGCACAGTAGATAAAAAAAAAAAAAAGGGTAATGAAAGATGGGTTGCGACGCAGTGCGTCTTACCGTACTGTCAGCTTAACGGTGATCACTAGGTATTTGTGATAAAAGGCTGAATTCAAAGGTACTTAAGTCTTTACATTGATCATGTTTCTCATTGTGTTAGTCTTTACCACAGTTATGTCATCCTTCCTGATGAAGTCTGTGTGATGAATAGAGACATCTCCGTGGGGAACTTGCGTGCGCGCGCACACACACACACACACACACACACACACACACACACACACACACACACACACACAACACACACACACACAGAGAGAGAGAGAGAGAGATCATCCAACCAAACACGCGCACTTGAGCACACATGAACACACACGCACAGGCCGTCGTAAGGTGATGGGTTGTATGTATTATGGTACCCAATAGTTAGCCCTGCATGTGATTAACCCCCTGACCTGTCCGACTGTTGGGTGATTCAGGCAGGAGGCTTCGACCCTCGCACCTTCCACATCGTCAGGGTGGAGCACGGGCACCGGGTGTGGACGGTCGGGGATGAGCAGCCCCCCAAATTCGACGCCCTCATCACCAACCGTCGTGACGTCACCATCGCCGCCGCCGGCGCCGACTGCATCCCGCTGCTGTTCGCCGACCCCGTGGCCATGGTGGTGGGCGCCGCGCACGCCGGCTGGTTGGGCTCGGCGGAGAGAGTGGCCGAGTGTGTGGTGAATGCCATGGGCGAGCGGTTCGGGTCCAGGCCGGAGGACATCCGGGTGTCCATGGGGCCGGGGCTGCGCCTGGGCTGCTTCAAAGTGCTGGAGGAGGACGGCAGGATGTTCGCCGAAATCCACCCGTCCTGCCAAGTGGACAGCGTGCAGCCAGTCTGCCACGTCATCCACAAGGGAGGCCGGCCCAGGGAGGATTTAAAGGGCTGCTTTCCGGGTGATGAACACCTTCAGGTACATGCAACGTCAGCAACACTGGAGCAGTTCGAGACTCAAAGTGGTTCAGACTGTGTGGACAGGGAAGAGCCTGAGGTCCCTCTCCTGGTCACCCAGGCAGCAGACGAAAGGGGAAGCCCCTCAACATCTGTTGTGAACACTCTGAACAACGTGGATCCGCGCATGCCGACGTTATCCAAACGCCTGCTGGGGGAGCTGCGAGTGGAGCACATCCCGGCTGAAAGGCTCAAGCCCAAGACACAGCGACCGCGGAAGAGCTCCCGCGTGCAGTGGACTTTCGTGGACCTGCAGATGACCAACTACCACGTGCTGCTTCAGGCCGGGGTCAAGGCCGAGCACATCGACATGAGCACCTCGCACTGTACCCGGTGCAACCCCGACCTGTACTTCTCTTACGAGAGGGACGGCTTTCCTTTCGGCAACCAGATTGGCTTCATCTCCATGCCCTCAAGGCTGTCGCACTGAAGATGGGCGTCGTCACCACGCCCTCACAACCCTGACAATGAAGATCAGGCTTAATGAACACATCCTTATATTGAGGGTGGGCTTCGTCATCACACCCACACACTGAAGATGATCTTCATCACCACACCCACACACTGAAGATGATCTTCATCACCACACCCACACACTGAAGATGATCTTCATCACCACATCCTCAATTCTGAAGATGATCTTCATCATCACACCCGCAGTTCTGAAGATGATCTTCATCACCACACCCTCAATTCTGAAGATGATCTTCATCATCATCATCACACCAATTCTGAAGATGATCTTCATCACCACACCCTCAGTTCTGAAGATGATTTTCATCATCACACCAATTCTGAAGATGATCTTCATCACCACACCCTCAGTTCTGAAGATGATCTTCATCCCCATACCCTCAATTCTGAAGATGATCTTCATCATCATCATCACACCAATTCTGAAGATGATCTTCATCACCACACCCTCATTTCTGAAGATGATCTTCATCCCCATACCCTCAATTCTGAAGGTGACCTTCATCACCACACCAATTCTGAAGATGATCTTCATCACCACACCCTCAGTTCTGAAGGTGATCTTCATCCCCCATACCCTCAATTCTGAAGATGATCTTCATCATCACACCAATTCTGAAGATGATCTTCATCACCACACCAATTCTGAAGATGATCTTCATCATCACACCAATTCTGAAGATGATCTTCATCACCACACTAATTCTGAAGATGATCTTCATCACCACACCAATTCTGAAGATGTTCTTCATCACCACGCCCTCAGTTCTGAAGGTGATCTTCATCACCACACCAATTCTGAAGGTGATCTTCATCACCACACCCTCAGTTCTGAAGGTGATCTTCATCACCACACCAATTCTGAAGATGATCTTCATCACCACGCCCTCAGTTCTGAAGATGATCCTCATCATCACACCCTCAGTTCTGAAGATGATCCTCATCATCACACCCTCAATTCTGAGGATGATCTTCATCACCACACCCTCCGTTCTGAAGATGATCTTCATCACCACACCCTCAGTTCTGAAGATGATCCTCATCATCACACCCTCAGTTCTGAAGATGTTCTTCATCACCACACCCTCAATTCTGAAGATGATCCTCATCATCACACCCTCAATTCTGAAGATGATCCTCATCATCACACCCTCAGTTCTGAGGATGATCTTCATTACCACACCCTCAGTTCTGAGGATGATCTTCATCACCACACCCTCAGTTCTGAAGATGATCTTCATCACCACACCCTCAGTTCTGAAGGTGATCTTCATCCCCACACCCTCAATTTAGAAGATGATCTTCATCACCACACCCTCAGTTCTGAAGATGATCTTCATCACCACACCCTCAGTTCTGAAGGTGATCTTCATCCCCACACCCTCAGTTTAGAAGATGATCTTCATCCCCACGCCCTCAATTTAGAAGATGATCTTCATCCCCACGCCCTCAATTTAGAAGGTGATCTTCATCCCCACGCCCTCAGTTCTGAAGGTGATCTTCATCCCCACGCCCTCAGTTCTGAAGGTGATCTACATCCCCACGCCCTCAGTTCTGAAGGTGATCTTCATCCCCACGCCCTCAATTCATAAGATGATCTTCATCACCACATCCTCAGTTCTGAAGGTGATCTTCATCACCACACCCTCAGTTCTGAAGGTGATCTTCATCCCCACATCCTCAGTTCTGAAGGTGATCTTCATCACCACATCCTCAGTTCTGAAGGTGATCTTCATCACCACACCCTCAATTCATAAGATGATCTTCATCACCACATCCTCGATTCTGAAGGTGATCTTCATCACCACACCCTCAGTTCTGAAGGTGATCTTCATCACCACACCCTCAATTCATAAGATGATCTTCATCACCACATCCTCAGTTCTGAAGGTGATCTTCATCACCACATCCTCAGTTCTGAAGGTGATATTCATCACCACACCCTCAATTCATAAGATGATCTTCATCACCACATCCTCAGTTCATTAGATGATCTTCATCCCCACGCCCTCAGTTCTGAAGGTGATCTTCATCACCACGCCCTCAATTCATAAGATGATCTTCATCACCACACCCTCAGTTCTGAAGGTGATCTTCATCCCCACGCCCTCAATTCATAAGATGATCTTCATCACCACATCCTCAGTTCTGAAGGTGATCTTCATCCCCACATCCTCAGTTCTGAAGGTGATCTTCATCACCACACCCTCAGTTCTGAAGGTGATCTTCATCACCACACCCTCAATTCATAAGATGATCTTCATCACCACATCCTCGATTCTGAAGGTGATCTTCATCACCACACCCTCAGTTCTGAAGGTGATCTTCATCACCACACCCCAATTCATAAGATGATTTTCATCACCACACCCAAACGTTTCTCACACTGAAGATCAACTTTCAAAACCGCACCCTTTGCGTTCTTTACACTGAAGATCGGTTTGATTACTACGCCTACAGCTCCTCACACTGAAGAACGGTTTTATTGGTTTCCTTACCACATCTACAGTTCATCACACTGAAGAACGATTTCCTAACCACACCCCTAACGTTCCTCGCACTGACGATCGACTTCTCAATCACACTCATAAAGAGCTCCCCCACCTCCTCTTCCACCAACTCCCTGCCTACACTAATGATCAGCTTCCTCACCTCGCCCTCACACTGAAGGTTGATTTGGGTCATCGTACTGTCTCACTGAGATCACACACACACACGCGCGCGCGCGCGCACGCGCACGTGGGCACACACACACACACACACACACACACACGCGCGCGCGCGCGCGCGCACGCACGCACACACACACATGAAACACACACACACACACACACACACACACACACACACACACACACACACACAACACAGGCGCTCGCGCGCACGCGCATGTTGGATTCATGATAACAGAACAAAACAAAATTTCATCAACATTATAACTTACTAATATTGATTCAGTTGTGATATTTTACAATTCGTGTCTGATAGTCAAAATCAAAATGTGTGTGTGTGTGTGTGTGTGTGTGTGTGTGTGTGTGTGTGTGTGTGTGTGTGTGTGTTCGTGTGTGTGTGTGTGTGTGTGTGTGTGTGTGTGTGTGTGCTATTTGTTCAGAACACATTCATGTTGACGGTGTTCCTCCGTTACCTAATTCCACTTCCCTCATAACATTATAGGCCATATAAAACTGTGTTGCATCCTTTTATGTTCCTCGTATTTTAATGAATGTGATAAGCCGCTTTTTGGTCATTTTCAGAGAGCTCATTTTTCGATCGCTTTTTATTCACTTGTTTACTTTTTATTCTATTTCATTTTCTTTTTCTTTTTTGGTAATGATCGTTGATTTAAAGAATGCCCTTGCTGACTGTCTTTTAAACTATTTTTTTTAAACCTTTTGTACACATTGAAATGGTGATTACGTTGAAGACGGTCATGAATTTCATGACAAGTTTTAATGTTCGTGTTTAGGGAAATTAGCTGTTTGTTATAAGCAATTTTGGATGATTGTGTGATGATTGTGTTCAGGATGACAGCAACTGTCAGGGTTTCAGGACAACTGTTGACGATTGTGTTAAGGACATTAGTTGTGAATTTCAGGACAACTTTTGCCGAAGATGGCGATGAGAGCAGCAATCAGTTTCAGGACACTTTGCTCACTCGTTCAGTTCCTTGCTGGGTCACATTATATTTTTTTTACATTTCTGCGTTGTGCTTGGGAAAAACAATTTGACAGGTATTTACAATTTTTTTATACTATTTTTCTTAAAACTTTGATGTTGTTTTTTTGAGTGTGCGGATGTGGGAAAAGAGAGGATGGAATTGTTATGTGGGTATGCTTGCGCGGATCCTTGTGTGTGTGTGTGTGTGTGTGTGTGTGTGTGTGTGTGTGTGTGTGTGTGTGTGCGCGCGCTTGTGCACAGGATGGCGTGCATATATATGTGTGTGTTTTGTGTGTGTGTGTATACCTATTGCGTGCTGGAGAGAGAGAGAATGTTTGTGTTTGAATGCGTGCCCATGTGCACGCGCTTGTCTGTGTGTGAGGGTGGAGGGGGGGGGGGGGAGTGGAGCGCATATGCACAGGGGTGCGCATGTATGTGTGTGTGTGTGTGTGTGTGTGTGTGTGTGTGTGTGTGGTGTGTGTGTGTGTTTGTGCACTCAGGTGCATGCTCGAGAGAGAGGAGCATATTTGTGTTTGTGGGTGAGTGTGTGTGTGTGCGTGTGTGTGTGAAAGCGTCACAACTATTATTTAATCTGACAATAAATTGTTCCAGTAACCAGTCGGAGATTCTGTGTGAGGTGTGATGTGTTGTGGTGTGGTATGGTTAAGTGTAGTGTGTGTGTGTGTGTGTGGTGTGTGTGTGTGTGTGTGTGTGTGTGTGTGTGTGTGTGTGATACGAATCAGACATTGCATCCTGAAAGATAAAAAACTCATCCTGAAGAAGGAAAGTTCCTTCTCTCTTTCACGCCATCAGTTTTCCTGGTACCTAATCCCCATCTCCCGTCCATATCCCCTGTCTCCTTCCTCCCCTCCCCCTTCCCTCCCCCCCCCCCCCCCCCCCCCCCCTCCCCCCCAACCTCTCGCTCCTGGTAATCTGGTGGTACCGCGGAAGTGGTCATTCGTCCGCATGACCTCCGTTGACCAAGGGGCCACGTAATCAACCACTTTTCCTCTGATGTTTTGTCAGCGTCACTGGACGGTTGAGGAAGTTTGAACATTCAGCGATAAAATTCTATTGGTCAGAGCGTGTACCTGTTAGTGAGGCTGGGGGGGGGGGGGGGGGGGGGGGGAGTGGAGTACAGAAGCAATATTATTACAGGAAAAAGATTTTCTGTCTGACCTTTAGCCCAACAACAACAACTGTGGACTTAGGGGGCTGCCTTGTTTGACCCTACCCGGACATATGAAAAACATTGGTTTATACATGTCATTAAACAAAGGGTCTTTACACACGTTCTCTTCTTTAATTGTTACATCACCATGTTAAGTAAATAACAACAAAAAAAGTATCATACCATTACTGAGTACTTATATCAGAATAAATCACCATTTTTCTGTCACAGATCTTACTATTGACCAAAACACCTTCGGATCATAAACCGAATCTCGTAACTTTTGTAGTCTCTCTTCCTTACACTTGCAACTTATGGTCTTCTCTGCTTTTGCGTACTCTTTTCTTGCATTTACATCTACTTCTTTCTTATTTTTCCTGTTAATAATTGATTGACATCTCTGAAATCTTTTTAGAAACCTTCTGACTTTTTGTTTTGGTTGACTCTCATTGTCAAGCCAGTCACTTTGATCCTTTCTTTTACCAATTGTCCGTACCATGCAGGTGCCGCCCCATACGAAGCTTTGGTAAATATATCAACTGGCTTAATGGCATCAACTGTCAATATCTGGCCAGACTTCAATAGCATCTGTTAAACTTCATTCTTTGCATGTGTGCACGTGTGTGTGTGTGTGTGTGTGTGTGTGGTGTGTGTGTGGTGTGTGTGTGTGTGTGGTGTGTGCGTGAGAGAGAGAGAGAGAGAGAAGGGCGGGGGGCATAGGCATAGAAATTTAGACGTAGAATCGGAAGTGAAATGAGGCAGGGAACAGTAAACGATAAACAGTAAACAAGTGGGGTATTTTATGCTCCCATAAGAAAACCTAACACAGAGTAACTTTTATTCAAGACTGGCACAGCCTTTTAAACTTGAATAAAGTCAGACAAATACATAGACGAACAATCTAATAGTGGGGGAAAAAACAAGCGCAGGCCAACAACTGAACCATCTTCATAGTAATGACTTGGCAAAGATTTGGACTTAAGGAGGGGGGGGGGGGGGGGGGGGGGGGGGGGGGGGGGGGGGGGGGGGGGGGGAGCAAAAAATACCCAACTTGTTTACTGTTTATCGTTTACTGTTCCCTGCCTCATTTCACTTCCGATTTTGTTTTGATTAAATTGAGGTTATTTGTATTTGTTTCTGTCCGTCTGTGTGTTTGTTTTTTGATCTCCCTTGCATCTTTGGGTGGATCCTCAAGCGTAGGCTCAAAGATTGTCCCCTACATTTTATACTATTTGCATAATGTCTTTAGTTTTTCAGCAACTTTTTTCCTCCCCACACTTTCGTTTGGTTTCATTTACAACTCTTCGCTGGCTGCTTTGGGGGTGCTATTGGATTCTTTTTTGCACCCTTGGTGGTCAGAACACCACAGTATTATGGACTGTGGTGTGTCTCTATTTGACGCCAGGAGCGCAGACACAACCAGCCGTGTCTCCTTCCCTGTGGTCCGACCCTGCGGACGAAAGCCTCGAGCAGGCAATACAAATATATCTGCCTTCAAAAGGGATTGCGATGGTTCCCTTATGCAGCTAGTGAAGAGTTTTCATATCTGTAACATATTTTCTTAATTTCAAGTTCCCAGTTTATCCATCTTCCAAATTCCCCCCCCCCCCCCCCCCCCCCCACTCCTTAAGTCCAAATCTTTGCCAAGTCATTACTATGAAGATGGTTCAGTTGTTGGTCTGCGCTTGTTTTTCCCCCACTATTAGATTGTTCGTCTATGTATTTGTCTGACTTTATTCAAGTTTAAAAGGCTGTGCCAGTCTTGAATAAAAGTTACTCTGTGTTAGGTTTTCTTATGGGAGCGTAAAATACCCAACTTGTTTACTGTTAGACGTAGAATGTTATCAGTAAAGAGGGCAAAGTCTGACGACAATTATTTGCAAACAGCAGACAAGGAAAGGATTTATTATCAAGGTTTTCCTTGTCTCCCCCCCTCCCCCCCTTTTTTTTTTTTTTTCAAATTTAGTCTTGTGAATCTTCTATACACATAGTATGCTGCTGTGCGCCTGTATGCATGTAGAGGTGTCTTTGATTTGAAAGTAAACAAGGTATATAAAGACAGGATGGGTAACATTACGCTGAACTGCGGTGTTAAAATAATCCTATCCCCATCCCATCCTTTGGGGGGGGGGGGGGGGGGGGGGAACCTGAACGGCACCCAGGAGATCGCAAACCTCAACCATGTTCGAAAAGTCCTAACATTTTTTTTAAGGTGGGGGGGGGGGGGGGGGGGGGGGGGGGTTAGGGGTAGGGGGGGGGGGGTGCATTATTACTTCATCAGGATATTAAGCAGCTTGGAAACTTGTGTGACTGAGATATTGTTATATTCGGGCGGAAAGCGAACAGCTGCTTACTGGCGCCAGCTACTCAGCCTACTACGTTCGTCGAGAGAACAGTCGGTGCACACAGTCAGTAAGACAGACGGAGTTGTTTCCCGTCAACTGAACAGCTTTAACTGTCCTGCTGAACTCTCCTGCTGTATTTTCCTGCCTAACAGACATGAAATCCTCGGTCTGTCTGTCTTTCTGTCTGTCTGTCTGTCTCTCAACAGAACACTTTAGTATGTTAACATGTGCGAGAGCTCAGACCATAATCCCCCTTCTTTTTTTTTGGCCTTTTTTTTTTTTTTACATGGCTCATGGAACTGTTTTTAAATAATGCTAATCCAGGCTTACAGCATTATGTTTACATTCCCACACTTTGGTGTTCATTACATCAGTGAAATTTACCTAAACGTTTCTACATATTGAACTATCGGCACAGATAAGCCAGCAAGACAGACGGAGTTGTTTCCCTTTAATTGAACGACTTCCTCTCTGCTGTATTCGCTTGGCTCGCAACATACACATGACATACATGTGACGTCAGCTTGAATTTGTCGTAACCAAGGGTTGTCATTTATATACTTTCCGTTATTATAGCGTCTGAACGGAAATGTGATGTACTCAGTGTTATGATAACTTTTAAGTCTTTGGTAGGCCTACTGACACCCAACACTCTGGCAGTAATAAGAACCCAAAACACTCTCTTTTGTAGGCCTCTGTCCACACTCTGTTTGGACAAACACCGGAAAAAAAAGTGAAAAACGAGACAAGACCAGACGAGACAAAATCCTTTATTTACGAGGATAATAGATAGGCACTTGTGTGCTTTTTTTTTTTTTTTTTTTTTTTTTTTTACATCCAGTCCTCGCCCTGAGTAGGGTCAACAGTGCAAAATAAGACATGGCGATAGATGTAGAAGCATGCAAAAAGCGGTTAAAATAAAATAAAAGTAAAGAATAAAAAAAAAACAGATAAGAAAATAGAGAGAGAGACGCAGGAGTGGAAGGAGTGCAGGGAAGGGGGGGGGGGGGGAGAAGAGGGGAGAGAGTGGGGCATTGGAAAGAGCACATAGTTATGCATGTTTACAGAACAATTGAACAAACAAAAAAATACCGAGGAAATGCGAGACAATCAATATTAAATCACGAGGAAAAAGAATGAAAATAAAGCACACAAAAAAAAAGGGGGGGGGGGGGGGGGGGGGGGTGGGGGGGGTGTACATGTGTTTTTTCATTGGCCACATCCTATGTCCTAGCGAGCTTTTCTTTGTTTATGATTATTTATTCATTTTCATTTAGTTTATTGGTTGATTCATTTATTCATTCAATTGTTCATCCATCGATCTATCTCTTTTCAAAAACCTGCTAAAGAGACGTACACACAAGCAAAAGAAACTGACACGGATGCAGATCTAAACCTAGGCTGAAGTAACGCTGGACAAAACTGGGGGTGGGGTAGGGTAGGGGGTGAACGGGCCTCCTTCTTTGTTATGTATATTCTGTGGTGGCATTTCACCTAGGCGATTACGTGTCGTAAGCAGCAGTCGTTCGGAGTTATGGACGTGTAACTTTTTCACGTCATGGGAACAACGGTTACCCTACTTATTCCTTATTTACAGTTCACTATTCCCTATCTTGTATAAGATTTTCTCTCATGCCAATCAAACTGAGGTTACTTGCATATACTTCTGTTCATCTGTGTGTTTGTTCGACTGTATTCAAAGATGAAAAGGTCTGTGTCAGTCTTGAATAAATGTTACTTGGTTTATTTCTTTGTTGTTGGTGTATAGGCCTACCTGTTTTAGGCTGAGGCTATACGAGCAAGCTTATAAAATCCCTTTTCTGGGAATGTCTCCTGTTTGTGCTCTCTGTTGGCATTTCTGCTACACACACACACACACACGCACGCACGCGCGCGCGCGCGCACACACACACACACTGTCCACGAAAACCTGAACCGAAGCTTGTGATTGACCAGGGACAGTAAGGTCCTAGGTTTGACCACCTGTGCACGTCAGCTAAAAATAGCGTCAGTGTTGGGAGCGGTTTTGAATATAAGATTTTCAATCGTGGAAAAAATAAATAGCAATGCCGTCTGTGTTGTCTGAAAGACACAGAGGAAGCATGTCAAAGTTTCATTGTGTGCACGCATGTGTGTCTGAGAGGGATTGGATTGGAGCGAGGCGGGAGGAGGCGGAAAGGAGTCTGAATGAGAGAGAGGGAGACAATTTGTGATCGTCTGCCAGCCTCGTTTGGTAACTAAAAATGGTTTAGTTCTATAAAAAAAAAAAAAAAATAAATAAAAAATAATCATATGTGTAAACAATGCATTATTTACAAAAATAACCATCATATATGTAAACAATGATTTGTGTAGAAATATAATGCATCTTTCCTGTAATAATCTTACTGTATCTGTAAGTAATGCATTATTTATAGATCTATATAACCTTGACATACATAAATATTTAATTCACACAGAACAATTGATAGGCAAACACAGTCTTAAAATATTTCATTTATTTAAACAAATAGGCAATTATACTGGCAAATAATCACTCCGTTTGATTTTTCATTCAGCTACACTGGCAAATAATTTCAATTTTCTTATAAGATGGTAATTTATGTAAATAATGTTTTGTTTACACATGAGTTATTTACATGAGTAATTGTGGTATAGTCATATTATAATGATTTGTTTCAGCCGAGTGACAAAATAACTATTACATAAATATATACTGAAATTGTTTACTGTGTAATGAATTATTTATCTAAGTAAGTCATAATTTAGGATAATGAATATTCATGAAGATCATACTGTTTCCCTTTAAAATCAGTCACATAATTATTTTACAAATGGAATGGCATAGGGGAGGATAGTAAGTAAAGGTGGGTGAAGAATGAGTGGTGGTGGGGGGGGTACTTACTTCATTCACCATTATGCCACAAATGAAGCTCAAAGGATCATCACACCACTCAGTTTGCAGCTCTGACCATTGAAGCACTGATCATACTTAGCTTTTATCATGTGTGTCAGCGACTCTGTGTATGCAAGTGTGGGTGCGCTTGTATTCATGTTCAAAGCTGACAGCCTAAGTTCACAGTGTGAAAGGTGAGTTTGTCTGGTCTTGTCTTCAAGTATAAATCATGTTTAACCCCCAGCCCCCCCCCCCCCCCCCCCCCCCCCCCCCTTCCCAAAGTTTCATATTCTGTTTCCTTCTAAATTCTGTGAATCTGTAAACAGCACAAGTTTCCATGTAATCACCAAAACTGGTGATAAGCATGTTGATAGTTGTTGTGTCTTTGTCTTTGGAGAAGACTGGCAGCAAAAAAAAAAAAAAAAAAAAAAGTTCAGAACTCAAAAACCATTGAGAGTAAAGGAGGGTGTGTAAGAGCCAGAGAGGCCAATTTATATAAGGAAGAGCTGCACAACTATCTCCGCATCAACTAGAACGAGCTGTTGTCGACTTCAGTCAATAGAGTACAGACCAAGACACAGCTACCCAGCTGCTGTCGAACGAGAAATGGCATTACTGAATTCCATCTAACAGGACTGTCAGCACTGCAGGATGTCATATAGTGGGTGGCCTCAAGGTGATCCATCACTGACTGAGCAAACCTAGGAGATCACTGGCACTGGACTGAGACAAAATGGAACTTGGTATGTCTGTGCAGATGGTAGTTATGATGGCCGACATGTTTTCTGAAAGAAATACAGCAGATGGGGCACAGATGAGACAGACCGAAAAACAAACAAACAAAAACAGTTTTTTTTTGTTTTTTTTTAATTTACTGACAGACGGCAGAAAACAATTTCCATGGTTTAAAAAAATCAAAGCTTTTAGGTTTATTCACAAGGACTCTCTCTTTCTAACAAACACACACACACACACACACACACACACACACACACACACACACACACTCACACACACACACACACATACGAATGCACATATACTTACATCCTTCACGTCTAAGTATGTTCTCATACACAATACACTTAATGAGAAAACATAAATAATAAAAGCAGAAAGAAAAAAAATATAAAGATAATGTAATGAATCACTGAGTCTATCCACTGCCCCCCTGTTGTAGACAAGTTTTCCAGTTCCAGCACGCTGTCATGCTACAGACCTCAAGTCAGTTTCACTATCACATTATCACACTGATAAACAGTCCATCATGATCACAATAACAGTCAGTGACTACCTGTTTCTTGACAGCAAGTATCCATGGAGGAAAATAAGAAGGGAGCAAGAGGAATCTTCAATAATCTTATGTACCAAACCAACCAAACCGTTCTCTCCATGTTAGATGTTTGTTGTCTACGTAAAACAACATGAAAATGAAGAGTGAGAGAGAGGCAGTGTGTGTACTGTGTGTCAAAATTTGTGTAATGTGGTACAGACAGCACACTTATGTTATCAACCTTGTTAACCATGGCATTCCTTGTATAGTTGTAAAACATCTTTTTATATTATCAGGTTGTTTTCATGGGTTGCAAAGACGTCAAATATGTAAAACACTGGCAAGGTGCAGACAAAACACTTTCAGTTTTTTTGTTTGCTCGTTTGTTTGTTTACCTTGTTCGGTCCTGTAAGGATTACAAAAAAATTTGTTGTGTGCTTTCATTCTTCTTTTCATTTTCATTATATCCCTTTACCAAGTCCTCAATTCTCCTTTCAATTTCTTGCAATCCCTTTAACAAATGAACAAACTCATTTCCCCTTCATTTCCATCAAACCCACCACGCTACTTCCTCGCCCTGTTCTTCATCGTCAACCAAGCGTTGCCTTCGATGCGGTGTGTTCGGGGCCTCTCGTAGTTAAACCCGGAAGCTTGAGGTCAGTGGAAGGCAACATCTTGGTCATCAGCCCCGTCACTGCAGTCAGATTGTTTTCTCGAATGGTGAAGCGGTGACCTTCCTTGACCACCATGGGCTTGCGGAGAATGATCTGCACCTTGGATGTGTCACCAGGCATCAGCATGGAAACATCCGGAGGGAGCTTGATGCAGGCGGAGATGTTCCACGTGTTGCTGTACATCATCTGGGCAGGTACAGAAAAAACACATTGAAATGCATGTCAGTAAATGACTCATCTGGGCATGTACAGAAAAACGCATTTAAAAGCATGTCCGTAAATGAAAGAGTTCAGTCATAAATCTAAACATTTAGGACTGCTTATAATTTCATGACCATAAGTAATACAGAAATATGCAAGAAAATAAATAGCTAAATAAATTACAGAAAGAAACCGCTCACTTTGTGAAATTGTTCACTGAGCCAATATTTAAGAGGTGTGTGTGTGGTGTGTATGTGTGTGTGTGTGTGTGTGTGTGTGTGTGTGTGTGTGCTTGCACATGTGTGTGTGAATGCATGCGTATGCATGTGTGTGAATGTGTGTAGGGAGAATTATGTGAATGTCTAAAATGTAAGATTGATTATACTGTCAATATCCACCAAGTAATTTACTGAGTTTCTGTAATATTGTTGGAATGTTATTCACTTTACAACCTGTCCGTTCACTCAGTAAGTGACAAACAAGTATGTTGAGTACACTGAAAGATGTCTATAGGCTTTTTTTTCTTACAATTGCTAGGAAAGTTAAGAAACCACGCCTGCATGCACACACATGCACACACACAAGCACGCGTGCCTGCACAGGCACACAAGCATGTGCACGGTGCATGCACATGCGCGCTCACACACACACACACACACACACACACACACACACACACACACACACACACACACTCTCTCTCTCTCTCTCTCTCTCTCACTCACTCTTTGTTCTTTTTTTAAAAACACTTTTCTTTGCTTTCATACAAATGCATCATAAAAATATGGGAAAAAAAAACAAAAATATCTAACATGAGAAGGCAAGCACAGAAGTTCAACCAAAACAATATATTCACAAATATTCTTCATTAACAAAAAAATGAGAGCTCACACACACACACACACACACACACACACACACACACACACACACATACACACACACACGTACACACACACATGCACGCACACACACACACACGCATGTGCACACACACACATGCATGCACAAATACGCATGCACACACATGCGCACGCACACACACACACACACACATACACACACACACACACACATACAGTGTTGAATACTCTACATACACTCTGTGTCAACAAGATGAAAAGTAGAAAGAATCATTTGTAAATTCTTAGTGTTAATGACTGGTTAAACATGCATGACAGCTCTCAAGTACTGACTTAAACTTTGCCTGACGCTTCAAATAGTGACTGAAAAAAATCTCAAGCTATGCGTAGGGGAAAACTAGAAAATCAATTGAAGCTCTCTTTGTCTGATGTATGCAATCCCATTCTATGCTTCTCTTTGAGTAATGTTTTGGACTCAACAACATGGTCCCTGAGATATGGTTTGGATTGATGATTAAATCCTCTCTAGAAGAGACACCTGAGACACCTGATGGAGTGAGACATGGTGGACAAGATAAACGGATACTAAGATTCCTGAAACACGACAGGTGGAGGGAGAGATTATCGAAGCAATGATTCCAAGCTGAATCATGATTCTTCAAATTTTATTTTGGGGCCAAGAAATTTAGGGTGAGACCTGACAAAACATGAACAGTAGTCCCTGTAGAGTATTTGATTACAGAAATGAAGGGAATGAGATGCAACTCTATTAGTCTATAGTTTGACAGCAGCAAATGTAAGATGTTGGGTATTGGCTAGGAGCATCTCTGTAACTATTAGCGATGTTTGCCACAGATAGCAAACTGGTGTACTAAACATATTTCCAAACCAAGTTTTATAGCATCAATATGAAATACTTGAAACATTACAAAATATGTTCTGATTTAATCAGGAAAATGTAATGAATTGAATGTAGAATCAATAATCATTTCATGAAAGTTAAACGCTGTCCTGTTTTGTTTCAATCAATAAACTCTCATGAGGGCACACAGTCTACTCTTTTTTGTCAAACTCACCTGAATGTATTGATCCATGACAGGTTTGGAACGACCTCCCTCTGCCTTTGTCAGGACATAGATCTGGGCTTCAAAAGAGTCATACTGCTTCAGAGAGTCTGGCTGACTCAGAAACATCCCACGCTGCACCAGCTCAGACTTGACACCTCGTAACAAAACCCCAACATTGTCACCTGCAGTACACTTGGGAACAGACTTGCGAAATATGTGTATGTCTGATGCAGCTGTTTTAATTGAATTCCCAAAACCCAGGAGTTCCATTTCTTGCCCTTTCTTGAGGTTACCTTGCACCACCGTTCCAACAGCCGCAGTTCCTCTACCAGGTACTGTTATACTTGTCTCAACAGGCATGTAAAAAGGACCTGAAACATCACGCTGTGGAGTGGGTATTGTCAAGTCAACAGCCTCCATCAGTTTGAGAATGGAGCTTTTTCCTATTTCTGGGCTTTCTCCTTTCAGTGCCATCAAAGCAGAACCAGAAATGACCGCTGAATTGACGCCATCGTATCCATATTCTTCCAGCAATTCCCGAGCCTCAATTTCGACCAGTTCCAACATTTCACTATCAACAACATCAGCTTTGTTGATGTATACAACAATTCTTTCAACTCCTATTTGCTTTGCAAGAAGTAAATGCTCTCTAGTCTGTGGCATCGTGCCATCTGTTGCAGCAATTACCAAGATAGCCCCGTCCATCTGCGATGTGCCAGTGATCATGTTCTTGACATAGTCAATGTGGCCTGGACAATCAGTGTGTGCATAATGGCGTTTTTCCGTTTCGTACTGAACATGCGTCGAGTTGATGGTGATACCTCTAGCCTTTTCTTCAGGCGCTCTATCGATGTCATCATACTTTACAAACTTATTTCCTGTTTCATCTATCTCAGTCAGAACCTTCGTAATCGCAGCAGTTAACGTGGTCTTTCCATGATCAACATGACCTATCGTCCCAACATTGCAATGTGGCTTTTGATTGCTCGCCTCAGATGCTGCACTGGCAGCTGTTGACAGATTTACACTCACTGCTTGTAGGTTTCTTATATTTGCATATCCTGTTTTCAGTGGACATCTCCGCACAGCAGGAGACACCTTTAGAACAGCCGAAAGCTTCCACAGCAGACACCTTGACAAGGCAGCTGCCATTTTGAAAACAGGAAAGCGTCATGCCTATTCACACGGCAGTACTGCGAAGAAATAATCTGTGAAGATTATCTGACGAGCATATCGCCGCACGAAAGTTCTAGTTCTACTAACGCCTTTAAGAGTCGACTGGACCACCACTGGAGGCACCTACATAGCCTGTACGAGCCAAAATGTAAACACTAGTTCACTCAGTCTTGCAAGCCACGCATGACAGTCACTGAATGATGAGTTATAAAAAGGACCTACGAGCAGACCTTAAAGGTCTCAATTGTCGAACAAGTCAAGTCAAGTTAGTCCTTAACGAGGCATTAGGTAGGCAGTAGGTACTTGAGGGTGAGAGTGTCCAAAGTAATCACAAAGATCGGGAGCTGCTCGACGCACCTCTGGTGCATGCTGATTTCGTGGACTTTTCCAAGGATCTGGATCCAAATTGTATCAATCTTCTTCTTCTTCTTCTTCTTCTTCTTCTTCTTCTTCTTCTTCTTCTTCTTCTTCTTCTTCTTCTTCCTCGTTTGCCATCCTGTTAGATGAGCAGCCCGGTGTCCTCAATGAAGGCTGCCGTCCATCGCAGTTCTTCCAGGGTGCTGTACAGCTTGGCTTCCACTGCTGTTGGTGTTGGCCAGTACTTTCTCCTGGATGCTGCATACGTCGTACAGACTTGAAGGATGTGGTCGGTTGTCATTGGACCCTCACCACAAGGGCACTCTCCACTCTGTCCAATGCCAAATTTTGTGTGCATGTGGTGGAGCAGGCGATTGTGTCCAGTCCTCAGGTGGAAGATCTTGACCTGTTCCCGTCATCCCAGCAAATGGTATGTGTCTTCTGGGTTGTATTTGGGATGCAGGAGGCGCCATTTTATTCCTTGGTGTGCCTTGATGATTGTCCTAATTTCATCGTATGACACCAGGTTGTTGGCCTGCTCCTGTGCACCGTCTTTTGCCAGAATGTCCGCTTTTTCGTTGCCTCTGATGCCACAGTGTGCTGGTACCCATTGTATCACCACTTTCTCCACTCTAGCACTCAGGGCAACAAGGGCTGAAGTGAGATGGTTCTGTTCTTTGCAGCGGGAGTTCTTGAGGGCTTGGAGCATGGAGAGTGCATCAGAGAACACCACCACCTGCCCTGTTGTTCTTGTGGAGTTCTGCGAGACTGTTGTGGCTGCCTCACAGAGGGCTTCTCGCTCAGCTCGGAAGTTGGTGGAGTATTTTCCTGTTGGAATTGCAGTTTCTTCATCTCCGTCTTTGTATCGGAGGAAGGTTCCAGCTCCACCATCCCTCGTTGCTTCTGTGGCAGAGCCATCTGTAAAGACATGGGTCCAGTCTTCCTGGGGGTACTGGTTGCAGATGTACTCCATGGCCAGGGCCTTCCTTTGGGTGTCTGACTGTGTTCCTCTCTTCTCCACTCCGGGAATGCTGGTGATGACTGTTGGGAACACCTGCCTCTTCCAAGGTGGGTGGGTGACATTTGCAGGGATAGGCTTTGCTTCGTGTTCCATCAAGACTTTGGTTTGTCTTTCAAGGCGTCTTGACTGGTGGATGAAGCTGTCTCTTTTCAGCCAGCTCTTGGTGGGTCTGCTCATTCTGTTTTTCATTGGATGGTTTTCAAGGCATTTGAATTTTGCTGCCTGGGTGAGGGTCTTTGTGTCCCTTCTGTCCTCCAGTGACTGTAGCCCAGTGGTCTCCTCCATCTTCAGGATTGGGGTGGATCTCATGGCGCCAGTTATGACACACTGAGCTTGGTTCTGTATCTTGTTGAGATGGTCGAGGTTAGACTTTGCAGCTGATGCCCATGCTGATGTCCCGTACTCAACTACAGGTCGGACTCTCCCTGTATAGAGTCTCTTCAGGATACGTTCGTCAGCCCCCCCCCCCCCCCCCAGTCCTTCCCCGCAAGTTTCCTCATGATCGCCAGTCTCAACTTGGCCCTGCTACAGCATCTGGTGATCTGCTGTTTCCAAGTGAGCCTGCGGTCAAAGGTCACTCCCAGGTAGGTAGGTGTGGGTTCCTCAGCAAGCCTTTGGTTGTTCAGTATCAGCTTCGCCTCTTGCTTCTTGCTGGATAGGCTGAAGACTGTGTAGGTTGTTTTGCTTGAGTTGACAGAGACAAGCCATTCCTTGGTCCAGTTGCTGATCTTGTTGAGCGCAGTCTGGAGGCGTACCTGTGCTGTAGTGGTGTACTCTTCAGAGCACCAAAGTACCAGGTCATCTGCGTAGATCGCTCCTCTGACCCTCTTGGCAGTTCTCTGATGATGTCATCTATGAAGATGAGGAACAGCGTTGGCGAAAGGACTCCTCCTTGTGGTACTCCCTGTCTCAGCACCTTCTTCTTGCTTTTCTGGCCCTGAATCTTGACTCGGGCTTGGCGGTTGTGTAGGTACTGGCTGATCCAGGTGTACATCCCCCCAGTCACACCACATCGCCGTAGTTTGAGCCTAAGTCCGTCCTTCCAGACTTTGTCGAACGCCTTCTCCATGTCAATCCAGACAGCAAGCGTATTCTTCTTTTCTTGGAAAGCGTCCTCAATGCTTTGCGTGATGAATGGGATCTGGTCTTCTGTTGATCTGTGTTGGCAGAAGCCTGCCTGTTCAGGGCTCAGCAGCTGATGCTCCTCAAGGTGCCAGACAAGCCTTGTGTTGACAAGTCTCTCCATCAGCTTTCCTAAGCAGCTTGTAAGGCTGATGGGTCTGTAGCTGTCAGCCTTCGACTTGTCCTTTCCCTTTTTGTGAATGGGATCATGTATGCTTCCCTCCAACACCGTGGTACTGATCCTGTCTTCCATCTGGAGTTAAAGATTTTGAGAAGGACTGCCTTGCTCTTCATCCCAAGATGCAGAATCATTTCATTTGTGATTCCGTCTGGTCCAGGTGACTTCTTCAGATTGAGGCTCTTCAACGCTTCCTCCAGCTCCTTCTCTGTGAAAGCAGTGATCATGACTTCCTCTTGGGGCTCTTCCTCATGAAGTTCACCTTGGGCCCTGTGCACTGCAGCTCTATGTTCAGGAGGGACTTCCAGATTGCTGATGTTTTCATAGACGTCTATGAAGTGGTCTGCTGCTTTCTTTCCAGAGAGGTAATTTCCATTCTCTTGTATTGTTATAGTGGTGTGACTTGTTGTTTCATTACAGAGGGTTCTAGCCAGTTTCCACAGCTTGCTGCCATCCCTGTCGAGATTCAGGCTTTCAGTTTTCTCTTGCCAGGTTTTTCTTGCAGCTTGTGTGCAGGACAGCTTGTATCTGGCAGTTACTCCCTTCAGCGCTATGTTGTTCTCCAGTGATGGCTGCTTTTCTGCTTGGTCCCTGGCTTCCATAATGGCATCTTCCAGATTCTGGAGTTCCTCCGTCCAGTAGGGCTTGTAGTCTTTACGTGCTCCTCTTCGGATGGATTCTGTAGCAGCTTTCAAGACGGCCTTTGTGAAGTCTTGAACCATCTTGTTTGAGTCCTTCTGCCTGATGTTGATTGGCTTTGTGTATGTATCTGTGAGGGTCTCGAAGAGAGTCCAGTCCGCCTTTCTATAATTCCAGCGGGGGAAACACTTTGCTTGTGGAGACTGTAAGTTGAGGTTGATAGAGAGTTTGACGGGCTTGTGGTCACTTCCTCCAAGCTGGTTGAGGACTGTTCTTGTGGTCCTGACGAACAGGTCGTTGGTGGCGAACGCTAGATCTGGTGTTGATGTGGTCATCCAGCGTCTAGAGTAGAAGGTGGGTTTATCATCTTCTTGGTTGATGAGATGAAGATGTGTGTCAATCTCCCAATCCTCAACTTCTTCGCCTCTCTTGTCCGTCTCGTCATAGCCCCATCTCTCTGAGTGACTGTTAAAATCACCCACCACCATGCAGTTGTTGTCTGGGATGTTCATGTATATGAGGGAAAGATCACGATCTTGAGGGCAATAGACATTGTAGATCCTGATGTTGTGTTCCTTAAGGACTATATCAACCCCTTGGATCTCTGCCTGTTGATTGGTGTTGATCTTGAGTTCTTGTGCGGCGATGGAATTCCGCACCAAGACGAGCACCCCTCCTTTGTTTCTTTCCTCACGGTCCAACCTAATGGTCTCGTAACCCCTCACTTGAAAGCGATGGTTTACGGTCAAATGTGTCTCTTGGACACATGCGATATCAATATTTTCTTGATGCATCCTTTCTGCCAAGCCAAGTTTCTTCTTATGCACCCCTTCTGCATTCCACTGGAGAATGTTGAGCATTCTGGGTGGTACTGCTTGCTTGGCATCAGCAGGAGGATGAGGTCTCCTTCTTCGTCGCATTGGCATGCAGAATTTTTTTGTCTGACCACCGACTGCTTGGGGTGGGCCCCTTTGAGGCATAGGGCCCGGCTCCCGACCTCCCCGGTGGGTCTCCGAAGGCTGAGCGCCACATCGAAATTCTGTGGACTGCATCATCATGGAAGCGTGGATGCATGGTATCGTGGTTTAAGTCGCGCCAGTGGCCCGATACCTCCGTCTTCAGCTGGAGTTTTCTTTCGGGGTGCCTCACCCTTAGCTCATGGCCCGTACGTCCTGCCCTGTGAGCACGGGGGGGGGGGGGGGGGGGGGGAGGGATTGTTTCTCTGAGGATCCCACCCTGGGGCTAAAGGTTATACCGCGCCTCTTGACCGCATGATGAGCCCGTCATAGAACACATGGGGTATTTCAGTGAGGACAACAGTGCCACCTTTTGACCCACCCCGTCCTGGTAGGAACATCACCAGTAGGTCCGGGACTGCTTATTCGGTCAGGCAAGCCTGACTTATATCGCAGCTAACCCCCATATCTGAGGGCCATTCCCCTATCCGCCACCCGGGGACCCGCCGGGTTGGGGATGGTCACCCCACTACTGAATTGGAAGCAGCCTGGTCCCGGATTGTATCAATCAAATGGACGATGTTCGGAAATCTACAAGGGAGGTAATCTGTGTTTGAGCTTACGTTCAGCGAGAGTGATCCCGCCGTTTGGGACAGATATTGTTGGTGAGCACGGCGAAAACAATTTTGACCCATCAGAGAGCTCAACAGTAAGTCCGATCATGATCCTGGTGTGCGCTTCAGAGTAAATAGCTGATTCTGTTCTATTTCTTTGCCCCCATTTGCAATGAAAAGACAGATATTATCTTCCCCTGTTTTGTTTTGTTTCTTTCCACCACCACCCCCCTCCCCCTCCCCATGACAGGTCTACAACCTTTGCAAGAAATGACTAATGTGTGCTGATACTGGTATCATGTCACCACATACACTGACACACCTAACAACAAAAGAACAACAATGACAACGACGATGATGACGACAGTGATTATGGTGGTGATGATAATAATAAGGGTATTTAGAGTACCTCTCTCTCTCTCTCTCTCTCTCTCTCTCTCTCTCTCTCTCTCTCTCTCTCCTCCAATGGCCTTTTGTTGTTCTTCCACTGGTCACCCACCATTATCAAGTTGAAGACTTTGGCGATGTAATGCGTGGTTTTCAGTGCACCCAGAGCTCAACAAAATGAACCAATAAAGAAGTAAACAAGATGGAGTAAATTGATTACCAGCTTTATGCCCAAACTGTATGCAGAGTTGCCTAATAGGCTCGTATTCTTTCAGTTTACTGTGGCCCGGAAGCTTAGTCGTAATGAGAATGGTGATCAAGAGAAGGAGACATCAGCGTTATGAACGTATTTTTATATTATGTCGATTTTCTTTTAAACTGCACACATTCGTCGATGATTTTAAAATTCTGCCGTTTTTATAGTTTCAATGCTAAAAGCGAAAGTCATATCGGTATGTCTGTCAAGGTCATTGATTTACTGTATTTTCTTTTACTAAAAATGTAATGTACTCACACAACTGAATTACTAAAGCTGAACACATTATCTAGGTATGGTCAAGCGTTTATTTTTATTTTTTTCAACTTCTTGAAGCTCCCGTTTTTCAACTGATTCTAATCACGGGCCTTGTTCTAAATATAGATCATTACATCTTCCTGTTTCTCTGCGGACCTGTGTGGTGCATTGGGTCAAAGGTCTAAAGTTGACCTCGAAGGACCTTTCACGTTGGTGGTGCAATACTCTTTGACGCCGGAAACTAGGCTATAAATCGTAGCGTTGGTTCAGCTGCTTCAGACTGATCCCACCCCTCCCTTAGGGAAGTGGTTCATCTGATACGCGTCACGCTTAAAGACTTACAGGTCTCTGTGCATTGCTTTGACAGCAAATAAACTGCTGCATATTGAAGAAAACCTTTCGCCGAAAGTTTCAGAAAGGCTAAGGCTGAACGGACTAAACCAAGGGTCAAGGGCCTCACAGAACAGCGCAGTGTTCAGTGACAGTGTGACAGCTTCGTGTTTAGATTCAGTCATATTTCGTCAATTTTCAGGCGAACAGTACCAGCAAGCCAAAGTGCCGAGCAGCGTTTCACATCTCCCGTCTTCCACTGACAAGCTGTTGGGAGCAGGTACCACACAAGAGGGAACACTTTCGAAACCCATGTCCTTACCTGTCTGTAAATTTTTCAGATCAGAACAAGGATGCAGGTTTGGTAATAAGTGCCGTTATAGACACTCGGAGTCGCCACCTTTCCATACTTTTAATCAACCTGATCATCAAAATCAGTATGATGGCTCAGTGAGGAAATTCTATTCCGCTGAAACTTCCTCTGGGCTTCAGGAAAATTTTGCAGTATCTGGAAAATATGAAGCCTCAGTAAGAAATCACAGATATAGTGAGAATCGCCCAGTTTATTCTAGCGCAAAGATAACATCAGATTACAATGAGGACCAAGTAAGATACACGCAGACACCCAGTACTGCTGAAGTCCATTATCTTGAAGAAAAGTTCCAAGAACTAGAAACAACTGATCATGGTGAAGGAGCAGTCCAACCAGGTGTTCATCCAACACTGCAGCAACGACCTCAGAGGAAAGTCTGCCATTATTTTGCTCGCAATGGCTACTGCTGCTTTGGAAGCAGATGTCGCTTTGAGCACAGTCAGCCATGTGAAAGACCACCAAGATTCCAGCAAGGTGGCTCCAGATCTGACAAGGATTGGTCATTGGGGCAACCAAATAGCCTTAGCAATGCAGGACATGAAGATTGGGTGAGATCCTCTAGGTACTCAAATGAAAGTAATGTTTCTCATACAGCTGCTGATCCGTCCAAGACTGGATCAGCTGCAGCTGCTTTTGAATCTTTGAATCACAAAAGATCATCAGAGCAGCTCACAAGGGTCCAACGCACAGATGGTCGTCGTGATGGGGAGAGAACTGATCATAGAAACGAAGGAAGGAAACAAATGGTTCAGAGCATCAAGCCTGATAAAATTTGTCAGTTCTTTGTGAGAGGAAGATGTTGGAAAGGAAGACAATGTAGGTTTCTTCATCCCCGTCGGCAGGATCGTCAGCAACCAGAGCCTGCAGCAGAAGTCGATGCTGAAGCACCACATGAACCAGAGGAAAAATCCATGCCTAGTCATGCTGAACAAACACAAGAAAGTTCTACCTCAAGTCAAGACACTTCAGCAGAAAACAACCACGTCAAGCCCTTGTCCAAACCATCAGCTGTGCAAAAACCCAGATCGACTTACGTGGCTCAAGGAACTAAAAAGTATCGGCGTGATGAGGTTGATGAAGTAGAGGGATCCCGCCTACGCAGAACGGAAATTGAGCAGTTGATGAAGCGTTTTCCGAAGAGCAAAGTGAAGGTCAACAGAGACTGCGCTGAATACTTCCAGTGTGTCGTCAGCTTCAGTCCAACTGATCCAGACTGGGTAAGATTTGAAGTTAACAGAAAGAAGTTTGAAATAATTTTAGAACACAATTTGATATCAGAGATCTGCATATTTCTTGACTGGAAATGGATGAATTCTTATAATGCTATTTTAAAAGGTAATGCAATGTATGTTTACAAATAGTTCAGTGTCAGTTTTTATAGTGCTTAATATTCATTAATACCAATCATACCACTTCCATTGCAATGCCTTAATAATTTGAAGTTGCACATTTGATAGTACAGCACTTGCATCCCTAGGGCATGCAACACACATGCATGCACAGACGCACTCATAGTATACATCACATGTATGCATGTATGCACACTCGCATGCACACACACACACACACACACACACACACACACACACACACACACACACACACACACACACAGATCATCTTTATATTTGTTTTAAATGTGAAGTTCTGTTGTGTGTTAAAACTTTGAACTTTTTTTTTAGTCTTAAATCATGTGTTGAAAAGGTAAGGTTGTGAAAGTGTATGTTACATGATTTAAAAGCAAGCTCTTTTCCAGTCTAACATGCTTAAACAAAATGTTCAATTTCTGCCGTCAAATATTAAGTGGAGATTTCAGTCTTTCTCTCATCCTCTTAATTGTAAACTAGACATTTGGTATCACTATTACCCACTTAAGTATTTGTGTAGATTTTTCTTGTTGCATTACTCAGTGTAGTTGTTAACTGTTACCGTTTGTTTCTTTTCCAGCCATTTGATGTGAAGACATTCCAGCTGCAAGTGGACATACCATCTGATTATCCATTTGAGGTAACCAAAACTAAGCTTACTAAATTTATAATGCGGAGAGCAACATTTGTTGTGTTCAACTTTTGCTGTACAAATGATGTAATGTGACATATTGATTAGATAGAAAATAATTTTAACTTTCATTACAAATCTTTGAAGGGTGATAGCTACATATTATTTTGTTCAGTTTGTATCATATGGAAGGTGTCATATTTTTTCTTAGACAGAACAGCTTCCAACCATGAGATCGTGGAGTTGAGTCTGGTTTATCGGGAAAAAATATTTATCAGTTTGAAAACTCGAAATTGAATGCTAGGAGGCATGAATGATTGCATGTGAAATGGACACACAATTAAAATGGCACTTGTGCCCACACACAAAAATGGATGTGTAGGGGTATACACAAATTTAAGAACATTTACACACACACACACACTCACAGTCACACACACACACACACACACACACACACACACACACACACACACACACACACACACAGTGACACACACAGATTTCTCCTTTGCATTTTTTTCCAGAGTGGTTTAAGATTTTTTTGTGGTACTTTCATTAAAAATGATATCACTAATGACTTGTTCATTACCTTTTGTAAAAATGGATTTTTTGGGGATAATTTTGACAAGATGTCATGGTCAATTAAAAAACATTTCAATTTATAGTGTAAAGCAAACATTTAGAACTGTGCAAGTCCCTAACCGAACAACAGGTAAATTAAAAAGAAAAAATGTTTAGATAAGTTTAGCACTAAACAAGCGCTTCATTCAAAACAAAAATATTTTGATTGCAGATGATGACCATAGCAGTTCCTGTTGAACAAGATCTGCCGGAAACAGTCCGAAGGTGAGTGGACCACTACTATAATCAGATTTACGATGATGGATCACAGTGGTCTGTTTTAACTCCTTCTGATGGGTACAGCACGTGGTACATGTTCCATCAAACTGCTAATTCAGCACTAAAGTTTAAAGACAAGTGATTTGTGTATACTGTGACTAGACATTAGAAACAAACTTTGTCTCCCCATCTCCCCCACTTTCAACCCCCCCATCTCAGTCTGTCTCACTTCCTTGTCCTTGTTGAAGCAGAAGCCATGCATTTGAAGGAAGGTGTAATGTGTTTACCCCTTCATTAGGCAATCTGTCCCAGTGATTTGACTGAATGATAATTAATATCATCATAGTCATAACGGCCCGTATGGTTTTCAATTTTAGCTTGACAGTTCACAAGATCAACTGACAGTTCACAAGAACGGCAGACTATTTTGAATGAGAGTGAGAGTGTAAATTTTAGCAGTCATAAGTTAAAGCTAAGAGATACAATTTTTACATGATAACATAACTAAGCAGGCAAAGAAAGTGAAACGATGTCAAATCAAAGGAAAACCTGGAAAGTAAGAATAGATAATCGAGTAAGAAAGAGACCGTTCCCCCCCCCCCCTGATTTTATGTATCATGTCTGCAGGTACTTGGAAGTCTCCATAGAGGAATGGCTGGAAGACAAGGAAAGACAGCTCTCGGACAACGGACAGGTGGAGCTGGTCTTCCGCCCGTTTCTTCGATGGCTGGACAGGAATATTGAGGATGTGACCACTGAAGGACTTAAACAGGTGGGCTTTGACTTTTGCTGTGTTTTCTGTTTTAAATCTCATGAGTGTGGGACAGAAGATGTAGATTTAGCTAGAGCAAGTGTGTCTGCTGTTTAGGTAAAAAAATTGGTTATGACCATTGAACAGCTGAAGCAAGCGTTAAGGTGGTCTCCTTGAATGATTTCCAGCAGGAGACTTTCTGATAGAATCAACAAGCTTGGTTTATCCAGAGCTAGATTTTGTTTATTTCAATTTTTCCCTTGTGTTTTACGTTATGCATGCTTTTTTGGTTTCTTTTGTTTTCCTAGTCACATTTTTCTTTCCAAGGTACCACAGAGATGCTTCAGTTCAGAGTATATTGAACATGAAATCTTGATAATAAAAGAAAAACAAAAAACAAAATGATGAGCAGAGCTCGGTCCTTCACGCCTCGTAGCTTTGCAGTGTTATTGAGTATTGCAGTACCAGTTGGCTGTAATGTAATGATGGATGTGACAACTTTGAAGCCAACAAGAGTCGTTCTTCTGAAACAAATCTTTTGTCAAAGAAAAGGAATACCTGAGTGGTGGCTGTTCTCTTCTGCCTGCTTGTCCATTTGGGTACTTTTTATTTACAGTGTGTTTGTTTTTTAATGTCAGGTAGACAGTGTATTTTTTATTTGTGTGTTTGTTTTTTAATGTCAGGTAGACAGTGTATTTTTTATTTGTATGTTTGTTTTTAATGTCAGGTAGACAATGTATTTTTTTGTATGTTTTTAAATTTCTGGGAGAAGGAGCACACAGTGTATAATACTACACAGTGATATATTGAATGCAGGATGTTTGGATACATGTGCATGAATTAATGCTCAGAATTGGTTCATCACTAGGTAGTGTGGGTGGAATGTTCTTAACAAGAGACGGCTCATGTTTGTTTCAGTTGAAACGGGAAATGGTGGCCAAAGCTGCAGGCTTGCAGTTCATCACTGCTAAAGAGCTGCAGAAACAGTATCCAGCACATCAGTCAAACCGTGGAGATGGTGACGACAGCGACAAAGAGGAGGACACGGACTCCGAAAGTCAGGATGAGGACACCAGCAGCGATGACGACGAAAACGATGAAGACCTCAGTGACGAACTGTCTGATGAGGATCAGACCGAGGAAAAGACGGCCCGGAAATCGCAGCAGGACAAGGCAAAGTTGATGATGGTGGAGCCAGAGCGCCGAGGAACGGAAGTGATGCTGAAGAACCTGCAGCTGAAAGAGAGCGCGGCCACGCTATACTTTGAGAAGGTATGCCTGCTGATCCAGTGTGAGCGCTGCAAAGCCACGTCGGAGTTCTTGGCGTCGCCGGGCAGGGTGAACATGGTGCAGTGCGGTCAGTGTGGTCAGACCCAGACAGCCTGTTACCGACCTGCCATGGCCCATCACTTCTCCGCCGTGGTTGGCTACCTGGACCTGGATGCCTGCTTGCCCTTTGACCTCATCCTGCAGAAGTGCAGCGCTGTGACTGCCTGCATGCACTGCTCCAAGGACACCAAGTCAGGGGTAAGTGAGTGACTGGCATGGATCGAAGCCATTTCTGGAGTGGTTGCTATTACCTGTGTGGAGGGATAAAGTACAAGTATTCATTTGATGGTTTTTTTTTTATTCACCAATAGGATTTAAAATGAGATCAGTGAGGTAGATGAAAAGATATGGGAAGTATGAATATGGACACATAAATGTCATCAACGTAGTTTGAACCTGAGACAAAAACAGTTCATGTTAAGATGCAGTGTATTTGTGTGTGTGTGTGTGGTTCACAGTTGTATCATGTACAGGCATTTTAAACAAGATACTGGCACAACGCTGTCCAACAAAACTTGTTACTTTATTATCATATGCTTGCAGATGTGACATATTGACTTGTGACACATACAGATGTATTAGTTCGTCACAGAGGTTTGAGGGTTTGAAATGAAATCCATTGGTTTGGTGGTGGTGTGATGAGAAAGCTGGTGTCCTTTTCAAAGCCGGCAGCAAGCAAAAGCAAATTGGCCCCTCAAAGGCAAAAACCATCATAGCAAATCAGCATAGCTCCCTGAGGGAAAGCAGACTTGACATCAGCACTGGTGTTGACCCAGTCCACCAACTTTTAAGACATGGGTAGACAACTCTCTGTTGATTCAGGACTGGGGCAGACAACTGAGCCACCTTAATCAACTTCTGCATCTCCCACACAGAGAATGTTTCTATGGATCGGAAACCAGGTTCTGGAATACATGCTTCAGTTTTGTCCAGCCCATAACCTGCCGTGTTTACAATACCTGGCTAGAGAATGCAGAGCTGAGGGGCAAGCTGCGGGAGCAGCCATGTTGACCTGGAAAAGACGGGATTCATTTGGATGATAGGGCTGCAGATGGAAGCATGACTAATCGCATTTGAACGCTGAAGAAGAAGATGGTGGTTTGTTTCAGACATAGAGTCACATGATGCCATCAAATGTGTTTTTGTGTCGCAGAGGCATTGATATATGAAATGCGTTGATTACATGTTGATTTGATGGTATGTTGCAGGCAGTGGTGGCGGGGCAGCCTCAGGATCAGTGGTGTCGGGTGTGTCACCATAAGCTGAGAGTGGCCACAGACGGCGTGCGATTCACACAGCTGGAGCCCTCAAAGACTCCTCAGAGTCAGTTGTAGTTTATTTTCACACGTTTTTTTTGTGTCTGATTCTAGCGCTTGTTCCCCCACCTCACCCCCACCCACTTTTTTTTCCGTCCATTTGCGTCTTGTTGACTTACTAAAGTGAATGTTCATACAAAATGGTGTTAGAAACACTCCTGTGATTGCCGTGATTATGTCTTTTTATAATGTGTGCTTAATTCATGCGACACACAGGACATCAGGGGATGGCTCAAGCTAAAAGATCAGCATTCAGACCATCATTTTAAAAGTGGTTCAAGGTCAGAGGGGGGAAAAAAGCTGAGTGCTAGACTCAAACCGTAGAGTGCTAGACTCAAACCGTACATATAGGAATGTAGAACATTTTGGCTTCCAAAGAGTGCATGAAGTCCATTAAACTCTCCTGTGACAATGATAGTGGTTTGTTGATTCCATTTATTGTTTGAAGCTCTTTGCTTATTACCAAAAAAAAAGAAAAAGAAAAAGTGCAGAAGAAGGACTTAATATCATGGAGTTTGTAACATGGTGCATTATTCATGAATTAAATTGATGGCAAACAATCTCGGAACCAAGAAAGAGAGGGTGAGTGACACAACATTACACCAGTTAACTTTTTTTCATGTGTGTCAGAATTACAAGATGTGTCACTCCTCTTTAATGTATCGCCATAACTGTGTGCAGGCCTCAAAGGGTTGGTGAAGGTTGTCGTACCCACTCGCAAGCGTATCCCCAAGGACCCAGCAATCCAGGAGGGCAAGCCGTTGCCCAACTTTGGCACATGTAAGCACTACAAGAAGAGCTACCGCTGGCTTCGCTTCCCCTGCTGTGGCAAGTGCTACCCCTGCGACGTGTGTCATGACAGCAAGGAGGACCACGAGATGAGCTTCGCCAATCGCATGATCTGTGGCTTCTGCTGCAAGGAACAGGTGGGTGGGTGTTCTGAGATGTGGGGGTGATGTATAATACTGTTGTATGGAATGCATTAAGTGTGACCATCAACCACAATTTTTTTTTTTTTTTTTTTTCTGGTTTCCATGTGGAAGATGGGAACATGAATGGAGGAATTCAGATAACCGAGATTGATGATAGTTGTCTTTCTATTTTCTTCACGTGCTAGGAAGGAATTTAGACAAATCTGGAGGGGCATGTCAAGGCTTGATCATTATCGGTTTTGTGCTCTTACTCCCAGTGCACTTTATCTCTTTACCGCCAGAGAGTTGTGCCCATTGGGCATTACTATATACCAGAGCAAAAGCTAAATTTCTTTTCGACCTGTCTGCTGTGAGAATAGCTCACAGACAAAAAACAGAATCATCGGCAGGTTGTGAGGACAGAAGTGAGATGAAAACGTCTATACTTCCACTAGGTTGCCCTCCAGACATCCGAAGAAATGCTTGCACCATGCCCTTCAAGTTGGGTGACTACCTGTCAGCCCCTCCCTTCTCACACCAGTTTAAGAGAAACATCCGCCAGTTACGTCAGTTAACTGTCAGAGGGCTGGGCTTCGCAGTAAAAACTGTTAAAACCGCCCTCTTAAAACATGTGCAGCATTAAGAGAGCTTTGATCAGAGAGTCACTGGCTGGTAGCTAAAGTTTGACCATGACTGACTGGAGGGATGGGGTGTGGGGGTGGGGTCCACTGCCATCAGGGTTCCATCCTCCTGTGGTCGAGAGTCAATGGACATTTCATCATTGATTTAAGCGGATCATCTAGCTACTGAAGTCTGTTTGAACACTCTCACTGTTAGTTTGTTGAGCAATTCTGTGAAGGAATCACTTTATATCAGATGGGTAATAAGGCATCTCAGTGTACTTAGACAGGTTATGTGCACCAAAGATGTCTTGAGCAGTCAAGGGGAGGGGGGGGGGGGGGGGGGGGTAATTTGATTGATTAAGTGTTCGAAGACCAATTGCTTGGAGGGTGAATGTGTATCTTCTGTGACCCATGTTTGCAGTTTACATTCTATTTAGTTTTGGAAGACATAGGCTGATGGATTAAGATTGCTGAAATGTAAGTCTAATCAATAGATAGATAGACAGACAGATACAGACAGACATATGTATGTAGATAGATAATGTTTTGTTTTTTTTATTTCAAAATGATTTCTCCTGATAAACTGAACCAGCTGTAGACGGGAAGAATATATTGTATTCATAGTCTTGTTTTTGAAAAATCTTATTTTTTCCCCTCTTAGCAAACATGCTGTATATGTTGAATACTTTGTGCTCACTCATGGTATGCATTGTTTTTGTCACAGCCCTATGCGGCAGAGAGGCCCTGCAAGGGATGTGACATGAACATGACTCGGGTGCACACCAAACATTGGGAAGGAGGTCAGGGGTGTCGAGACAAGATCACTATGTGCAGGTGAGTGGATGCGACTACACAGTTGTACATGTGTTATGAATTGGGGCCTGTTGGCATTAAAAAGATATTATTTTTACCTATTCAGTGAAATCTTCAACAGTCTTTGTAGAGTGGGGTCCTCACAGGGAAGGAGACTGAGCGACAGCTCACAAGTTGCGAAAGTACTCAGAACTCGCAGTGAGGTTCATGTAGATTGCTCCCTTCCCCTCCATCCACCTCTCCTCGGCTTTTTGAACCCCACCTTCACTCTCACTGCCCCTGCTTTTACAAAAATTTGGAAGATGCCCACCCTCCCCCTTCCCTCCCCTATTACCTCTCTCCCCTGCTAAACAAAAATTTGGAAGACTTGTACTCATTCTCTGTAGGAAATACTCCTGTTTTTTGTTGAAAAGTATATCGGGAGCAATTTTAGGGTAAACGGGTCTGGTTCAGTGGCTAGGAGTCGAATGACATTTTGTTTACGGGTGGGATGGCTCTTACCAGCCATACAGTGGAAAGAAATGCAAAAAAAAGTAGAAAGTATGCAGACTGATCATCTATCGTATGTTTCTTCAGCTTGTCACTGGCCAGTCGCACCATTGTTTAGAACTGTTGTGTTCATTGAAAATGTAAAGGCGACTAAAAAGTACGAGAACTTTCTTTTTTTCTTTTTTAAACTGAAGTGGTTGTAGGTAGGGACAAGTGACGACAAGAATTGGAAAAGCAGTTTCAAATTTTTCTGGCTAGGATCTCAAGCAGATCTTTTCTGCTTTTTATTTTTTGTCAGTTAGTTTTCAGGGAAATATATGTCTAGAAATCCTTGTAAAATCATGGTCATTCAAAGCTCCTTGAAAAATTGAATTTTGCTGCTCAAAGTGTGTATGAGTCTTGTATGCATTCACATACACTCACACATACAAGCACACAGGTGCACACACACACACACACGCACACACACACACACACACACACACACACAGACACTGGTTCATCATTCTCTTTCATATAGCAGAACCATATTCTTTTGAATCAGTGGGTTTGATGGCTTCAGGAGTGTGTACTGTTCAAAACTTGAAAGTTGGAGGTGCTCTGGTTTTGCCATCCATGTGAACTTTTCCGTCATCTTACATCTTGGAGTTGAATGTGATATTGATATCAAATATTGGCTTTCTGGTCACCTTAAGAGCTGGTTTTTATTATTTTCATGTGTTGCAGGAATGACAAGCAGAAGTACCGAAATGCCAGTAAAACGGTGTCAAAGCACTCCCAAAAGGTGAAGGACATGCAGTCTAAGAAGAGGACTAAATTGCGACACACGTAGTTCTCTTTGGGATGCTCCATTTTCGGGAGCATGTGACCAGACTGCGATGTACATAGCTCTGTTTCTTATGCTTATGGTTTTAGCAGTGTGTTTACATGAGTGGTTTTTCTTTTCTATGTGGTTGATATTAATCAGTCCACTGCATGCTTTTTTATGCTGTTTATAGTTTTAAGTTATATTTTCTTTTATTGACTGGTGTCTGCCTTCAGATACGAGTATAACGTTAATTTTTCAATGCCTTATTGATAGTTCCTCATGGTAACATTTGTAACTTTTGTTGCTGTTTTTGGTTTGAGTGTGTTAAAAAAAAAAATTGTTAATGCACCGCTTTCCCGTTTTCTCTTTTGAAGTTTAATGAAATTTTAATGATGTTTGTAGACATGCCTGAAACTTGAATCCTAGCTGTTTCATAAAGATTCACGCAGCATGTGTCTGAGGAAATGGCTGTGTTGATATTCTAGTATATGTTTTATTTATATATGTGACTATCGCCATGCTTGAACATTCTTCAGGTAAAGAGTTTGACCTCATCCGTAAAAACAGCATTCATTGTGTTCATTAACATTTGACTATATATGCATGAACTCCACGCCCCCCCCCACCCCCCCATCCCACCCAAAGTTTTCTAGAGTTTGCTATTGTGTATCATGTAATTTTTATAACCTCTGTGTAGACTGATGGGAAACTGCAAACGGTATTGGCTGATGTTGAGGATCTAAAGTGCGTTTGTTTTTTTGTTGTGTATTTATATTCCTGGCCACTTGCATATATTGTTTTCATATCAAAGCAGTTATAAATGTCATTTACGTGTTAATGTACACCCAAACACACTCGGCGACAAATGCACAAATAAGTATATATGTGTGTGTGAGAGAAACTCAGTCTTTCTTTATTATATCAATATCTATCTATCTATCTAAGTATGTATTTATGTATATCAGCTGGGTTCCCATGGTGTTACATGCATACCAAAAACTAGGAGTAGAACACTGTTGGCTGTTGCATGTTTCTGCATGACAGATGATGAAATTTCACGATAATAGCTAAAAAGTCTAACCTCAGACTTTCATATTTTGAATTTAAAAATGTGACCATATAATGGTTCTCTAGTTAACATCAGAGACACAAGTTACAGACAGCAGAGTGGAAAATCACACCGTTTAAACAAAAGTGCCAAACTCTTCCTTGATTGTTTTTTTGAAGAGACCTTTGACCTGTGATGGTCAGCAAAGGATGTGGCACGCTATGTCTGTTTTGGTTGAGCTTGGTGGTTGATGACACTAGAGTTGTGCTGTTCTGAAGAAATTTTTTATCATGATGGTTATCTGTGTAATCATAGGCATGTTATTAGGTACAAAAAAAAAAATTAAGGCAGAGAGCACTCTGTGTCACCTTTTGCTTCATGAACAAATATGAGTGTTTCAGTTCTTTCTGTAATGTCAAGAAACATGTTCACCCAGATCTACCCAGATAGTTTATTTTGGATGAACATTTTATGAGAAACAGTTTTCTCCACATTAAAGTGGACAAAGTTTTCTGTTCCTTTCTCCTGTATGTGGATGACCTCAACTTTCCTGATTGTGAAGAGAGTAAAATGATGCTGACTTACAGGAATGCCGTCTTTCCATAAGTATGTAAGAAGGGAATTAAATACATCTGAATAGCATGGGGCACAAATTAAAGAATATCTTCACCTGTACTGGTCTTCTCTTAAACTCGTTTGTTTTTGCCCCCCCCCTCCCCCCCCCCTCCACACACACACACACACTTCATAGAAAGAAGGAAAGAAAAAAAAAATGATGAAACCGAAAGAAAGAAAACATGGAAGGGAAGAAAGAAAGAATGAAACCCTGAAAAGAAAGAAATCAAATATGCATTTTACCAAACCACGAACAAAATGATAAGCTTTGAAGCGAAATATGATGTTCTTTACGATGAGTTCTATGGTAGTGCTGTCTTCAGAATCGGGTAGTCTGTGACTTTGAGTGCACTGGTTGTGTACACTGGGTTAATAGGGATCTTGACATGCCTGGATGTAAGGGAAAATGACATTGACTTTCGTGAATGTCAACTAATCCGATGTCGCCTTATCTGGTGAAATTAGGCCATACAAAGGGAGGACTTTGGCCATGAAAAGAAAAAGACATTGATGTAACTGAATGTAACGGTATTGTTTAAAACATAAGCTGTAATTGCTGCGATACATTTTGTTCGCAATCTTCAACATATTCAAACCATGTGTTTATTTCAGTTATTCAAGCAGGGAAGAAACAGGAGACTCTTAGAAGGAATAAAAAGAAAAAGCTGAAAGGAAGTCAGAGCATAAATTCAGTATAATTGTTGTGTGCGAATGAATTGCCATCAAAGTGTAGAGAATGGGTTTGGGGTTTTGCTTGTTTTGTTCTTAAATGTATTTCAGCATTGTTTAAAACAGTATTGCTTGCAAACATTAAAGTCTGTTTTGAGGTCTCATTGAGTAAGATTTGTTTCTTTCTACTGCTGTATAAGCATTCTTCTGCATCACATGTAGATTGGGAGATTCCTTTAAAGTAAATGTGCATGGTCCGAGCCTTTGACTACATCTGGTTAGAACGCTTTCTTGAAGTAGGTGAGAAAAAAAAGCATCTTTTTTATGATCAGTTTTAATTAACTCCAATCTTACGTCATAAGTTTCTTTTGAGTTTGGTTTGTAGCTGAAATAAATGTGTATAGAACTTAAAAACTTCAGCTTCAGTATGTTTGTGCATTTTACACACACACACACACACACGCACACATATGCACACACACAACGTCCATGCAAATGCGTGCACGCACACGCACACACATGTACACAAGTACACATATAAGCAGGCACATCAGCACACGCACATATACACAAACATGCGCACACAGACCAGTCCTGATGTGTCATGTGAGGTCCGTTGCGCTATAAATTGCATAACTTGTCATGTGTGCATATACACACACATGCTCATACCTCTCTCTCCCTCTCTCTCTCTTCTCTCTCTCCTCTCTCTCTTCTCTCTCCCTCTCTCTCTTCTCTTCTCTCTCTCTCCCTCTCTCTTCTCTCTCTCTCTCTTTCTCTCTCTCTCTCTCTTCTCCCCCTCTCTGCCTCTCAATTTTCCACCCATGGCAAGGATGGCTTTCAAGGAATGCTCATACAAGATTAACTGCTTATACATAAAATTTGCATTGGTACCGTGTCTTTAAATTGCTTGTATTATAGCTGCTCTATTTATGGTGTGTGTGTGTGTGTGTGTGTGCACGCGCGTGCGTGTATGTGCATGTGTGTGTGTGTGTGCACATGCATATGTGTGTCTGTATGTGTGCGTGCTTGTGTGTATGTGTGTGTGCGCATATTCGTGTAGGGGTCCAGATACATGAATCAAGTATTCAACGAGGGATGAACTTCGTATATTAATCCGCATGGAACTTTCCATTCAATTTCACATCTACAACAAAAAAACAAAACAAAACAAAACAAAATCATTGGTAAACGAACAACAATCAAACAAAACAGATTGGTTGAATTACTGCAAGGGTTGCCATACTCTCCCTACTGTCCCGCACTCTGACATTGCCTATTCACATACAAAACGCCACACCCTTTCAGCTGTGTCGCTGGCGCACTATTCACAGTGAGACTGTGATGTTTGTCTGGTACAGCTTGTCCCTGTTCAACAGCTGCTTTCATGTTGGAATGTGAGGTTTCCTCTTTTGGTGACCTTCATGAGGAGTAGATGACGTAGATCGTGTGTCACATACTGCATAATTTTATGTAAGTGGGGGAAGGGTTGGAATGGGGACAGGCAATTCACATTGTGGGAAATGGTTCTGCTTGTTGTATGCGCCCCCTTTTTTTTTTCTTCAGAACTTCTGTTTGGATTATGCTCACAAGTTCAGACTGTTTTGTCAGATTTTAGAAGGAATGGTGGTAGTTCCGCCAGACAATAAAGACAAACAGATTACAGGACAAAACACAAAGCATTTCGACCTCTTGGATCTTCTTCAGGCAAAAAAAACAAAGAAAGTAGGTAGAAAGAAACTCGTGGAGAGCGTGGCAGCAGAGAATCCTCAGAAGAGAAGCCCCCTTCAAGCAAGTGTTTCGGCCCTTATCTCCTGACACTCTAGGGGGTTGGACCACACCCGGTTCATGACTCCGGACGTCCCTCAGCTGCCCCTTTTTTTTTCTTTTTTTTCCCCCCATCTTGGGACGAGCAATGGCTGGGATTCGAACCTATGACCTTCCGGACATGCTCATTTTCCACTTAATGACTCGCGCTCTAACCACTGAGCCACAGGGGCACCTGATATTTGTAGGGAAGTTAAGCCTTATGAAGTTCACTTTTGTTCCTCCTTGACCAGATCCAGCTTGAACACCTCACTGCCGCTTCTGCCATCGCTTTCAGGGCTCTGGTTTTTTTCCCTCCCTGCAACTGCGAGCTGTTTCATGAGGGTGTATGCAGACGTTCCTACAAACCCCCTAGCTCCAATTTCTGCAGTGAGGACTTTGACCTGATAGCCTTCTCTCCTCAGGCTGTTTGCCAGATCAGCATACTTTTCAGTCTTGTAGATTTGAGCTGCCTCCATTCTGTTCTCATATGGCACCGTGAGCTCGATCATGATCAGCTGCTTGGTTGACTTAGAGTGGACTACTATGTCTGGTCTCATGCCACTCTTGCTGATGATCTCTGGGTGACTCTTCCATTCTGGGAGGTCTGCAGTGCACTCCCAGTCATCTGCCCCGTCCAGCAGACTCTGCCTGCATGTTTCGAGTGGCACTGTTGTTCTTGGCCATGATTTGCTGCCTCCTGCCGTGAAGAATGTTGCGGGTGCTTTTGGAGTCCTGATTTTCCCTTTTGTGGTGTTGGTACTAGCCCCGACTACTTGTACAATCTCTTTGAGCTCTTGGTTGTGCCTCCATGTGTACCTTTCTTGAGCCAGGGCTACTTTACATGAGCTTAGAACATGCTCCACTGTTTGTTTTTCATGGCAGAGGGGGCATGCAGGATCGTCTGTTTTTCCCCACTTCACCAGGTTTGCATTTGAGGGCAGAAGGTCATATGCAGATCTGAGAATGAAGCTGATCCTGAGAGGGGCCATGTGCCAAATGTCATTCCACGTGAGACTTCTTTGGAGTGCATTCTCCCACGTTGTCCATTGCCCTTGCTGGCTCTGCTGGACTGCTTTTTGGAGTCTTTTTTGGTCTTCTTCTTTTCTCATCTCCTGAATCATCATGTCTCTTTTGGCTTTTCCTTTGGCCTTTGACCACCATTCAGTTTTAGTCACCCCCAGTCCTTGTCTGTTGGTCTGTGTGTGTCCTGTTATTTCTCTGATCTTGATACTTTCTTTTGCAGAATCCATCGCCTCTTGAACTTTCCATGTTCTGCCTGTCTTCAGCTGGGGCTTGATTGCTTCTACCACCTTGTCTCCTGAGTCCTCCAGCATGCTTTGAAGTCTGATCTTCCCTGCTTTGTATTCCTCCAGGATGGATTTCAGTGGTAGTTTCAGCTTTGCTTGGCGACAGTACAGCGCTATGTCGGTCAGACAGGGTGGGACACCAAGCCATTTCCTTGTGAACTTGTTGATTTTAGCTTCCATTGCCTCCACTATGCTGGTGCAGATGTCGTATATCATCAGAGGCCATAGGAGCTTTGGTATCAGCATGAACTGCAGACACCAGACCTTGTATTTGCCAGGGAGCCCACACTGGTCAATGGTCTCCGAGCCTTCTTCCAACATCTGCTTGGTTTCTTTTGCTCTTTGTGTGTCTTTCAGCGTATCATCATACCATCTTCCAAGGCTCTTGACTGGTTCTTCTGTGACTGTTGGAATGGCCTGGTTGGCAACACTGAAGACCACAGATTCGGCCACTTTTCCTTTCCTCAGTGAGAGACTCCGTGATTTCTTTGGCTTGAACTTCATTCTGGATGAGGCAACTATGTTGTCCAGCCTCTCCAGCACATGACATGTCTCGTCTTCTCTGGATGAAATCACTGTAGTGTCATCCATGAAGGCCTTGAGAGGAGGCATCTTGTATCCATCGCCAAGGTCTGTTTGTCTTGCGTTGCTTGTTGCTGCTTTCAAGATGACTTCCATTGCCAACACGAACAATATTGGGGAAGTTGCACAGCCCATTGCAATGCCCACTTCCAAGTTGATCCAATCTGTTGTGTACTCCTTGGTAGAGAACCGCATTGCGAAGCCATTGAAGTACTTCTTGAGCATGTCGCGGATGTTCTTTGGCACATGGTACATCTCAAGAGCCAACTGTATCATCTCATGGGGTACAGATCCATATGCGTTTGCCAGATCAAGCCACACTACGTCCAGGTCTCTCTTTTCTGCTTTTGCTTTTTGGATTGCGTCCCAGATCATTGTGGCGTGTTCTACACAGCCAGCCACGCCTGGGATGTCACCTTTCTGGACTGACACATCCAAGTACTTGTTTTCCATCAGGTACTTGGTCAGCCTTGCTGCCATGACAGAGAAGAAGATTTTCCCTTCGACGTTCAGAAGTGATATTGGCCTGAACTGGCTGATGTCACTTGAGTTTTGCTCCTTGGGGATGTACACACCATCTGCCGTCATCCACTGGCCGCTGATCTTCTGGTTTCTCCAAGCCGATCGCAGCAGCTTGTGGAGCCACTCCAGCACCTTGGACATTTCTTGTAAAGCTGGTAAGATATTCCGTTTGGCCCTGGTGATGATTTGGCTCTGGCTTTGTCAACCACCTTCTTGATTTCCGCCAACGTTGGAGGCTTGCCATTGAACTGTTCCTCATATGGCACGCCTTTTCAGATGTGTCGCTGGCAGCTCTTTCAACAATTCAGCCAATCTGTTTGTTTGTTGTTCTATGTGGTTGATCGTCCGTTTTCATTGTCCTAAATGTTGTTTGTTTTTTGCCTGAAGAAGACCCAGGAGGTCGAAATGCATTGTGTTGTGTCCAGTAATCTGTTTGTCTGTATCGTCTGGCGGAACTATTACTGTTCCTTTTAACAATTGCTTCATTTTCTGCCCTCAGTCACCTCGTTTTGAAACTGTTTCGTCAGTCACGATCTGTATCTGACCTGGCTGTGTGGAAAACGGATTTGTCACCTGCAGAGAAAACGAGCATAACTAGTCTTGTACATTTTCAGAACTGCTTTTCCCCCCCATTTATATATATATATATATATATATATATATATATATATATATATATATATATATATATATATATATATAAACAGTCTGAACTTTGTGGGGCTCGTGACAAGATACGTTGAGTGTGCTATAAACTCGAGTAGAAAAACTAAAGGCATACAGACCAGTTTCGTTCAATAACAGGTGGGTCTCTGAATGTTGCTTTAAGTTTCCTAGCACTGCAGGTAGGCCCTATCTGTATCTCTCGGGCATGGTTGACTGTGGGATACATTACGAAGGGCAAATACAGCTCTGTCATGCATGCTCTTTTTTTTCAGTTACATTTGCATACTTTCCTCTTAAGAGAGCATTCTTTTTTTTTTTTCAGTTACATTTGCATACTTTTCCTCTTAAGAGAGCATTCTTTTTTTTTCAGTTACATTTGCATACTTTCTCTTAAGAGAGCATTCTTTTTTTTTTTCAGTTACATTGCATACTTTTCCTCTTAAGAGGCATTCTTTTTTTTTTCAGTTACATTTGCATACTTTTCCTCTTAAGAGAGCATTCTTTTTTTTTTCAGTTACATTTTACTTTTCCTCTTAAGAGAGCATTCTTTTTTTTTTCAGTTACATTTGCATACTTTCCTCTTAAGAGAGCATTCTTTTTTTTTCAGTTACATTTGCATACTTTTCCTCTTAAGAGAGCATTCTTTTTTTTTTCCGGTGGCTATGACAGTATGAGTGACTATGGAGATGAAGCGTTGAAGATTGAGTATGTAAAATCTTGTGGAAATGTTAAATGGGAATAAATGAAAAATCATAAATCGGTAGTCGAAATATCTTATTACATAATATGTCAGCTTATCAGTCATCAGGGACTGACAACAGATACAAAAGTGTTTTTCAATAGATGTTGAGAAACTGAAGATCTTTCTCCTGGCCCTTGCTTTGGTTTTATTGTACTCCCAGTTCTTATAGAACAGGGAGTACTTTAGAATGGGAACGAAGAAATGCTGTCTGTGGTTCTGTCTGTCTGTCTGTGTGTCCGTGGTCAAAATGTGTTCCACTCGCTCCAGACAAAACCACTGGGCCGATCTTTCTGAAAATTTGTAGGTATGTTCATTATGGGCCACGGATGATGCCCGATGTTTTAGTTTACCGCTATAGCCGTTACTAACAGCTGTAACGGCCTATAACGGTTTTTCTTCTTTATGGAATATCTCAGAAAGTACTTGGCCAATTTATAAGCGGTTTGGATGATCTCGTGACAAATCGGAGCCTCTGTCCATATGTAAGTGATGTAATGCTGAAAATGGATTAAACTACCGTTAAAAACCGTTGTTCTGCCGTTATTTCTTATATATAGGTGGATTTTAATGAAATTTGGTATATAGAAAGGTTATCACACACAAATGGCACTTCTATATAGTGTTTAAAAATTTGACCGTTAAAAACCGTTATTCTTGACATATTGTCCGATTTGGATGAAATTTGATATGTACACATGCTTTAGCCCAGTGAGGACTAAAATACCGGTGTAACAGCCAATTCTTACCCCCCCCCCCCCCCTTACCCCGGGGTAAGTCTGGGCTAGCCTGCTTTTACCCCCAGGGTCATTCCAGGACTAGCTGGAACTCCCCCCCCCCCCCCTAGTTGGAACTGACCCCCCCCCTCCAGTCATCTACATTGCACAAGATACACTACTCAGGAGACACTAATTAGCTGTAAAAATAGTTAAAATCTTTGATATACATTAAAGTGACCAATGGTCAGTGACACTGACCACTGGTTGTCTGCATTGCACAAGGTATACAAACACTCATGAGACACTGATTAACTGTAAAATAGTCGAAATATCTGATTTACGTCATAGTGACCAGTGGTCAGTGGCACTGACCACCAGTTGTCTGCAATGTACAAGGTACACAGGTACTCGGGAGACTATAATTAGCTGTGAAATAGTTAAAATCTCCGATTTACGTCATAATGACCAGTAGTCAGTAGCACTGACCACAAGTAATCTACATTGTACAAGGTACACAAGCACTCGGGAAACACTAATTAGCTGTTAAATAGTTAAAATCTCCGATTTACGTCATAACGACCAGTGGTCAGTGGCATTGACCACTAGTCATCTGCATTGTACAAGCTAAGGTACACAGGTACTCAGGAGACTAAATAGCTGTAAATAAAATCGGAAATGAAATGAGGCAGGGAACAGTAAACGATAAACAGTAAACAAGTGGGGTATGTTTTGCTCCCATAAGAAAACCTAACACAGAGTAACTTTTATTCAAGACTGGCACAGCCTTTTAAACTTGAATAAAGTCAGACAAATACATAGACGAACAATCTAATAGTGGGGGTAAAAAAACAAGCGCAGGCCAACAACTCGACTGTCTTCACAGTAATGACTGGGCAAAGATTTGGACTTAAAGGGGGGGGGGGGGGGGGGGGGGGGGGGTTGAAAATGAAGAAACTGGGAACATGAAATTAAAAAAATATGTTACAGATATGAAAACTCTACACTAGCTGCATAAGGGAACTATCGCAATCCCTTTTGAAAGCAGATATATTTGTATTGCCTGCTCCGAGGCCTTTCGTCCGCTGGGTCGGACTCATCAGGGAGACACGGCTGGTTGTGTCTGCGCTCCTGGCGTCAAATAGAGACACACCACAGTCCATAATACTGTGGTGTTCTCACCACCAAGGGTGCAAAAAAGAAGAAAGAAGAAGAGAAGACACAACCAGCCGTGTCTCCCTGATGAGTCCGACCCAGCGGACGAAAGGCCTCGGAGCAGGCAATACAAATATATCTGCTTTCAAAAGGGATTGCGATAGTTCCCTTATGCAGCTAGTGTAGAGTTTTCATATCTGTAACATATTTTTTTAATTTCATGTTCCCAGTTTCTTCATTTTCAAACCCCCCCCCCCCCCCCCCTCCTTAAGTCCAAATCTTTGCCCAGTCATTACTGTGAAGACAGTTCAGTTGTTGGCCTGCGCTTGTTTTTTTTCCCCCACTATTAGATTGTTCGTCTATGTATTTGTCTGACTTTATTCAAGTTTAAAAGGCTGTGCCAGTCTTGAATAAAAGTTACTCTGTGTTAGGTTTTCTTATGGGAGCAAAACATACCCCACTTGTTTACTGTTTATCGTTTACTGTTCCCTGCCTCATTTCATTTCCGATTTTGTTTTGATTAAATTGAGGTTATTTGTATTTGTTTCTGTCCGTCTGTGTGTTTGTCTTTTGATCTCCCTTGCATCTTTGGGTGGATCCTCAAGCGTAGGCTCAAAGATTGTCCCCTACATTTTATACTATTTGCATAATGTCTTTAGTTTTTCAGCAACTTTTTTCCTCCCCACACTTTCGTTTGGTTTCATTTACTACTCTTCGCTGGCTGCTTTGGGGGTGCTACTGGATTCTTTTTTGCACCCTTGGTGGTGAGAACACCACAGTATTATGGACTGTGGTGTGTCTCTATTTGACGCCAGGAGCGCAGACACAACCAGCCGTGTCTCCCTGTTGAGTCCGACCCAGCGGACGAAAGGCCTCGGAGCAGGCAATACAAATATATCTGCTTTCAAAAGGGATTGCGATAGTTCCCTTATGCAGCTAGTGTAGAGTTTTCATATCTGTAACATATTTTTTTAATTTCATGTTCCCAGTTTCTTCATTTTCACAACACCCCCCCCCCCCCCCCCCCCCCCCCCCCCCCCCCCCCCTCCTTAAGTCCAAATCTCTGCCCAGTCATTACTGTGAAGACAGTTCAGTTGTTGGCCTGCGCTTGTTTTTTTTTCCCCCACTATTAGATTGTTCGTCTATGTATTTGTCTGACTTTATTCAAGTTTAAAAGGCTGTGCCAGTCTTGAATAAAAGTTACTCTGTGTTAGGTTTTCTTATGGGAGCAAAACATACCCCACTTGTTTATCGTTTACTGTTCCCTGCCTCATTTCATTTCCGATTTTGTTTTGATTAAATTGAGGTTATTTGTATTTGTTTCTGTCCGTCTGTGTGTTTGTCTTTTGATCTCCCTTGCATCTTTGGGTGGATCCTCAAGCGTAGGCTCAAAGATTGTCCCCTACATTTTATACTATTTGCTAATGTCTTTAGTTTTTCAGCAACTTTTTTCCTCCCCACACTTTCGTTTGGTTTCATTTACTACTCTTCGCTGGCTGCTTTGGGGGTGCTATTGGATTCTTTTTTGCACCCTTGGTGGTGAGAACACCACAGTATTATGGACTGTGGTGTGTCTCTATTTGACGCCAGGAGCGCAGACACAACCAGCCGTGTCTCCCTGATGAGTCCGACCCAGCGGACGAAAGGCCTCGGAGCAGGCAATACAAATATATCTGCTTTCAAAAGGGATTGCGATAGTTCCCTTACGCAGCTAGTGTAGAGTTTTTCATATCTGTAACATATTTTTTTAATTTCATGTTCCCAGTTTTCTTCATTTTCAACACCCCCCCCCCCCCCTCCTTAAGTCCAAATCTTTGCCCAGTCATTACTGTGAAGACAGTTCAGTTGTTGGCCTGCGCTTGTTTTTTTTCCCCCACTATTAGATTGTTCGTCTATGTATTTGTCTGACTTTATTCAAGTTTAAAAGGCTGTGCCAGTCTTGAATGAAAGTTACTCTGTGTTAGGTTTTCTTATGGGAGCAAAACATA
>CM065722.1:9674576-9682076 GCA_033310375.1 Conus canariensis
GCGCGCACATACATGCACACACGCGAACCCCCCCCCCCCCCCCCTTCGTCCCCCCCCCCCCCCCCACCCCCCCACACACACACGCTTTACAATTGCTTGTTAGGTTTATATTAGGAGACAGTGAAAAGCCGTGTTAAATTTCATTTAAATAAAACTACGGCATGTAATAAAGGAAAGGGTAAAGCGCGAACTTTGTAATGAGCATAGAATTAAAATACATTTTGGGCAAAATAGCAACGCTACTGTTACAGAAACAACATAAGTAAAACGTAGAGAAACACAATCTTGTTTACATTTGTTTAGTTAGTATGACAACAGCAAATGAGGAAGGAAAGAGGCGTAAAACTTTGCTCTTACTTTGAACAGATGCAGAGAAAGCCTGAGGTATTCAATATGTGTAATCCAAGTGAATTCTTTTTTTCTTTTTAAGGAAATGAAATCATTGCACACAGTACACACTTTTCACTGTTTCGGCTTCAGATGATAAGACGTGTAAAACTATTGAATACACAGAGCAAATAAATCAAGCTCAGATTCTTCCCGATAAACTTGTACACCTTTACCCCCTCTTTTTCTGAACTACTCTGCTGAACCAGTTCTAAAACCACATGTCATTCTCCTTCTGCCCGATGTAGTGATGAAGCAGGAAATTCCACACGTGCCTTCCAGTGCCAGACGGGTCTCTTTGTTCGTACTACTCTGGGGTCACAAAGGTCATCGCTATTGCATGTAAACTTACCCTTCCAGTGGCTAGAACCTGTTCTAAATATTTATGGCAGCTGTATCCTCTAGACGGTAGACGAGAGAACATGGGAATTTTTTTTTTTTTTTTTTTTTTTTTTTAGTTGTGCCGTCACGGAGGCACGGCACGTCGGGCATAACAGCAGTGCTGCCGTCACCAGGGGACGGCTTGTCGTAATATAAACACTCTCGCACGGTTAACAATGAGTCGTAAAGATTATCCACAGACCAGTTTTTGTGCAAGGGAAGTTTGTTAAATTCAGAAAAAAAGAGAGAAAAAAAAAAAACGTTTAAGAAAGCGAGCTGGAGAAATATAGTCCAATAAATCAATGCAATCATTTGCTTCTGATGTTACTAAAGACTCAAACATAAACAAAAGTGAAACCACGACCAATAATACCTCCTTTTTCGTCGGTTCTAAGAAGGGAGCAAACCGAAGCTACCTTAGACAGGTGTCAAACGTGTGTGTGTGTGCGCGCGCGCGCGTTCAAAATAGATTCACTTCAATCCATTAAATCAATTTAGTTTTATGTTTCAAGAGGAAAGAAATTATTTCGCCTGTCAGACGCTAAGATTCTGTCTCTTGGTTCTACTCTGATGTCTCTTTCGTATATGTTTATTTTGTGTATTCATTTTTTTCTCACTGTCAATATGATGGTTAGAACTCTTTTCTTTAGACCAGTTGGTGATGTCAGTCTTCGGGTAATTGAGTTTTTAATGATTTTACCTTGTAATTATGTTTTGAATGGTTAGATATTTTTGACAAAGGATGACTCTTGACTTATGAAACACTCTGTCTGGGGAGCACTTGTAAAACTGACTTTGTTTTTGTTTAAGCTAGCGCGTGCGCACACTTTTTTATCGTCCGATAATTGTACAGCCCTTTTTAGAAAAGGGGTGACAATCACATATGATTTAACGTTATATCATAATAGGTCTCGAATAACATTTATCAACAAATATATATATGTTTATATATTCAATTATAAACAAAGCTTGCTCTTATGTCTTAGATTGAAGAAATAGGGGGAGACAAGCATTCACATCTGCAGTGGTAGTTACTTCTACCTAACTAGCAGTATGTATTCGAGAGGGTGAATGGGGAATAATAAATGCTTCTCAATATATATATATATATATATATATATATATATATACACAATAAACTAATAAATTCCAAGGATAAATACCGAGCACCATTCCAGCAACTTACAGAGCAGCTTGGTGCTGCAGTGACTGCAAGAAATATTCAATTATAAACAAAGCTTGCTCTTATGTCTTAGATCGAAGAAATAGGGGGAAATAAGCATTCATATCTGCAGTGGTAGATAAATCTACCTAAATAACAGTATGTGCTTGAGTGGGTGAATGGGGAAAAAATGAAATAAATGCTTCTCAAAATGAGCCTTCAGGCTTATTTCCCCCTATTTCTTCAATCTAAGACATAAGAGCAAGCTTTGTTTATAATTGAATATATATATATATATATATATATATATATATATATATATAATATATACACCCACACACATACATAAAGGAATATACGTCACACACACACACACGCGCGCGCGCGCCTGCGCACACGCACGCGCGAAACGCGCACGCACGCACACACACACACACACACACACACACACACACACACACACACACACACACACACACAGGCGCACACGCACACACACACGCACACACACACACACACACACACACACACACACACACACACACACACACACACACAACACGAGAGCGCGCAGCGAATTCCTGATGGCCCACATAGGGTGATTCATAATCGACTCGAGCGTAGATAGGCGAGGGTAGATGTGTGTTTCATCCCCAGTTCTGGGTTATCAAGCGGCATTTTAACTGTAGACAGGCACTGCTGTGAGATAAGTGTGTGGTGTGTGTGTGTGTGTGTGTGTGTGTGTGTGTGTGTGTGTGTGTGTGTGTGTGCGTGTGTGTGTGTGTTTGTAGTGTGTGGTGTGTGTGTGTGTGTGTGTGTGTGTGTGTGTGGCGCGCGCGCGCGCGCGCGCGTGTGTGTATGTGTGTGTGTGTGTGTGTGTGTGTGTGTGTGTGTGAACAAATATGATTGATGAATGAAAGCCGTAGTTATCATATATTTATCCATCTGTACGGCAAGGACCCTGGGGGTAAGAGAGGAGAGAGAGAGAGAGAGAGAGAGAGAGAGAGAGAGAGAGAGAGAGAGAGAGAGAGAGAGTTGATGTTTAGACACAAAGATGAGAGGGGAGAGAAAGAAGCTGAGGTTTTAGGGATGATCACACCCAACACTTAACATTACGGTTTGCTTTTAGCACACACACACACACACACACCACACACACACACACCCGCGCGCGCGCGCGCGCGCGCGCGCGCGTTCGTAAATGTGCTCATGTAATTCGCTTGATGCAACGAACATTCTATTTGTCGTAATTTTACATCATCCTTTCATCATGATGAGATCGATTTTTATTTTTCTTATCAGATGTGGTTACACATACAGCAAGTTACAGATAGTCATGTTACCAGCAAGTTACAGATAGTCATGTTACCAGCAAGTTACAGATAGTCATGTTACCAGCAAGTTACAGATAGTCATGTTACCAGCAAGTTACAGATAGTCATGTTACCATCGTGCAAGCTGCTTACTGCTCTGTCAACATAATTCCTTAATTTCCTGTGTCTTTTTTTTTTTTGTACCCAACGAACACATAGGGCCTATTCATCGAAAATTCATTTATCTGTTTTGCATTTTACATTAAATCAATATCATTTTACACCTTGTGTGTCCATTAATGTTTCACCTTTTAATCAACGGAAAGTATTTTGCCGGAAAAAAAAAAGATAAAACCGCGACTGCCTCTTTCTGCTGTGTGCTACCAGAAACCATGGAATTCCACAGGGGTTGGTTGTTTATACTTGCCCTCCACTGCCCGCCAGAAAACATGGAATTCCACAGGTACCGGTTGTTTATACCTGCCCTCCACTGCCCGCCGCGTGACGCGGAAAAGCTGGCACAAGCCATTCATTGCAGAGATGTGTAGGTCTAGCACGGCTACTTGGAAACCTGTGTCAACGCTTGGCGCAGTCTCTCAAACCCACGCAATGCGCGCTTTTCAAAACAAGGTTATAGCATTAACTTGGCCAAAAACACTTCCAAAAAGCATTGGTGATTTACAAGTTATTGCTTTATAGCCAGAAAGTTGCTTTTAGAATATGCCTGAAGTGGGTGTCCGCAGTCTGGAATGTCGTTCTCAGTGACGAGTAGGCTGACTGGCGAGACGTGCTGCCCGGTCGCCAGGCTTTCGTCTGTGGATGGGTGGTGCCTTTGAAAGTGGTGTACGCAAAGTGTTTACAACATAGTGAAATGAAATATACACACGAGGTAAAGAAAAGGTTTTAAAGAAGCAACCGAAATATCACTTTCCCTGGAACCTGAGTTGTGGTGTGGTGAAACGCATACGGTTAGGGCCACGTATACCTCGAGTGTGGTACGTAGACACGTCCCTATCGAAACCGGTAGGGTGTGAGGAAATCGCGCGAGAGTGTGCGATACAGTTTGAATACGTTGCCTGCCTAGCCGGTACCGAATAAGTGACGTGTCATCTAAAACTATCGTGTCGGAGGTGGCGAAATTCTCCTGTGAGCAGACTAAGAAAGAAAAGAGCAAGAACATTGGATCATCACATATTGCATGCAAACAAGGCCCACTCCCTACCCCCCAACCCTTCCTGCACCCCCTCCCCCTCCCCTCCAACAACCGTTACCAGACAAAGTGATTTCAATATTTTTGTCTCCTCTTTCGCCAGTTTGTGAGAGACTCGTGTGAGCAAGAACTGGAGCAAGTTTCAGTTTTCAGTTTCATCAAGGAGGCGTCACTGCGTGCGGACTGGTCCATATGCGCTACACCACATCCGCTAAGTTTTGAGACCACGCTACGCATGATTTTAAGCTGATGGATAAATGAATTAACAACTAAGATGAGAGAATTGAAGAAGAGGGATATCGTGGCTACGACTTAGCAGATGTCTGACCTAAGTATTAGCCCAATGCGCTGGTCAGACCTTGAGTGCCTACCTAACATTGGTTGTCATTTTTGTTTTTGTTTTTTTCTTTGTATGTGTGTGTAGTGAATGTACTGTGTAGTGAATTTTTTCCTTTTTTGTATGTGTGTGTAGTGACAGGAGCAAACGAACTCTGAGAGAAGTGGAGATACTCGTTGGGGATCTCTTAAATCACGGCAGACACAATGCTGGTCTCACGCTGCGCTTCCTGCAAAGTGCTGCTGTTTTGCCTCCTGACCACGCTGGTGTACGGTAAGTTGTCAGCAATTGAGGTGTTAGTTGATAGGCATTTCAGCCTTGTCCACAAGATGTTGACTGCTATGTCCGTAAAACAACATCCACACTCAGGGATCGATGGAACTACTTGAAAGGGGGAGTGAGTGAGTGCAAGAAATGTTTTCTGCCTATCATTCCAAATTTGTAGAGTCCAGCAACTTGCTGATTATCCGACGTGTCTCGTATATGTTTCTTCTGATGTTAGAGGCTACTCTGTAGAAAAAAAAAAAAGAAAAAAGAAAAAAAAGGGAAGAAGAAGAAAAGAACGAGAAAGGATAAGTGTCAGCTGGAGGTGACAGCCCCGATGTGACCCTTTGCGGTCGGCTGGGCTATGAGCATATTGAAATACATACTGTGTTACTTTCCGTGAAATACCTGGAGACAATTCTTTTATCCGTTTATTGGTCGTGAAGGAAAGAAAACAGGCTGAAGTATAGATTTATATGCATGTACAACAAAGTCTAATGCCCAGTGAAATGCTGTAAGGGGCACTTGAACATCAACATGTCCCCCGTCTGTGTTAAATGATGTGATGAACACACAGACAGACACAAATCCATTTGACATGAATTGCGCTGCATAGAAACAGTATTTGTCGCATTACAAGGAGCGACGTGATCTTATCTAACATGATACATCCAGTGCTCTATAACTGCATCGAAGTGTTAATTTCGAGTCAATGTATAATGACCTTGATACATTCTGTTATTTTATTTATCTATTTAGTTAGTTATTTTGTTAAATATTCGTTTATCTATCTATTTATGTATTTATTTATTTTATCAATTTCATATCCCATTCTCGTCAAAGTGTTAATTTGCAGTCAATGTGTAATGACTTTAATACCTTCCGTTATTTTGTTTATTCGTGTCTTTGTCAAAACGTTCATTTATTTATCTAAATATGTGTTTATTCATCTCATCAGTTTCATATTCCATTCTCGTTAAACGACGGAGCAAAAAAAAAAAAGAAAAAAAAAGAAAAAAAAAGAAAAAAGAAAGGATATGAACAGTAAAATGGATGGGATCTAAACAAGACGGAATAACGTCATCATGACAGGGGACGCTACCTCAGACCTAACGGCAGTGCAAGAGGAATTCTTCCAGTGGGAACAGCAGATATGGCCCATCTTTGGTACCAGAACCGACAGCAAGGCGTACAATGATCGTGTTGAGGATCTCTCGCTCGAGGCCTTCGACACAAAGCTTGTGAGTCAATGTCAGTGTGTGTGTGCTGTATTGACCACGGGCTATTTGTAATGTGTCCTCACCACAGCTATCTATATTTTGTGAGTCGATGTCGCTGTGTGTAATGTGTCCTCACCACGGCTATCTATATTTTGTGAGTCAGTGTCACCGCGTGTGCTTTATTGGCCACGGGCTATTTGTAATGTGTCCTCACCACAGCTAAACAACTGGATCGGTCACTTCTTTTGTTGTTATGAGTGAACTAAGTGTTTTTACTGTTTTACTGTAGGTTGGACATGTGTGTGTGTGTGTGTGTGTGTGTGTGTGTGTGTGTGTGTGTGTGTGTGTGTGTGTGTGTGATGAGTTATCTAAGCATTTCCAGCGTTTGATTGCAGGCTGTGGCGGGTGAGTAGGGAGGGAGGGGGGGGGGGGGGGACTATAAACTGCTCTGAACTGAATAAGTTACGTTAGTGTTGAAAGTGCTTTCTCAGAGAGAACGGATCAGTTCGCCAGGAACGTGTGACCAGGCCATGTCTTGTTTTGGTCACAGGCCAGAGTCCAGCAGTTCCTCCGCACTCTGTCCACCATCGATCGTGGTCAGCTGAGCCGTCAACATCAGTACAGCTATGACGTGTTACACAACATGCTGTCCACCTTCGCCACCAACTATCCCTGGCGGAAGTAAGTACGTCACTGGAGCTATGTCAAACACGCAACACGGGAGTTTCCCAGTAGGTCAAACTACAGGGAGGAACTAACTGATCATGTATACGCAGATTGAACTCAATGCATGTAGGTTATGAGCTTGATTCATATGCTTTTTATCTGCCCTTTTTTTGTTTTTGTTTTTTACCCCTCCTCTTCGGTGTCATGAGCCACATGTGAGTCGGAGAGAGCGCGGTTGAATGTTCAGAGCTCTCACAGTAAAGAAAAAAAGAAATCGTCTGTACCATTTTGGTTGTTCACAAAATTTAATGCCATCTCTGGACTATTTCAAACAGTTTTACAGCTCTAAAGCCCTACAACACCACACATCTTTAAGAAACAACAACAACAACAACAACAACAACAATGTATAATGAAAAATGCTGATTCAACTTGAAGTATTCTCCAAGTTGTTGCTAGATCAGGCAATATAAGGATGCCCTGCTAATCTTGATAACACAGGCGAAGACGATCTCGAGAGTGTCACAACGAAACACTTAAAAAATGTAGTGAATTTGAAA
>CM065722.1:9687076-9694576 GCA_033310375.1 Conus canariensis
GTGTGTGTGTGTGTGTGGAGTGAGAGAGAGAGAGGAGAGAGAGAGAGAGAGAGAGAGAGTAGCGGCAAACGGTAAGTGTTTGTCATTCTGATCCACGTCTTTTTAACATTGCAGTCACAGCGCTGTCAACCCCGTCAACTTCCTGCGCGGCTTTTACCTTAGCTTTGACCGACTCATGAAATTCACCCCTTTGGACAGCAGGGAAGATTTCGACGACTTCATCGCCAGGCTGGAGGCCTGGCCAGTACAGGTTAGTGACTGGTCGGCATGGGTTAACTGTTGACCTACACAGGTAGGTCGCTGGTCGCAGTGGGTTAACAGGTATGTTTCTGGTTGGCCTGGGTTAACTTCTGGCCCACACAGGTATGTCACTGATCGGCATGAATTACTTGCTGGTAACAAATGTATTTCATTGATCAGCATGGGATAACTGCTGGCCCACACCGGTCAGCATGGGTTAACTGCTGGCCCACACCTGTCATCATGGGTTAACTGCTGACCCACACTTGTCATCATGGGTTAACTGCTGGCCCACACCGGTCGGATTGGGTTAACTGCTGGCCCACACTGGTCGGATTGGATTAACTGCTGGCCCACACTGGTCGGCATGGTTTAACTGCTGGCCCACATCGATCTGCATGGGCTAACTGCTGGCCTACACCAGTCGGATTGGGTTAACTTCTGGCCCACACCTGTCATCATGGGTTAACTGCTGGCCCACACTGGTCGGCATGGTTTAACTGCTGGTCCACATCGATCTGCATGGGCTAACTGCTGGCCCACACCGGTCGGATTGGGTTAAGTGCTGGTCCACACCGGTCTGCATGGGTTAACTGCTGGCCTATACTGGTCTGCATGGGTTAACTGCTGGCCCATACCGGTCTGCATGGGTTAACTGCTGGCCCATACCGGTCTGCATGGGTTAACTGCTGGCCCACACCGGTCGGATTGGGTTAACTGCTGGCCCACACCGGTCGGCATGGGCCAACTGCTGGCCCATACCGGTCTGCATGGGTTAACTGCTGGTCCACACCGGTCGGCATGGGTTAACTGCTGGCCCACACCGGTCTGTATGGGCTAACTGCTGGTCCACACCGGTCTGTATGGGTTAACTGCTGGTCCATACCGGTCTGTATGGGTTAACTGCTGGCCCACACCGGTCTGTATGGGCTAACTGCTGGCCCACACCAGTCTGTATGGGTTAACTGCTGGTCCACACCGGTCTGTATGGGTTAACTGCTGGTCCACACCGGTCTGCATGGGTTAACTGCTGGTCCACACCGGTCTGTATGGGTTAACTGCTGGCCCACACCGGTCTGTATGGGTTAACTGCTGGTCCACACCGGTCTGTATGGGCTAACTGCTGGTCCACACCGGTCTGTATGGTTAACTGCTGGTCCACACCGGTCTGCATGGGTTAACTGCTGGTCCACACCGGTCAGCATGGGCTAACTGCTGGCCACACACCGATTGGCATGGGTTAACTGCTGGTCCACACCAGTCAGATTGGTTAACTGCTGGCCCACCGTCGGCATGGGCTAACTGCTGGCCCACACGGTTGGCATGGGCTAACTGCTGGCCCATACCGGTCGGCATGGGTTAACTGCTGGCCCACACCGGTTTGCATGGGCTAACTGCTGGTCCACACCGGTTTGCATGGGTTAACTGCTGGCCCACACCGGTCTGCATGGGCTAATTGGTGGTTCACACCGGTCGGCGTGGGTTAACTGCTGGCCCACACCGGTCGGCATGGGTTAACTGCTGGCCCATACCGGTCGGTATGGGTTAACTGCTGGCCCACACCGGTCGGCATGGGTTAACTGCTGGCCCACACCAGTCAGCATAGGCTAACTGCTGGCCCACACAGGCATGCCATTGATCAGCATGGGTTAATCGCTGGCTCACACAGATATGCTACTGATTGGCATGGGCTAACTTCTGGCCCACACAGGTATGTCACTGATTGGCGTGAGTTAATTGCCGGCCCACACCAGTCGGCATCGGTTAACTACTGGATCACAGCAGTCAGCATGGGTTAACTGCTGGTCCACACCGGTGGGCATGGGTTAATTGCTTGCCCACACAGATATGTCACTGATCGGCGTTAGTTGATTACTGGCCCACGCCAGTCGGCATGGGCTAACTTCTGGCCCACACAGGTATGTCACTGATCAGCGTTAGTTGATTACTGGCCCACACCAGTCGCATGGGTTAACTACTGGCCCACAGCTGTCGGCATGGGTTAACTACTAGCCGACTCAGGTGTGTTAATGGATGGCGTTGGTTAACCGCTGGCCCACAAAGGTATGTCAGTGGGGCATGGGTTAATGCTATCCTACGTTGGTATTTCACTGCTGGAGATCTTAGACTGTCTTGTGGCTTACGAGAGCTATGAGGATGACATTAGGTTTCATTGACTGAAGACAGCAGTTCTGTTGATGGAACGGAAAGTCTTCTACTGCATGCATAGGTCAGTTACGTGTCTGAGATACTGTGTATGCCATGGATATCTTGTTAATATATACTCCCACCTAGTTTCCTGCGTATTACCAAGTACTGTATTTCAGGACGCTACGTTGGGAAATGATTTAGATGACACCATTTACGTATTTACGAATGGTGTAAATGTTGTAGATTATATCGGTGATGTTTTCAGGAATGGTCCATCTTGCTTCTGATGATGTCAGTAACGTATTTGGAAATGATGCGTCACATTTTACATACCGGTGACATATATGCAAAACTTGTGTAATGGTTCAGATTATATTAGTCAGGTGTTTGGAAATGCGGTGTTTTAGATAATACTAGTGAGATATATGAAAACAATGTGGATTCTTTTAGATTATATCTATAACATGTTTTAAAATGATGTGTAATGTTTTATATAGGCCTGATATCAGTAACGTATTTGGACATGATGTGTAACGCTTTAGATCATATCAGTAAAGCATTTGGGAATGGTTTGCAATACTTTAGATTACATTAGGAACGTTAATGAGAGTGGGGTTTAACTTCTAGGTTATATCAGAAACGTATCTTGGAAAGGTATATTATGTTTTAGACTAAATCACTGCTTGATTATGTACTGGTGTGTCACGTTTAAGGTTCTTTAAATTCATCAAACTTTGAAATGGTCTGAAATCTTTTTGATCATGTTAGTTTCGTATTGGGAAATGGAGTGTTGTGTAATGTCATATTTATCAGTGGTAGACTTATCAGTGGAGAACTCGGTTACACACACACACACACACACACACACACACACACACACACACACACACACACACACACACACACACACGGGTGTGTGTGTAAACACATACATATAAACATAGATACAAACATCTCTCTCTCTCTCTCTTGCTCTCTCCCCCTTCTCTCTCCATCCATCTATCTATCTGTCTATCTATCTAACTGTCTATCTTTCTATCTATATAATCTATCTGCCTGTCTGTCTATCCGTCTATTTGTCGATTTGTCTATCTATCTTTATATCTATCTATCTATCTATCTATCTATCTATCTATCTATCTATCTATCTATCAACCTACCTACCTACCTACCTACCTACCTACACTACCTACCTGTGCATCTACCTACCTATCGATCTCTCCGTCTGTCTGTCTGTCTATCTAACTATCTATTTTTCTGTCTGTCTGTCTGTCCATTTATCTATATAAACAATCTGTATGGAAATAGTATTTGTTTTTAATTTAAAGATTTTATCAGTACAGTAGATTGGGGATGGACAGGATGAACATAGCGATACAGATTTTGGTGTGTGCTGTCATTTCAGATTGACCAGATGATGGACAGGATGAACATAGCGATACAGATTTTGGTGTGTGCTGTCATTTCAGATTGACCAGATGATGGACAGGATGAACATAGCGATACAGATTTTGGTGTGGCTGTCATTTCAGATTGACCAATGATGGACAGGATGAACATAGCGATACAGATGGGACCACTCCCACAACGTGTCTGTGGTATGTCCAACACTCTCGCCACCTGTAGGAAGCCTTTAACTTTTCCCCTCGTATTCCAGTCAGTTTTCTGTTCATCTCCTATTCATACTTTTCCTCTTTTCTTCTTTTTCTTTTTCTCCCGTGTCATTGTTCTTCTGTCTGTCTTCTCCTCTACAGTGGAAAAAGAAAAGAAAAAACATTAGGGTTTTCGCATGCATTTATGTGTGAGTTCTTACTGTTTATTCTTGTGTTGTGCTTGGCATATAGTTCCAATGTTACAAGTAAGAATATTTGTGTAGCGTAGGAAATCGTTCAACACCTGTTTCACAGTTCATCGTCACGCTCCAATAATTACTTTTCTACTCATTTTTCCGAAATGAGTTCATCCTCCCATTCAGTCTTATTTGTCATTTTTTGGTGTAAAATCTGTTTCGCTCAAATATTTGCGGTAGGGTGCTCTAGAGCAGATGGCTGATGCCTGCCTACCATCACACATTGTACCTTCTTTCCGCAGGAGCTAAAAGGAAGAAGAGTCTTCAAAGCTGTTGCTGTTTTGCGACATTTGTCTTCTTTCAGTTCAGATTCACCTGTCTTATTTTCTAGTTCACTTCTTATGTTCGGCTGGGCTAAGATTCCCAAATGGAGATGATGGTTGGTAACAATTGTATGAGTAGAAAAATACACTTATTCACTCCTGGGATGTCATGTGAGCCATGACAACGACAACAGAAATGAAAGGTTTTCATCGGACACATAAGTTTTGGTGTTGCATACGCACGCACGCACGCAAACACGCACGTACACACACACACACACACACACACACACACACACACACACACACACACACACACACACACACAGAAGATCGAACGTTTACACTCAATGCACTCGTTTTTGTCGATCTTTTCTCTTTATCCTGAAACACTGCACAGTCTGTTTATTCCAGAGAGCAGTGCCCGCTCAGCTGTCGGCCGTCATATCCACTGCCCCTGCGGACAGTGCGCTGTACCGGCCCTTCAACACCACCCTGGACAGCCTGGACCTGCCACAGCAACACAGGTCAGGGATGATGATGATGATGATAATGATGATGATGATGATGATGATGACGACGACGATGATATGGTGATGATGATGATGATGATGATACTGACTTCGATGATGATGGTGATGATGATGATGATGATGATGACGATAGTGATGATGACGATGGTGATGACGATGATGATACACTGCCAGGAATCGAACGTTTGCCCCTCACAAAGAGAATAAAGTGTTTTATGTGTTTTAGCTCCTTGACCATCATTACCGTGTTTATTCATTATTACTATGTTTGTAATCAATTCATCATTCTCTTCATTGATGAGAAGGACTCGTTTCTTGATGAAAATTATTACGTAGACCATTTGACATGAACAAATCTACAACCTCAATTATGTATGATCTGCAGACAGTACAATACGAACAACACAGAATTTAACAGTGTGCTGCACTGCATTACAATTCACGATGGGTTGACATGCCGGCTGCACGAATAACCAACCAACACATTACATTTTGAAATTTGACAATTAATGCAATAAAGACTGTTCAACTGGAAAAAAAACCTGTGAGAAGATAAAAACGAAAAAGAGGGCACATTGATAAAGAGAAATAAGGACAGATATATCCCGTTGACTTAATTACTGATCAGATACAAAGCACAATTTGTAAATAGGTGGAAAAATGGTAACATACTCAACATTCCCATGTTAGTCATGCCAACAGATTCCAAACGGCGATATTTCGAAGTGTTGCATTTAGAGACGAAGTTGTGAACAGTTTTGAACATTCATAAACCATATGATTTTGGTTCAATAGCATCATGATTTGTTTTCTATTATATAACACACGAAGAAAAAAAAGGTAAATTAAGAAAACAACCACCCAAATCACACACGTCCACTGCAGGTGTGTTGGACACGCAAATATATATACATATATGCACACAAAGATATTCTATCTTAGTAGATCCAATAAAGCTGTTCCACACAGTTCTTAGCAGCTGTCAGTGCACAAACCGTACCAGGGTTATTATTAAACATTAGAGCTGACCACACTGACTAGTACGACTGTTGACACCTTTTTGGCCTCTCTTGTATCCGTAAATGGATCTTCAAGCATTGCCTCAAAGACTTCTCCCGATATTTATGACTGTTTACTCAATAATCTTATATTTCAATTCATGCCGTTTAATTCCATCCAGTACTGTCACCTCGTTTTACTTTTCCTCCCTTCACTGCTGCTTTGAGGTGCTGTTGGAGTCTGTGTTTGAGCCCTTGGTGGTGAGAATACCACAGAATTATAGTCGGCATATCTCCTTTCGGTGGCAAAGGAGAACTGACTTAATAAGCCGACATCCGCTGATGAATCCTAATCAGTGGACGAAAGTCGATTCTAGACAGGCGATAGAGAAGGGTTCTGTTTTCAAGAAGCACTTTAATGGTCTCCATTGGGCCGTTAGTGAAAGATTTAATGTGTATGTTCCAACGCTCTCATTTTCATTCCCGTTTTCTTTCTGAAATCCAACCTATTCCAAAATGTCAACTCCTTACTGTTTTCAAATCTTTTGAAAGGCGCCGTTTTGATGATGCCGGAATTGTTAGTACCCTACCTCCCGCCTGTCTTATTCTATGATTGAAAAGTACAGTCGGAACATTAACTGGTCCTTACGTAGATTCATGCATCATGTCAAGACACTTTGAATCGGCACTGGAGCAGCTTCATTTGTCACATCGAACATGCACACAAATTGTTGGTCTAAATATACAGGGTACATATGTAACGTCTGAACACGTACTGGAAATTCGAATCCTTCAAAGTGAGTAACCGAGAAACAAAGCAAATAGATTTGATGTTGAAAAAAGTATTTAATTACAAATCACCTATTTCTAACGAAGGGTTTCCTGAAAGTCTCGATATTAATTCAAACGCTATGAGTGCGTAGAATGAAGTTAAAGAGTAAATAAAAACGCATGTTCTCCTGAAATCACGCATTCAACCCTAAATTATGCAGATGAAGACAGCTGTGGCAAACAGTTAATTACCAGAGAACAATGGCAGGTATGTCAACCATTTAGCGTAGAGATATTTATAATTAGAGTTTAGAACGCGCTCTATTTTTCAACATTCAGTTCTTTAAAAGCACATGTGTTTTTGGAAGATTACCAGCAGTAAAATGAAGCTCAGTATGTGTAATAGCAATTGTGATATCAGCATCCAACAAACAATGCAAGCGAATCTGACAGTCGCATGTTCTCTGCGTTTATACGTTTCTTTCATCAGATTACTGTATGTGTCCCCAAACCGTTTTCCTGATCACATTTCCAAAACGTATTGCATCTATAATTACACCAATTACAACAGCTTTAATTACATATAAAGTTGCATTTGTCGTTATCAACAATTCCTGTGTCTTTCAAGTTAACATCTGTACATAGGAGCATATGTAATATCTTTATCATTATCTCCATTTATCATAAAAACTCTT
>CM065722.1:9699576-9704576 GCA_033310375.1 Conus canariensis
ACAGGCCTACGTGCCTAACACCAGTGTTACTGTCTGTGTACACAGACCTACCTGCCTAATACCAGTGATACTGTCTGTGTACACAGACCTACCTGCCTAACACCTGTGATACTGTCTGTGTACACAGATCTACCTGCCTAACACCTGTAATACTGTCTGTGTACACAGACCTACCTGCCTAACACCTGTGATACTGTCTGTGTACACAGACCTACCTGCCTAATACCCGGACGACGTACGGCGTGTACGGCCTGCCCCAAGGCCAGGACTACTACCGGGCCTGTCTGAAGTGGCACCTGTCTGTGGACATGACTCCCGAGCAAGTTCACCAGAAAGGACTGCAGGAGGTGGACAGGATCACCCAGCTCATGAACCAGGTACACGTCACCAAGACCGTCATGATGACGATGATTATAATGATGATGGTGATGATGACGACGACGACGACGACGATGATGATGATAACGACGACCACAATGCTTTAAAATGATAAACATAGTGACCATGATGACTGTTATAATGATGATGATAATGATGAATTTATAGTTAAAATGATGATGATAATGATAACGATGATGGTGGTGGTAGTGATAATGATTATGTTTAAGGTGGAGATTACGGTGAGGATGATAGTTACAATGATGATGGTGATGCTCAAATGGTAAGCATGGTGACTATAATAGTTACGGTAACGATGATGATGATGATGATGATGATTTTTGTTTATGATCGTGAGCATGGTAACGACGATATTACAATGATGATGACGATGACGTATAAGCGCTGAACACGGTGACAACGACAGTCACGATGATGATGATGGCGTGAAAGTGCTGAACATGGTGACGTTGATAGTGACGATGATGATGATTACATGGAAGTGTTGAACATGGTCAGGACGATAGTTATGATGATGACGTGTAGGTGACGACAGTTACGCTAATGATGATGTCCTGTAAATGGTAAACAAAGTAACGACAGTAGTTACGATGATGATCGTGATGTTTAAGTCGGTAAACACAGTGGCGGTCATAGTTACAGAGATGATGATGACGATGAAAAATCTTAAGGTTGTGAACATGCCAACAACGATAATTACAACGGTGACGATGACATTTAAGTCGATGAAAATGGTGACGACGATGGATGCGATGCTAATACATAATTGGCGGGCAAATCATCAGGGTGGCCGCTGTGAAGATCAATATCAGCAGCCCCTTCATGAAGATTTGTAATACGGAGGTTGTTGCTGTTGTTGTTTTGGTTTCATTTTCATGAAGGGGGGCCACCAGCGTTGATAAGTCCGTGCGTGTTACACCACATCTTGAAGCCTTAATATGTAAGGGCCTAAATGTGTAGGGGATACAGCTAAATAAACACGAAAAGAACAGATCAAATGAATTCCTATAATCTAAACTGCTATTCCATACACATATGGACACACACATACTGCCCCACATATTCTTGCACAGGTGCTTGTATGCACGCATTTATGAAAGCATGCACACGGATGCTTACGTGCGTGCACACATGTAGGCACATACGCGCACGCACATATGCACGCACACATATACGCGCATACACACGCACAAACACACACACACACACTCTGTCCTCTCTCTCTCTCTCTCTCTCTCTCTTTCTCTCTCTCTCACACACACACACACACACACACACACACACACACACACACACACACACACACACACTCAGACACTCACACATGTCAGTCAGGCAATGAAGCTCTGACTAGCCCGTGACATTAATGCCTAGGTCAGGCATGCAAAGTCTCTTATTTACAGTAGTAGTAGCAGCAGCAGCAGCAGCAGCAACAGCAGCAGCAGCAATAGTAGTAGTAGTAGTAGCAGTAGTAGTAGTAGCAGTAGCAGCAGCAGCAGCAGCAGAAGTTGTAATAATAATAGCAATATTAGTAGTAGTCTTTGTAGTAGTAGTAGTAGCAGCAGCAGCAGTAGTAGTTCTTGTTCTGGCAGTAAAAGCAGCAACAGTAGCAGCAGTCGTAGCAGTAATAGTAGTAGTAGTAGCAGCAGCAGCAAGCAGCAGCAGCAACAACAGTAGCAGCAACAGCGGCAGTAGCAGCAGCAGCAGCAGCAGCAGCAGCAGCAGCAGCACCACCACCACCACCACCACCACCACCACACCACACCACCACCACCACCACCACTACCACCACCAACAACAACAGCAGCAGCAGCAGCGGCAGCAGCAGTAGTTGTTATAGTAGTAGAAGTGAGGAGTGAAGTCGTAGTTCTTGTTCTTGTTGCTCTAGTTGATAATCATGAGTATGAAGATGATGTAATGGTAAATGGCCCTTAAGATGCTTTTGATGATTATCTGATGATAGTTATTACGCTAATGATGATGCTGATCCAGAAGTGGAGGTTGACAGAATCTCACAGCTAGCTCGTATTCAGGTAACGAATAACGGTGATGAAAACAGTGGTGCTGTGGGTGAAGATGGTGCAGGAATTAAAGTAGACCGCATAGTACAGTTCACGAAAGACGATGGTAATGCGTTATCAACGATGATGACGACTGTCGAGATGGTGCAGACGACATCCACAATGGAAACGACGACGATAGTACAAGAGTGGAGGGAGAGATCAACACAGTTTCTGTCAGGGAAGCATGGGTATGATCATCATGGTAATGAAAACATATAGCCGATAACCACGCAGATATAGACTTTGCCTGTAACGGTAACGTAAATCATGATGATGACAGTGATTATTCAGGGCCAAAGAATGCAACATAATCATAATAACTGGACTTTTTTTTTCCTTTGAACATATTATTATCATTCATATTGTGCTTGTTATAATTTCTTCTTGTTCTTGTTCTTCTCCTCCTTCTTCTGTTATTTATCAACATCATAAAAGGGACAATCCTCGTTCCACTGTCTGGAATACAGGTGTGACACGAACCCACGTCATTTTCACCTGTCAACCCCCCAAAAAGAGAAAGAAGAGTAAATAAAATGAAATGACACTGCCAGAGCGTGGTAACCAAGCTCATTTCGAAGGTTTCTGGGAAATAAGTCTTCCAGATGAAAACAAAATGGTTAGCAAGATAATTGGTGGATGAACATAAACAGAACCGATCTTGCCGATAGATCAGTCAGTGAAAAAGTCAACGAACTGACAGTTATCCTGAGCAGATCGTGTACAAAAAAACCCCAAACAAACCAAAAACAAACAAACAAACAAAACCACCCACAGACGTCCCAGACAGGGAAGTAACACTTGTGCGCTTACCCCCCTCTCTCTCTTTCTCTCTCTCTCAATTGAAATTACCTCCCCTGTTTCATTTCCGGTTTACAGGAACACGGACGGTGTGTTCATTTAGCGTGTGGTCAGTTTGGAACTTAAAGACCTCAAAATGTAACTCTTCGTAGACACAGACTGTACGTGCAATCTGAAAGTGGATAGAGATCCTCCCTGTTTAGGAGAAATCTTGCTAGCAGACGCTGGCATAAACATATACAGCCACAAGACGCACGCGCGCGCGCGCACATGCACACACACGTGCGCGTACACACACACACACACACACACACACACACACACACACACATAAATATACACACACGTACGCGCGCGCGCGCTCACACACATGCACGCATACATACATACTCATCTGTGTACACACAGTGAGAACTTAAATCGATGAAGACCTGTGGAGTAATGTATACAGTGTATCACCAGGTGATGAGGAACCAGAGTTTCTACGGAACAATCGGAGAGTACTACAGCCAGCTGAAGGCTGACCCACGGTTCCTGATGGGCTCAGAGGTGAGGAGAGAGAGAGAGAGAGAGAGAGAGAGAGAGACAGACAGACAGACAGACAGACAGACAGACAGAGAGACAGACAGACATACAGAGAGAGAGGTGCAGGTACATTGGGTGGCCTTCTACCTCAAGTTGATCTCAAAATTGTGGGTAGCCCTGGGACGTTTTACGACATACATGATGGGTGTGAGTAGTTAATGTGCATGCGTGCGTGCGTGCGTGTGTGCGTGCGTGCGTGTGTGTGTGAGAGAGAGAGAGAGAGTGCATGTGTGTGTGTGTGCGCGCGTGCGTGTGCGCGCGCGTGTGTGTGCGTGAGAGAGAGAGAGAGAGAGAGAGAGAGTGCATATGTGTGTATGTATGTATGTGTGTGTGTGTGTGTGTGTGTGTGTGTGTGTGTGTGTGTGTGTGTGTGAAGTGGAGATTTTAGTCAACAAACGAACATGATAAATGTTAAGCATGGAAACATGCAACTTGCATTTGCTTTACAGTTGTGAGTAGTTTTAGCTCTTTTATTTTTCTGTTTTACATCATAATGTGTATTACAGACCTCACGACCATTCCTTTGTCATCAGAAAAAAAATTCTAAAGAAGTACATAAAATTCTTAGACTGACTGTTGTCTGTCGGTAGCTGTGATTAGATTCAACAACGTAGAAATAACAAAAACGCCCTTTCTTTCAGGAAAAATACTGGCAGCCTACGACTCCCTCATCCACGACCGAGCTTACCCAAAGCTGCCGCCACTGTTCAAAGACACCCCGCCTTACCCAGTCACGTGAGGAACTGACTATACTCCTGTAAACACTAACTGGAAGTTGTGTGGGACCATCTAGCTAGGTACCCTGCAGACATAGGAAGTACTACAGACCAGGAAATCGTTTTCAGTCCTGTTTTCTATTTTTTTGTCTGTGTGTTTGTCCGCGTGATAACTAGCAAGCCGTTGGGCAGATTTTCATCACAGTTCATGGGATTGTTGGAAATCTGTAGCTGTGTAGCACGTTACATGCTGATGTGTTAAAGTGAAGCACAAACACCAAGCCGGTAGAAAAACTGTTTGCAAGAACTTACATAGGGTGGGCGTGAGGGGAGCGCAGTAATCATTTATGCAGGGAATGTCTTAAGTGAGCAGGGTTTGCGTCCTTTTCTTGGCGCTGGTCTAATTGTAATGTCTTATTTGTGAATGAGCTGGGAAGGT
>CM065722.1:9714576-9747076 GCA_033310375.1 Conus canariensis
TTCAATTTATTTTCTGCAGGATACACACTTCGAAGAAAAAATGGAACGCTATATACAATCTGAATGGGGATACCTAGGATATTTCTCTAGTCATGCTTCTAATGCAAGAGGTGTGGCAATACTTTTCAATAACAACTTTGAAACTAAAATTAAAAATGTTCACAAGGGCGATGATGGGAATAGCCTCATGGTCTTAGCAGAAATTAAACAACACGATTTTTTGTTTGTAAATGTATATGGACCAAACAGAGATGACCCAGAATTTTACATTACCTTAAATCAACAAATTAGTAATTTAGGTATAAGTAAAGTCGTAATTGGAGGAGACTTCAACTTAGTTTTGGACCCCGCAAGAGATTACTGTAATTATAAAAGGGTTAATAATCCCAAAGCGAGAGAAGCAGTAGACAACATGATAAACGATTTAGAATTAAATGATATTTGGAGGGACTTAAATCAGGATTGTCACAGATATACCTGGAGAAGAAATAATCCTTTCCAACAAGCGCGGTTGGATTTTTTTCTCATATCAGATCACGTTGTTTCCTTTGTCGATGATGTAGACATTGAATGTGGGTATAGAACAGACCACTCCATGATTGTGTTAAGGTTACGGTTTGGTAAAAAAATTAAGAGTAATACTTTTTGGAAATTTAACTCGTCATTATTAAAGGACAAGGACTATCTGGACGAAATTAACAAAGAAATTGAGAATGTTAAACAAGAATATGCTGTAAGCCCATATGCAAGAGAAGCAGTACACACAATTCCTCTGACCGAATTACAGTTTACAATTTCTGATGACTTATTTCTAGATTTTTTACTGATGAAGCTTAGGTCCAAAACTATCTCATACGCAACTATGAAGAAGAAAACCACGAATGAAGAGGAACGTAACATACAGCAAGATATACAACGGCTTGAAAGAAAAGAGACAAAAGACGAAGAAGAGGTCAAAGCTTTAGAGTTAAAGAAGGAAAGGCTAAAGGTTATTCGAGAGAAAAGAATAGAAGGGGTACTTTTAAGATCGAGGGCTAGGTGGATAGCTGAAGGGGAAAAAGTGACGAACTATTTCTGTAACCTAGAAAAAAGACATTTTATCAGTAAGAGTATGACTAGATTAATTGATAACCATGGCAATATTCTAAATGACCAAACAGAGATTCTTCATGAGGTTCAAGGATTTTATGAATCACTGTACAAAAAATGTGAAGTTGACGACTGTGATTTGGATGAACTCATTGTAAATATTCCACATTTAGACCGTGACGAAGCAAATAAATTAGATGGCGAAATCACACTGGAGGAGACATGCATAGCATTAAAGAACATGAAAAACAACAAAAGTCCTGGCACTGATGGTTTCACAACAGAATTTTTTAAGTGTTTTTGGAGCAGAATAGGGGTTTTTGTTGTCAGAGCTTTAAATGCCGGATTTAGAAGGGGGAACTTTCTTGTGTTCAAAGACAGGGACTAATTGTTTGTATACCAAAGGGAGATAAACCAAGACACTTTGTGAAGAACTGGAGACCAATCTCGTTGTTAAATGTTGTATATAAAATAGGGTCATCGTGTATAGCCAACCGTTTAAAAAATGTGTTAGCTGGTCTCATCAATGAGGATCAAACTGGTTTTGTTAAGAATAGATACATAGGGGATAACATTAGGCTCATTTACGACACAATTGCTTATTTAGAAGAACACAACTTACCAGGGCTTTTATTAAACATTGACTTTGAGAAAGCATTCGATTCAGTGAGCTGGGATTTTATGTTAAAGTATTGAAAGCGTTTGGATTTCAACAGGGCTTCTGCAAATGGATTGAAACATTCTATAAAAATATCAACTCATGTGTCCTTGTTAATGGTCAAGTTTCTAGTTGGTTTGAGATAGACCGCGGATGCAGACAAGGTGATCCACTATCGCCATATTTATTCCTATTATGTGTTGAAATTCTAGCATTAATGATTCGGGAAAATGTAAACATACGTGGAATAGTTATAGATACAGTCGAACATAAGCTTTCTCAGTATGCAGATGACACGGAATTTCTTTTAGCAGGCGACATAAAATCATTTGAAACATGTATAAACGTACTGGAAATGTTTGGTCGAATATCGGGGTTATATATGAATCCTGGAAAAACTAGCGCTGTCTGGTTGGGGAGCTGTAAAAATTCTGCTGTTCGTTACATGGACCATTTAGGTATGGAGTGGAACCCACAAAAATTCAAAATTCTTGGAATCTGGTTTACCAACGATTTGCAAAACTGTGCAGATATTAATTATTCTGAAAAATTAGCGGACGTGAAACATTTGTTCAAGATTTGGGTGAGAAGGCAACTAACTCCTTTGGGCAGAGTGGCAGTTTTAAAATCGCTTATTTTATCAAAACTCATCCATTTGTGGATATTACTACCTAACCCACCTGACACTTTCTTTCAGACTTTACAAAATTACTGTTACAAATTTGTGTGGAATAAAAAGCCAGACAAAATAAATAGAAAAACTGCTCACAAAAGTATTCAAAACGGTGGTCTTGGACTACCAGAATTAAAAACGTTTGCTTCTTCCCTAAAATTGACGTGGCTGCAAAAAGTTCAGACTACACACCACAAATGGAAAACTATTACAACATCTAACTTTCCACTTTTAAGCGATATTGAGAAATATGGACCAGAAATACTTTCTTCCTTCTGTAAATCAAATGTATTTTGGACAGAGGTATTTATGGCGTACAAACATTTTTTCTACAAAGTTAACTGTAAGACTTCATATGAACTCCTTGCGGAACCAGTCTTCTATACAAACAGAATACAAGTTGGGAAAAAGACTATTTCGGGAAAAGCATGGATCAACAAGGGCATATATTGCATTGCTCATTTTTTGCTTGACAATGGCCAGTTTATTTCTTACGAACAATTTAAACAAAAGTATGATGTAAATATTAATTTTGTCACTTTTTCTGGTATTAAAGCAGCTATTACTGAATATATACAAAAAACAAAAATCAAAGTTGAAAATACAAATCAATGTTTAAATATGCATGTATGTTACAAAAAGTTAACGTCAGTTTGTAAAGGGTCAAGATTATATTATGACATTTTTATAGATAATCATACACACCCGAAAATCTGTACGAACTGGGATATAAAACTGAACGTTGAAAATGACTGGAAAAACTGTTTTCTTTATCTGAGTAAAATTTCTGACATAAAAATGAAATGGTTACAGTTACGAATAATACACAGATGTCTTGGTACTAATGTTGTGCTGAAAAAAATGGGTGTATTGAACAGCGATGTTTGTACTTTCTGTACCTCTGTTAAGGACAGTATTACACATATGTTTTGGTATTGTACGGTCATACAACGTTTTTGGGAAACGCTGGTGGTTTTGATGAATGAAAAATGTATGTGTGCATTTAATTTGCAGATAACTGAACCATTAGCCATAGTTGGATTTGATAAAGATATACATATAGACCATGTATTTTATTTTATTGTATTATTTGCAAAACACTATTTATATCAGTGTAGAACAGAACAGAAATCACCCAGACTTCAGGTTTTTCTTAATAAGCTAAAATACAGATATAAAACTGAAGAATACATTGCTCGAAAAAATTCTGTATATAACGATTTCCTTTCCAAATGGCACCCATATACGCCGATGTTTGCAGGCTCAGAATGAATTACGAATGATTATGACATTGTACATTATACGAGTACAAGTATGATTATAGTACCCTAAAACTGTTACACCGCCTAAAACAGCCCCTTTGGATATAATACAGAACCTTCAATATGTGTATGGATATGTATGTATATATATATGTGTGTATGTGTATGTATGTATGTATATATATGTGTGTATGTATGTATGTATATGTGTATGTATATGTATGTATGTGTATGTGTGTGCATATGCATGTGTGTGTATATGTATACATATATATATATATGTATGTATATATATATATGTATATATATATATATATATATATAAAGAAAACAAAGACAAATATGTAAAATTTCATAATGCACTAGGCTTGCCTCATTGCTCTCTCTCTCTCTCTCTCTCTCTCTCTCTCTCTCTCTCTCTCTACCACGTAAAGAGGCTGTAACCGTGCCTTAAAAATGTAGAATGGTATTGTAGCTGTGCTTAGTATGTTGATTTCCTCTTTATCTATCGTTTGTTTGGATTTGTTCTTTTCTATTTTATATTCTAATGTGTTGTACTGTGTCGACCTATTTGAATTAAAAAAAAAAAAAAAAAAAAAAAAAAAAAAAAAAAAAATGTTTATACAAATGTTCCTTGAAAAGTTCTAAAGTATTCATGTTTTGTAGATTCGGTGGAAGTGAGTTCCAGACATATGGTCCAGAGTAAGCTCGGCTTGTTTTGTATAGATCAATGCGTGGGTAGGGAAGAAGGAATTTCGTCGAGCCAGAAAAGCTGTTCGATCTTGTAAAAAGGGCATTGATATAACATGGCATAGTATCTGTCAAGATTGTAAACATAAATGATGCCTTGTTGAATTCCAATTGCCTATTCAGAGGAAGTATGTTCAGCGCTTTTAGTTTTTCGTCTGTTGTTAGAGGTACAGCTGGATGGAGTAGTTTTGCTGCACGTCTATGGAGAGAATTCAGCCATTTTTGGTGGACGTCACTACTGGCGTCCCACACTGTTGAGGCGTAATTGATACGTGACATTATGTGTGCATTAAAGAAAAGTGTAAGCACATTACTGTTGACGTAGCGCTTTAATTGAGATAACAGGAAAAGGTGTTTTGAGACTACCTGGCAAACGTTATTGAGATGAGATTGCCATTTCAATTCTTTATCTATCGTTAACCCTAAAACACGATGCTCGTCTACCTGCTCGATAGAAGTGCCATTCAACTGAAGTTTTAGGCAAAGAGGAGTCGACTGGTGTTTTTGGCGGGTAGCTATAATCATAGATTTGGTTTTGGCTGGGTGTATGACCATTGAGTTTGAATGACACCAGTCTGACACGTCGTTTAGAGAGAGAGAGAGAGAGAGAGAGAGAGAGAGAGTATAGGTGCATTCAGAGAAGCTGAAAACGTTGCAGGATTGATATAGAACACAAAGACAGTTTCAGTCCCGGCTAAATCAAACCATCGAATGCGAAACGATTGTAGGTTTGACATTGTGCGAGTTGCCACCTTTTCCGACAGGTGCGTGACACTCGCAGACACCGCATGCTGGTTGTTATCGACTTTTCTTGGTTACATTTGTTTCTAGTGCAACGTCAGCAACTTCATATACAAGTTGCATAGCGGTTCTGAGCCTTCTCATGATGCACTTTATCATGGTCACCATATATATAGTGTTTACTTGGTTGCTTCTTCGAGAAGACTGAAAATTCTGCTAGATACCTGCGGATTATTGGGTTTTTTTTTTCCGACTATGCAGAAAAACAGTTCGTTATTTGCAAATGCCAAAATTAGCGATTAGTCCTAGCCCCCCTATTTTTTTTGTCACAGTACCCCTACCCTCCCTTTCTCCTGTCCCTCCTACTTCACCATCCCCTCCTCTGTCTCTCTCGCTCTTTTTATTTGTTATTTATTCATTTAGGTTTTTTTTTTTCAGTGAATGGTGTGCATGTTTCAGGCAGTCTACAGGTTCACTTCGGAAGTTCCAAAGTTCCAGAAGACCTTCGGTCCACGTCCATACGCTGTTCCGTTTGAGTTCCCTTCGTTCACCGCACATGGGGAGGTAATGCTGGAATGAAGTGAACAGGCAGCCTCTACTTCTCTCTCTCTGTCTCTGACCCTCTACGCTGTGAGTGGAGTGGGGGGGGGGGGGTGAAAGAAAATATAGATAGATAGATAGACTGATAGAAAGCAAGACAGAAAGAAAGAATGAAAGATAGATTACAGACAGATAAAAGACAGATGGAAGAATAAATGGATGGACAGAGAGAGAGAGAGGCGTGTGCGTGTGTGTGTGTGTGTGTGTGTGTGTGTGTGTGTGTGTGTGAGACAGGAGGAAGGAGCGGCCGAGAGAGAAAAGCGTTAGGAAAAGATGCGGGGGGGGGGGGGGGGGGGGGGGGGGGGGGTTGGGGGGGGGAGATGGAGAGGGTGCAGGGGAGGGGAATCATGCATTCTGTGTGAGCATGCATGCAAGCCAACAGTTACATCAGTCGCCCATGCACGTGCTGACACTTGGCAGACACGCACTGACAAAGCCAAGCACCTGTATCACACTTACACACGTCATGTCATTGCAGTGTCTCTGTGTGTAGGGCTGGGCTCTGTATGCTGAGTTCCTGGGAGAGGAGATGGGGGTGTATCTCAACGACTATGAGATGTAAGTAACTGTACAAAGTGCAACGACTATGAGATGTAAGTTACTGTACAGAGTGCAACGACTGTGAGATGTAAATTACTGTACAGAGTGCAACAACTATGAGATGTAAGTTATTGTACAGAGTGCAACGACTATGAGATGTAAGTTACTGTACAAAGTGCAACAACTATGAGATGTAAGTTACTGTACAAAGTGCAACAACTATGAGATGTAAGTTACTGTACAAAGTGCAACAACTATGTTATGTAAGTTACTGCACAAAGTGCAACGACTATGAGATGTAAGTTACTGGTACAAAGTGCAACGACTATGGGATGTAAGTAACTATACAAAGTGCAACGACTATGAGATGTAAGTAACTATACAAAGTGCAACGACTGTGAGATGTAAGTAACTATACAAAGTGCAACGACTATGAGATGCAAGTCACTGCACAAAGGGCAACGACTGTGAAATGTACGTTACTGTACAAAGTGCAGTCTGTATGGCGTGTGCAGGATAGATATCTTACTTTTTCTATTGAGTTTTTTTTCCCCATCTGACTAAACGCCAAAACACCAGACGAATGTTACCGTTTTCAGGATGTTACCGTTTTCTTGTTCATTCTGACTAGTTACCCAAGTACAAGACGTTTCTTACTGATTTCAGGATGGGTCGCTATGGAGCTGAGATGTTTCGTGCTTGTCGTCTGGTGGTGGACACAGGACTGCATTACTTTGGGTAAGATGACAGTGAAAAGACGACTTAATTTGCATAAAAATCGTAAAGTCTATGACATATAACATCACCTGCGCAAATACATCTCGTTCTTTCCCATAATATTCTATTCCACATGGCAATACAAAATAGTTTTCCCCCTTTATTTCCAATATATCCTGGTTTGCAGTGTGTATGTGGCTAACTAGTCCTAAACTAGACCGATTCAAGTTTGGTAGCACCAAGAGTAATGCCCAGGACAGCACTGTAGTGAGATCATTGATTGTCTGGAAGGTGGGGCCGGGAGAGAGCCATCCAGTACCTCAGAGACCGCATACCTAAGAGTGAGGCCGCCATACAGATGGAGGTTGACCGTTACCTCACCTGGCCGGGCCAGGCCTGCGCTTACAAGATCGGTGAACTCAAGATCAAGGAGCTGCGTCACAAGGCGGCCACAGCCCTGGGTATTGTATTTTTTTTTTAAATCCAGTCGGTCGGGTCGTGTTAACATAATATAGATATTATTTTGTTTATTAATAGGCAGGAAGTGCAGTTGGGGTTGGGTGGATGTCCGTCTTCAGATTTGAATCTGAAAACAACCCCCCCCCCCCACCACACCTTGCCTATTGTCTTAAGCAACCGATATAAACACGTTTTATCACAAGCAAGGACTATTATTATGGTTTTGAAAAAAATCATAATTTAGAATTTTTTTTCCGAAATGATGTTAGATTTGACTTCTTCAGCATCACATAAGGCAAATGTTCTAAAGATATGAATTTTGTGCATTCAGTTTCGAGTAAGTTATTTTTGAGTCAGTTATTCTAAATGGTAACTTTGCAGTATATTGGACAATTTTTAAATGTGGAGAAAGATATTTATAGCAAAAAACAATGCACCTATGCCTCTCCCTCTCTCATTGTGTGTGTGTGTGTGTGTGTGTGTGTGTGTGTGTGTGTGTGTGTGTGTGGTCAAGTCAAGTCAAGTCAAAATTATCTTTCTTGAGGGTTAAAGAATAAGCCTTCCAGCTTTTTTTACACCCTCATAAACAAGAAAGAAACTAATACAATATATATATATATATATAATATATATATATATATATATGTGTGTGGTGTGTGTGTGTGTGTTCTGATTTTTTTGTAGAATTTTATCGCTTCTTTTCAGGCTTCCTTTGTTTTATTAGCATTCATAAAAATTCTTTACACATTTTCAAACTTTGAAACTAATTGAATAGATATATTGTATAATGTTCGATATCCATGATATATTGACTGAGCATTATCCACAAATTTAGACATCGTTTTTGTCTCTGTTGTCTATAACTATTCATTTTATAGATTTATCTTCTTTAGTCATTTTGGCTAATATTTCTACGGATAAATTATACAGTTATGGAGACAGGGGAGTTCCTTGTCAGTATCCTGTTTCAGTGTGAAATCAACTGACTGTGTGGCCAATGACAACAAGTGATGATTTTGTGCGTTAATAAAAAGATCGATCCAAACAACATAGATTCTCAGTGAAACCGAAAACTTCTGGGACCTTGAACAAAAATGTCAGTAAAGAGAGTTAAAAGCCTTTTCAGACTCTAGGCAAGGTAGAGACCGAGTTGATTTCTTGTGTCAAGAAAACAGACTGAGTCATACCTTGAATTATTATCATCTCAACATACCTGTCCAACACAATTCCAGTTTGAGAGTTAGAAATGACTGATGGGAATATTTTTGTTGTATGAAGATTTTTTAAAATTCTATCAGCAGTGCAGACAGCTCTTACCTTATATAGAACATTTAGCAGTAAGACATGCCTCCATGTAAAACAAAAGACACTTTTAACTATCTGGCTTTCGAGGAGTAACATTGAAGGAAACTTTTTTGAAAGCTTTCATTGGCAAGGTGATCAAAGCGTTTTACAATAAACGAAAAACACGTGAAAGGAAAATTGAAGTTAAGGTCGCTGAACAAGCAGAACATCACACACACACAACACACACACACACACACACACACACACACACACACACACACACACACACACACACATCTTCTTCTTCTTCTTCCTCCCTATCCCCAGAGAGAGAGAGAGAGAGAGAGAGAGAGAGAGATTCAGGACAACTGAAGCGTGTTTGCAGCAGGCTCCAAGTTTGACATTCGTGATTTCCACTCAGAGAGAGAGAGAGAGGGAGGGAGGGACAGAGAGAGAGAGAGAGAGAGAGAGAGAGAGAGAGAGAGAGAGAGAGAGAGAGAAATTGATAGATTGAGAGAGATTCAGGACAACTTAAGTGTGTTTGCTGCAGGCTCCAAGTTTGACATCCGTGATTTCCACTCTCTGCTGCTCTCCCACGGCCGGGTGCCTCTCAGCGTGATGGAAACCATTGTGGAGGACTACATTGAGGACCGCACCGGGGACAAAGGTGCCGCAGGTAGGTCACAAGTATTCTGGGTGCAGCAGTCTCTGCTTATTTAGATTTGGCTTTTGTCACTGTCCCGCAAATCCATCCTACTCACATCTAAGTGCACGTGACCATGGTAATATGGTACACTGGCACTATAGCCCGTTATCAGAGTATGTTATTGCAGCATCCAATTGTTATCCTGCACAGCTTGCGTAGCTCGCAGAACAGGGCATTATTCGTGTGTGTGTGTGTGTGTGTGTGTGTGTGTGTGTGTGTGTGTGTGTGTGTGTGTGTGTTTTATGCAAGTCTCTGTATTTGTTTGTATACATTCGTGTGTGTATGGGATTGTGTCTGCGTGCATGGGATTTTACATGAGGGTATGAATGAATTTATATGTGCGTGAATGTTTGTGTGTCTGTGTAGGTGCGTACGAATGTGTGTGTGTGTGTGTGTGTGTGTGTGTGTGTGTGTGTGTGTGTGTGTGTGTGTGTGTGTGTAATTGTTTGGTCTACAGTGACACCTACATTGCGCATTATGCTATTGACTTCAGTGTTACAGATACACATGTATGGAGAGGTGAACAGAGCTAAACTGACAGTGATTCTATGGAGCATCAAAGGGATGGACAGAGATACATATATTCACAGTATTTTTGTGCAGCAATCAAAGGGGTGGACAGAGCTAGATTCACAGTATTTCTATGGATCAGTCAGGACCACTCTAGGCAGTCTCAGGGCTTATCGTTATGTAGCTTAGTTTGTTATTTGTCACCCATGCTTTTACGTTAGAAATCGACATTTTCAAATATCAATCGTGTGGCCATCTGTTGTCCTCGCAATAAAGTTCTAGAAGTTTCACAGTTCCTCTGCCACATTTGGTTTGAAGGCAAGGAAGTGCGATCACTTTTCTACTTAAATACCTTCACTGTCATTCTGTCAATGACAGAAGTTAATACAATCTGTTCATTTCATGCCTCAACCTTTTCTCTGTCCTCGACTTTCCATGTCAGTCTTAAAGGCATGTCCGTCTGAATTCCACCCAGACAGTATCCATCATCTACAGACTCGTATAGTCTGACTATACCTTGCACAGAATCGGATACTTACGGCTGGTGCTCCTTTTCTTACTGTACTTCAACTTTCTGGAATTCACTACCCTATCATTTTCCTCATAGAAGTTCTGTTGCCTTTAGAAATAAAAGAAAAACCTGTCCTGATAATCAGCTTCTGCTTGAAGCAGTTCTTGCATTTTAGCTGTTGTGATGTGATATTCATTCCATTTTTTGTCTGTACTTACATATCCTGTAATTAGGCTTACCGTACTTTGTTTTCTCCGTGCACGTTGTATGTATGCGTGTTTTCAATCAATTTCAATACTATTTTACATGATTTCTCCAAATTTATGTTTATTTATGTATGGTAGTTTAACATGCTCTCTATGATGTAAAAACGCTAAACCCCCGATCATGCATAACAAGCGATGTAAACATTTTTTTCTAATTATACTTTTTAGAATTAAACACAGGACTGGGAGGATTGAATTATGATTAGAAACTCATGAGTATCAACAGGTGCATTCAGCTGATTAACATCCAAAAAGCTTTTTGAAACATATATGAAACACAGTTTCAGAAATGGGATGAATGTAAATAAAAGTAGGAGACGAAGAACAGAATCTTCTAGAACTCTGAATCGTAATACTACTGTCGGAGAAGCTGTATCACTTAATGTAATGGGTGTATGCGAAGAGAAAACTTGAAACTGAAGCCACAATAAAGCTGAGTCGTAAACCAAAACGATTCGAAGCAGAAAGATAAATTGAGAGATCATTGGATTAAATGTGGCTGAGGCAGAAAAAGATTACGTGCTGTAGAAACACCATTTAGCGCTGGGCACTTTTTTGGTTTGTGATTAACTCTGCTTCCATCTCTTGTTTCAGGATCAGCTTCACGAGTCCACGGTGTGTCGGCCAGAACCGTTGAAACGTCTGTTTTCCTGGCATCTCTTGTGTTTGTTCTCACCTCGCCATGTTTTCAGTGAAAAACTGAATGTTTACTCCATACCTATGGGTCATCGTTCACTCCTGTGCAGCACACACACACGCTCATACGCACGCAGGCATGCACGCAGGCACACACGCACGCACGCTCGCACGCACGCACGCACGCGCGCACGCGCGCATGCATGCACGCTTAAGTGGAACTCTCAAATGGAAACAAATAACAAATATATACTCCACGCAGTGTGCAAAAAAACTGTAGCTAGGAGGGTACACGTGTGCATGTTGTTTATCGGATTCTTATCATCATACCAATTCGCTAATGGCTTTCTACCAATGAAGAAAACTATTATAATCTGCAAGATTTCTTTGACTGAGTCGATGGCGTTGTCGTTTTGCTTAAGAAAATGACATGGCTTTATAGACATGGCTTTATAGATGTTTAATTGCTGACAATGTTTGATTTAACCCTATATTCTGTGTATTTCATATGATATACTGTGTTTTAGAGCGTATAAAAATATTATTTGCTGAGTCTTCCTTGATGTATTCGTCAGTCCCGAGGACTCTCCTCCTCCTCTTCCTCCTCTTCATCATCATGATCTTTATCATCATCATCATCATTAATGTCATCATCATTGTTACCATCATTATTTATCATCATCATTATCATCATCAACATCATCATCATCATCACTTCGTTGTTACTGTATTACTATAGGCAGTATTAGTTGTCTTTTATCACACAAGAGACATCTTGACTAATCCAGCCATATTTTGTGTCATGTATATCCAACAGATATTTGGATCTTTTGCTGGGGTTTCTGCAAACAAGCCAGGCATAGCTGTAAGAGATGGGTGGAGGTGAGGGTGAATTATTCATATTAATTTGACGTCTGATACACCTATTAGTCTAAAACCTTATTCGCTTCCTTTTATTTACAGAATGGCTATTGAGAAAGAAGTTAAAAAATATTAGATTTGGGTTCTAGTAAAACGTCACAGTCTGTTTCTTGTTCTTGGAATTGTTCTGGTTAGAGAGGACAAGTTTACAAGAGTTTTGCATTGAATACCGCACTTTGAACAAGGTTACTGTCTTCGACACACAGCCGATTCCAGACATCGGGGACATGTTTTGTCAGCGTTCAGGAGGCTCTTACTTCTTAAAAACAATCCTTCCCAGGGTCATCAGCAGGCTCCAGTCAAGGAATCTGACTGACGGAAAGACTGCTTTTCACACTTCCTAGGCTTTACAACTTCCCCGGCTGTGTTCACTGGACTTCAACTTCCCAGGCAATGTTTTACTGGACTAGAACTTCTCAGGGTCAGTTTCACCGGACCACAACTTCCCAGGCAATGTTTTACTGGACTAGAACATCTCAGGGTCAGTTTCACCGGACCACAACTTCCCAGGCAATGTTTTACTGGACTAGAACTTCTCAGGGTCAGTTTCACCGACTACAACTTCCCAGGCAATGTTTTACTGGACTAGAACTTCTCAGGGTCAGTTTCACCGGACCACAACTTCTCAGGCAATGTTTTACTGGACTAGAACTTCTCAGGGTCAGTTTCACCGGACCACAACTTCCCAGGCAATGTTTTACTGGACTAGAACTTCCCAGGGCCAGTTTCACCGGACCACAACTTCCCAGGCAATGTTTCACCGGACCACAACTTCCCAGGCAATGTTTTACTGGACTAAAACTTCTCAGGGTCAGTTTCACCGGACCACAACTTCCCAGGCAATGTTTTACTGGACTAGAACTTCTCAGGGTCAGTTTCACCGGACTACAACTTCCCAGGCAATGTTTTACTGGACTGGAACTTCTCAGGGTCAGTTTCACCGGACCACAACTTCCCAGGCAATGTTTTACTGGACTAGAACTTCTCAGGGTCAGTTTCACCGGACCACAACTTCCCAGGCAATGTTTCACCGGACCACAACTTCCCAGGCAATGTTTTACTGGACTAAAACTTCTCAGGGTCAGTTTCACCGGACCACAACTTCCCAGGCAACGTTTTACTGGACTAGAACTTCTCAGGGTCAGTTTCACCGGACTACAACTTCCCAGGCAATGTTTTACTGGACTGGAACTTCTCAGGGTCAGTTTCACCGGACCACAACTTCCCAGGCAATGTTTTACTGGACTAGAACTTCTCAGGGTCAGTTTCACCGGACCACAACTTCCCAGGCAATGTTTTACTGGACTAGAACTTCCCAGGTCAGTTTCACCGGACCACAACTTCCCAGGCAATGTTTCACCGGACCACAACTTCCCAGGCAATGTTTTACTGGACTAGAACTTCTCAGGGTCAGTTTCACCGGACCACAACTTCCCAGGCAATGTTTTACTGGACTAGAACTTCCCAGGCAATGTTTTACTGGACTAGAATTTCCCAGACAATGTTTTACTGGACTAGAACTTTTCAGGGTCAGTTTCACTGGACTGCCTCGCTCCCTAATTTTTTTTAATCACAGGAACCATAGTCTTATAAACATTATCGAGTAACACCCACTTTTAAAAGTTACGTGCTGTTGCATTCGTTCCCACCTTTCACATTTCCGTGTCTCCAACTCTTCTCCACTTGGCTGGCTTCATCCAACATTTGCAGCTTTCCATCTTTGAACTTTAATCAACATTTACCAACGCAACACTCTCAACTCCATTTCAAAGAGAACCACTTTTATCCCCCCCCCCCCCCATGTTTCTTATCAATCCCGTCCATAACTTAAAAGCCCAGCATCTGTTAAAGTAGCTTTAACTTCAAACACGAATTTTTCTTAACGTTACCTTCATCAACCGCTTTCACCCATCCTTTTGCATTTCAACCTACTCGTCTAAAATCGACTTCATTTCTTTGGGATGTTCTAAACCGAAAGAAAATCATATTTAAGCGGTCTGATACTCCTGTATGATGTTGCCTCAATTCAAGAATTATCTCAATACCTGTAGGTTCACCTCAGAAACGTCCCTTTACTTTGAGAACAATTCAGGCCTTCGAAATCACCACCGTGAAAGTTGCCTGAATTCGAGAATCATTTTTTAACTTGTAGTGCAGAGTGATCTTGGGGCACTCAAGATGTTGTAGAATTTCCGCGTGCCTCACTGTCATAATTTCCGTGTCCTGTCATTGAGCTTGTTTTGTTTCCCGTGCCCTCCGAACTGTTCACTGTGAATTGTAATGACAAAGACTGTTCTGAATGGAAGTCCGAACACTGGGAATCTGATGGGATGGACTGGGTATTGTGACCAGTTTTTGTCAAATAGACTTGGTCTGATTCGGTCTTAATAAAGAGTGTTGTGGCATTGTAAATGTTAAATATCATTGGCTGGTTCTGATGTCATCGATGCTCTTGCTAAGACGGTGTGTTTCGGTGCTTTGTAACTGTGCAGATAACCGTTTCATTTAACCCTCTTCAGACTTCAGGTTTGTATGTTTCGTGTTTCATAAACGAGAATGCACTGAAGGTTTTGTTTAATGTTTCAAATACATACGATTTGCACACAGACATTTTCTGTTGTCGTTAATGTTTATCACGTTCTGAATGAGTTAAATGATCTATGGTAATTATTGTATGCATGCTTTTATGTCAGCTCTACTGCACACCCTCCCTTCCTTTGTGTGATCTAAGAACAGTTACAGCTCTCATCACTTTAAAAGTTTAAAAGAATTCCACAGGATGTGTGATTTAGGAACATTTGTAGCTCTCATCACTTTAAAAGTTTAAAAAAATTCCACAGGATGTGTGATCTAAGAACAGTTACAGCTCTCATCACTTTAAAAGTTTTAAAAAATTCCACAGGATGTGTGATCTAGGAACAGTTATAGCTCTCATCACTTTAAAAGTTTAAAAGAATTCCACAGGATGTGTGATTTAGGAACAGTTATAGCTCTCATCACTTTGAAAGTTTAAAAGAATCGCACAGGACCTGTGCAGTGGGTTGCTCATTGGTACTGCAGAAACTTGCTGATGGAGTGAAGACACTAGCGTGCAGTGTCACAGTCAGTCAACTGGGCACACACACTCTGACAGCTCGAAAACCAGCTGAAGGCTGGCATCAACACTTCCAGTCAGCGAGAAGTCATGGAGAAGCTGAGCACTGTTTTTTCCTTGGTTCCCCACAAACGTCAGTTCTTGGAGCCAAAAAAAAAAAAAGAAAAAGCCAGCAAAGTTTCAGTAGACATGTGCTGTTTCTGTGTGTGTTTGAAATACATCCTATAAGTTAACTAGTGCACTGTCAGAGTAATTTTTGAAAGTTTAAAACAGATTTTTGAAGTAATTGTGGAATGTCATTAAACGTCTCCATTATACATGAGCTGTATTTAGTATTGTGAGTAGGCTGACGTTCACTGCATATTGTATATTCTCTTTATAACTGATGTCGGGAAGATGCATTCGTATATTTTAAATGCTTTTATTGATTCATTGTATTATTCTTCTACTTCCTCTTCGCTTTGTTATCATTATCATCATTAGTCAAAAAAGTATCAAGCAAAGCCAAGTAGAAATGGATGGGCCGGTGAATGAAGACAGGAGGTGCGCCCAGTGATGCAAGCGTACAACGTGCCAAAACGTCACAGTAGAAAGAAACTCGTGGAGAGCGTGGCAGCAGAGAGTCCTCAGAAGAGAAGCCCCCTTCAAGCAAGTGTTTCGGCCCTTATCTCCTGACACTCTAGGGGGGTTGGGCCACACCCGGTTCATGACTCCGGATGTCCCTCTGCTGCCCCTTTTTTTTCCCATCTTGGGACGAGCCATGGCTGGGATTCGAACCCATGACCCTCTGGACATGCTCATTTTCCACTTAATGACTCGCGCTTTAACCACTGAGCCACAGGGACACCTGATATTTGTAGGGAAATTAAGCCTTATGAAGTTCACTTTTGTTCCTCCTTGACCAGATCCAGCTTGAACACCTCTCTGCCGCTTCTGCCATTGCTTTCAGGGCTCTGGTTTTTTCCTTCCCTGCAACTGAGAGCTGTTTCATGAGGCTGTATGCAGACGTTCCTACAAACCCCCTAGCTCCAATTTCTGCAGTGAGGACTTTGACCTGATAGCCTTCTCTCCTCAGGCTGTTTGCCAGATCAGCATACTTTTCAGTCTTGTAGATTTGAGCTGCCTCCATTCTGTTCTCATATGGCACCGTGAGCTCGATCATGATCAGCTGCTTGGTTGACTTAGAGTGGACTACTATGTCTGGTCTCATGCCACTCTTGCTGATGATCTCTGGGTGACTCTTCCATTCTGGGAGGTCTGCAGTGCACTCCCAGTCATCTGCCCCGTCCAGCAGAATCTGCCTGCATGTTTCGAGTGGCACTGTTGTTCTTGGCCATGATTTGCTGCCTCCTGCCGTGAAGAATGTTGCGGGTGCTTTTGGAGTCCTGATTTTCCCTTTTGTGGTGTTGGTACTAGCCCAGACTACTTGTACAATTTCTTTGAGCACTTGGTTGTGCCTCCATGTGTACCTTCCTTGAGCCAGGGCTACTTTACATGAGCTTAGGACATGCTCCACTGTTTGTTTTTCATGGCAGAGGGGGCATGCAGGATCGTCTGTTTTCCCCCACTTCACCAGGTTTGCATTTGAGGGCAGAAGGTCATATGCAGATCTGAGAATGAAGCTGATCCTGAGAGGGGCCATGTGCCAAATGTCATTCCAAGTGAGACTTCTTTGGAGTGCATTCTCCCACGTTGTCCATTGCCCTTGCTGGCTCTGCTGGACTGCTTTTTGGAGTCTTTTTTGGTCTTCTTCTTTTCTCATCTCCTGAATCATCATGTCTCTTTTGGCTTTTCCTTTGGCCTTTGACCACCATTCAGTTTTGGTCACCCCCAGTCCCTGTCTGTTGGTCTGTGTGTGTCCTGTTATTTCTCTGATCTTGAGACTTTCTTTTGCAGAATCCATCGCCTCTTGAACTTTCCATTTTCTGCCTGTCTTCAGCTGGGGCTTAATTGCTTCTACCACCTTGTCTCCTGAGTCCTCCAGCATGCTTTGAAGTCTGATCTTCCCTGCTTTGTATTCCTCCAGGATGGATTTCAGGGGTAGTTTCAGCTTTGCTTGGCGACAGTACAGCGCTATGTCAGTCAGACAGGGTGGGACACCAAGCCATTTCCTTGTGAACTTGTTGATTTTGGCTTCCATTGCCTCCACTATGCTGGTGCAGATGTCGTATATCATCAGAGGCCATAGCAGCTTTGGTATCAGCATGAACTGCAGACACCAGACCTTGTATTTGCCAGGGAGCCCACACTGGTCAATGGTCTCCAAGCCTTCCTTCGCCATCTGCTTGGTTTCTTTTGCTCTTTGTGTGTCTTTCAGCGTATCATCATACCATCTTCCAAGGCTCTTGACTGGTTCTTCTGTGACTGTTGGAATGGCCTGGTTGGCAACACTGAAGACCACAGATCCGGCCACTTTTCCTTTCCTCAGTGAGAGACTCCGTGATTTCTTTGGCTTGAACTTCATTCTGGATGAGGCAACTATGTCGTCCAGCCTCTCCAGCACATGACGTGTCTCGTCTTCTCTGGATGAAATCACTGTAGTGTCATCCATGAAGGCCTTGAGAGGAGGCATCTTGTATCCATCGCCAAGGTCTGTTTGTCTCGCGTTGTTTGTTGCTGCTTTCAAGATGAGTTCCATTGCCAGCACGAACAGTATTGGGGAAATTGCACAGCCCATTGCAATACCCACCTCACAGATAACACCTCAAGCATGGAAACAAACGTTGAAATACAGAGCCTTCGGCTTAACGTAAGAAATCATGAAAGGACCAAGCCTTGACCTACTGGTTTCCTTCAGGCAGGACAACGACAAACGAACAACGAAAATAAACGTATGTGGGTGGGTGGGAAGGCAAGTGAGGGTGAACGAGTCCTCAGCATTTCCTAAAGAGGATGATGTTGGGAGGAGTGGGTGGGAGGACGGCAGATGGGATGAGAAAGACGATGTTGAAATATATAAAATCCTTCACTGACAGCAATGGGAATCACAAAGTTTCATATTTTGAACAGGACCATTGCCTTATGACTAACCATGACCATTAGTTCATTTACCCATCAGCTTGAAATCATGCACAGTGTGGCCTCAAAACTTAGCGGATGTCGTGCAGCGTGTTTGGACTAGTCCGCACGCCGTGACACCTCCTTGATGAAACTGAAACTGAAACTAACCAGAGTCACCTCTGGCCTCCTAGATAGGAACAGTTCAGTGGTCCCTGTCCTAAGCAGCTGTGGCAGCATACAGTGATATTCCCCCCTTGTAGTATAGGACACACTACACCACGAAATCATAGACAGGTTCTAACTTTGAAACTTTGACCAGACTGCCACAAGTTGCTGAATGACGGAACCATTGAGGAGTTCTTTTCCAGGAGACAGACAAATTCTCTATTTTCTCGTCAGTAGAGATTCTCACTCTATGCATTGCAACCAATCCCCCCCCCCTCCTACAGATGGTCTTACTCCATTGGATCTCAGCAAACCACATCAAGCTAAGCCACATCTCCCAGCCAAGAAGAAAGCGTCATTCTGCTGGAATGCTAGAGACCTCAAACATAAGAACAGAAATAAACCCAGACTCTGTGTATCACACGCCAAAACATTAAACTTTGCATTCGAATGTCCATCGGTTAATAGAGCACACAGATCTGCATGATGAGCAAGTGCCGACAGAAAAAAAAAAAAAAGAGAAGGAAAAAAGAAAAAAAGAGGTGGGAAAAAATAGGCGGATGGAAGCCCCACAAGAAAAGAAAAATAGAGAGAAAAAAAAGAAGCAAAATAGGGGGTTGGAGGCAAAAATAGAAAAAAAAGAAGAAAAAGACGAAGGGTAAAAAAAGAATGCTTGAGACCACTTGAAAATGAACTCTGTGTGTGTGTGTGTGTGTGTGTGTGTGTGTGCGCGCGCAAGCGCATGCGTGTGATTGCATGGTTGAAAAACATCGGCCAATGCGTGTATACAATGCATGCATGATGCTGATCAAGTGAACGGTGTGGGCCAAAGGATCAGAACGAGTAGAACAAAGACAAAATTTATAAATGATTGCTAAAAAGAAAACACACGCACGCACGCACGCACGTGCCCCCCCCCCCTCCCCCCCGCGCCTTTTCTCCATGTGAACTGATTGCCTATCGCTATCCACGTCACCTCTTCTAAGAAGCAGTTGTGACCGTTATCAACCGACTTGAATCAAAGCAGAACTCGTCAGTTTTTCGCCGTCTAAACATTGATGAACATGCTTATGTGATCTTGCGATCTGAGACTAAAATTGCTGCGAAACGGATGAGACATTAATGGTAACTAATGTATGTCTTGATCTTTCTTGGCACGGATGTTAGAAGGTACAGGTGGGTGAAATAGGTACTTTGTTTCATATTGAATTTCGCCATTTGGTATGGAATAATACTTGAGTAAACAAAATCATAAGATACATATAGCACTCAAACATACATGTACACTCAAAGATTTGTCCCCCCTCCCTCTCTCTCTCTCTCTCACACACACACACACACACACACACACACACACACGCACACACACAACCCGCACACACACACACACACACACACACACACCACACACACACACACACACGCACACACACATACACACACACATAACCTGTGTTATGTTTTTGTGCTCCCAGTTCTTATAGAACAGGGAGTACTTTACAATGGGAACACCAAAATTAGTCGGTATGTTCATTATGGGTCACGGATGATGCCCGATGTTTTATTTTACCGTTATATCCGTTACTAACGGCTATAACGGCCCATAACGGTTTTTCTTCTTTATGGAATATCTCAGAAAGTACGCAGTCGATCTTGGTGAAAATTTGTAGGTATGTTCATTATGGGTCACGGATGGTGCCCGATGTTTTAATTTTCCGTTATATTCGTTATTAACGGCTATAACGGCCCATAACGGTTTTTCTTCTTTATGGAATATCTTAGTAAGTGCTTGGCCGATCTTTCTGAAAATTCGTAGGCATGTTCATTATGGGTCACGGATGATGCCCGATGTTTTGGTTTACCGTTATAGCCGTCATTAACGGCTATAACGGCCCATAACGATTTTTCTTTTTTATGGAATATCTCAGAAAGTTCTCGGCCGATCTTTCTGAAAATTTGTAGGTATGTTCATTATGGGTGACGGATGACGCCCGATGTTTTAGTTTACTGTTACAGCCGTTACTAACGGCTACAACGGCCCATGACGGTTTTCGTCTTTATGGAAAATCTCAGAAAGTACTTGGCCGATCTGTCTGAAAATTTGTATATAGGTCACAGATGATGGCCGATGTTTACCAGAATAGCCGTTACTAACGGCTATAATGGCCCAAAACGGTTTTTCCTCTTTATGGAATATCTCACGCGTATTCAAGATAAACTGGGAGTATGATTATATGCTTTGCATCTTGTTTTTTTAAACTTTGACAACCAAACCGACTTTCTGAGCTCATTTGTCCAGTTTGAAACACACACACACACACACACACACACACACACACACACACACACACACACACACACAAACTCTCTCTCACCCTCCTCTTCGTCTTCTTCCTCTTCTTCTATTTCTTCTTCTTCAACTTCTTTTCTTCTTCTTCTTCTTCTTCTCTCTCTCTCTCTCTCTCTCTCTCTCTCTCTCTCTGTCTGTCTGTCTTCTCTCTCTCTCTCACACACATACGCGCGCGCGCGCATACTCACGCACGTACACACAAACACACGTGCGCGCGCACTCATGCACACACATACACACAATATATTGACAGACAGACAAACCCACAGACTGAGCCACACATACACATGCATACTCCCATCGTCTTTACACACACACACACACACACACACACACACACACACACACACACACACACACGGACACGCGCGCACACACACACATGTACAAATACGCGCGCACGCGCCTTTACTCACACGTGCATGCACCTATGGATGCACACACATCATCATCCTTATCATCATTTTTACACACACACACACACACGCGCGCGCGCATGCATGCATGCTTGCATACACACGCACAAATGCAAATCAGCTCACAGCGAGAAAGAGAATGTCTTTCAAGGAAAGGACATCCAATACACTCCTCCCCCCCCCCCCCCCTCCCCTGTCTCCGCATTCACAAACGTGGTCCTGTGAAAGAAATGTTGGGTAAAAACCTGGACTGACAATAAGAATTTATCCATACCAGAATAAAACTTTTTGCATGAAAACAAAGTCTAGTCTGTTGCTAATCAATATAGGCTACAAAGGAGCTTTTAAATGCACACTATGAAATAGTGGGAAAAGAAAAACCTCTTCCTTTTACGCTCTTAATCAAACATTATGTCGCAAACATGTCAATTTCTTTCAGTACTAAATTTAGGCACCACTCACCTCAGCTGTGATCAAATTGTTGATCTGATTCATCTAATCCCAATCGCAGGCGTATTTCGTTTTCGGGCGCACATTTCACCTTCACTTTGCATAATACTCGATCATCATTCTAGTCGTGGTTCTTTCATGACGGGACAACCTTCTTTGCATCTTTGTTTGTCTGAAGACAAAGTACTGGATGATATTTCCCATCACAGCCGAACCATACCGTACACTGAGCGGATGTTGACAACATGGCCACTAGGTAACGTTGTCAAAAGCAGACGATCCGTCATGACGTCATGTTGTTCCCGGTCATATTCATAGTGGAGAAAAGGTAAAGAACGAAGAAGTTATAGTGGACATGAAGAGGGTAAGGGTGCAGGTGATTATACACAATACTTGAATATTACTTCATAACTCTAACACTGTAACTTGTCCGGGTATTTCGAATGGTAGATTTATCTTACTAGAGAATTCCTTTTTAATGTTTTATCGCTCCTGAATTTGTTCTTTTAAATTGCCACGCCGAAGCGATTTAGTGATTTGACAGTAGTGTCGAGTTTCTCAGATAAATTAAACAAAAACCATGGTGTGAACCACACACACCATACAAATTATATCATTTTGCTTTTATAATCTGTCGGAACGTCAGGTCCTGAGAGACTTTTCTGGGAGAGAGCACCGCATAAAGGGAAACAACAAAAACACCCAGAGGGAAAAGGAGATACACGCTGGAGCTGTCTAAAGCCACAGCAGACACAATGCTGGTCTCACGCTGCGCTTCCTGCAAAGTGCTGCTGCTTTGCCTCCTGGCCACGCTGGTGTACGGTAAGTTGTCAGGAACCAAGGAGCACAGCAGGCATTTCAACTTTGTACATGGGTTAATGATCGTTTATGTCCATAGGACCATGTCTACCTTTGAGGGTCAACGGAGTAATGTGAACGAGGGAGAGGTTGAGTGCATGGAGTATCTCCTGCTAAACTGATGGATTCCAGCAGCTAGTTGATTATCCGATTTGCTTCGTAAGAATTTATTCTGACTTCGGGTGTTGTTTATGTTTTATTCATGCTTGAGAGTCATCTTGAGGCATCGCCTTATCCCTCTTAACCATTTATATTAGTGAACATTGAATCGAACAGAAAGATCTATATAAATCTCCCCCCCCCTCTCTCTCTCTCTCTCTATATATATATATATATATATATATATATATAATGAACAATATAAAAAAAAGTCCTTAAAAAATCTGAAGGTGCTCAACCCTTTGGGGAGCAACATCTGTTAAAAAATATTTTTATGGCCATAACACTTCATTTTTAAAATATTTTTTAACAAATATATATATATATATATATTATTGTGTGTGTGTGTGTGTTGTGTGTGTGTGTGTGTGTACTGTTACATTTGTGGATCATCCCCACACCAGCACCATATTTGCTTCTATTATTCTTTTTAAAACTATATGATGATGATATACAGTACATCGAACAGATTTCAGACAGGTGGACACGAAAGCCGATCTGTTCAAACGCTGGACGCACAGCCTGAAGGTGGCAGGTTCGAGCCCAATGACGCCCAGCGGGTAAAACAACAGGGGTCCGGATGCCATCTGACAGAGTAGCACCTGTGTCATTAATTGTTAGTGCCTGAATTATCTGGGCTTGCGTACACCTACTGATCAGAAGCATGTTAAAGAGAGAAAAAAAAGCTACGTCAGCGTTTGATGAGTCGTGTAAACACGACAGTACCCAGCATGCACCTGAATACATTTGGAGAAAAACTGGGACTCGTTAGGCATTTTTCTACTGCCCATTAAAATGCTTATACAACTGTGGTCCTTTGTCTTAATTATAGATCTTTGAAGTTAGACCTCAATTCAATAGCTAAAGATAAAGAAGAATTTTTTATTACCGGGTTATCATTAAAAATGAGCAAAGATTCTAGTATAAATATACTTTCTGTATATTATCCAAAAGGCCCAACCACAGATAATTCAGACTGGATAAGACACCTTCCTTCTTCAGAAAAAAATTGGATCATATTGGGAGATTTCAATGCACATTCTCCGTTTTGGGAACCAGATTGCTCTGTCACAACATGTAATTGCTTTGTTGAAAATATTGTGGATTCCAAATTAGTTCTATTGAATGATGGAAGTATAACGAGAGTTCCTGATGTTTCAAATCATAGGCCAACCTCTATTGACTTAACGTTAGTATCTCCTGATATATCATTGAATGCTAGTTGGATAACAGAAGAAGACACATTAGGAAGTGATCATTTCCCTATTGTTCTTACACTAAATGAAAAGATTCAAGATGAAGAAGAAGTTGAAGATATGATTCCTAAGTTTTTATACAATAGTGCTGACTGGAACCTCTATGAGTCGACTCTATTGTCAATAGATCATAATTCCATGGAACATGAAGACACTGATATATTTTATGAGAACTTCAGAAAAGCTGTTTTATACGCTGCTGAAAAATCAATGCCCAAGCGTAAATGCTATAATGATAAGAAGTACAGAGGAAATGGATGGTGGAATGAAGAATGCGCAGAAGCAGTGAGCAGTAAAAAGAAAACTTATAAAACATGGCTAAAGGACAGAACTGAAGAAAATTTTATTTCAATGAAACGTGCAAAAAGTCACAGTAACAGAGTTGTGGCCAAACAAAACGTATCTATTTCACTACGTTTTGCCATTCAAAAATATCTACATCAAAGGACATGCACAAAGTATGGAAGAAGGTTAAAGAATTAAAGAACAGATGCCATTTACCATCATATTCCATTAAATTAGATAACAACGCTATCCCCACATCAGCAGAAAAAGCAGAGTTATTTGTTGAAGTGTTTTCAAAGAATAATTCATCATCAAGTCTTACATTAAATATAAGAAGCTACCGAGAAGAGGAAGAGAAAAAACATGTTTATTGTGACCCTCCTCCAGATGAAAATCATTACTTAAATTCTTTTATAACCTTTGAGGAATTTAATGATTCATTGGAGTGTTTTACTTGCAATACCACTGCTGTTGGCATCGACGGTATTTCATATCAATTGCTCTGCCATTTGCCTTTATCTTGGAAGCAATTACTTCTCTCATTTTACCAAAAATGTTGGTTAAATGGAAGTCTCCCTACTATCTGGAAGAGGACGGTTGTAATACCAGTTCCAAAATAAGGTAAACGTAGATCCGAAATTGGCAGTTATCGTCCAATAGCTTTAACATCGCAAGTGGGTAAAATATTGGAAAAAAATGTTGAACGTCGTATTTTACATTTCTGCGAAAAGAACAATATTATTCCAAACAACCAAGCAGGTTTCAGGAAAGGAAGATGTACAACTGATCATCTGGTCAAAATTACGAATCAAGTTAAAAAACAGTTTTCCAGAAGAAAAAGTACACTTGCTACTTTTTTTTATATTAGAAAAGCTTATGACAGTGTATGGCATGCTCGTCTGCTTTATAAGCTAAAACATATTGGAATTAGTGGAGCAATGTATCAATTTGTAAACTGTTTCTTGTCTGGGAGATCTATTTGTACAAGAATTGGCACATGTTATTCGTCATTCAAGGACATTGATATTGGAATTCCTCAAGGATCTATCATTGCTCCAATTCTTTTTACTATTCTTATTCATGATCTCCCAAACGTTCCATCTAACAATATCCATCTCGTTCAATATGCTGATGACATTGCTATATGGATGAATACAAATATCAGAAAACAAACAAATAAGAGAGTTATAACACATGTTCAAAAACTATACCAAGCTGAGCTAGATAAGTTAGATTTATACATGAAAGAAAATGGTTTAGAACTTTCGGGAGAAAAGACACAATTAATGCTTTTTATTAATGGTGATACTCCAAAGCATCCTCCTCAGCTTGTTATAAAAGGCAACACTCTTAAATATTCAAAAGCTGTAAAATTTTTAGGAGTCTATTTAACCCCTAAGTTAAAGTGGCGATATCATATTGAACACATAATAAGTAAAGCTAGACAAAGATTAAATGTTCTCAAAATAATTAATGCTCAGTCATGGGGACAAGATACTCAAACACTTTTACACCTTGCTACCAGTTTAGTTCGATCGAAATTAACTTATGGTCAAGAGGTTTATTTCTCAGCTCCACAGACGCTGCTAAAAAAATTACAAAGCATAGATAGTAAGGCTGTTAAGTTGGCACTTGGTGTGCCAGTACACACAAATACGCTCAAAACATACAGAGCAGCTAATCTGTTAACTCTTGAGGACCAACGGAAGCTGGCCACCGCAAAGTATGTGACTAGATGTCTTTCAGTTTCTAATTCAGTGACAAATGACATTTTTCTTGACTCAAGACAGGATTTCCCTAAAAGAGCGCAAAACATTTCATATCTTCAACCTATTAGAAACTATACAGATGATCTTTTTAAGAGTTGTGATATTGATAATACATCAATTTCAAGTAGTCCCATAATACCCATTATTCCTCAATGGGAGCATATTTCTGCTAGATTCGATACAGATTATACAACTCTAAAAAAAAGAGGATAACATCAATCTTATATCCGTTGAAGCAAAAGAACATCTAGAAAATAAGTATCCGAATCATTTAAAGATTTTTACAGATGGTTCAGTTTTGGAATCATACACAGGGGCTGGATTTGCTATTCCTGCTTTCAAGATAAGAAAGTCATTTTGTTTAGGAAAAGGTTTTTCTGTATTTACTGCAGAACTATATGCAATTCTTATGGCCTTATCCTTCATAGCTGATATTGATACTGTGATTTATAGCATTTTACTTTGTGTTGACTCAAAATCTGTTCTTTACAGTCTGCAAAACTGGAATGCAAAAGTTCGAAAAGATTTGGTATTTGACGTAAAATACTTAATACATTCAATTATATGTAAAGGTATTAATGTAGAATTTTGTTGGATTCCATCTCACTGTGGTATCTGGGGGAATGAAATGGCTGATAGATCAGCGAAAGAAGGAGCTATTAGAAAATATCCTGATAGTACACTAAAGTTAGAAAAACATGAAATAAATTCGATGTTAGAAAGTCGTATAATGACAGAAAAGCTTCCTTCAAAGTCAAAAATATTACCGTGTTCGAGATCCTTGTCTAGTCTCATTTACAAAATTCGATTCAATTCATGGAAAACTAAATTTTCAAAAAATGTAGAATGTGCTTGTGGTCATCCAATATCAGTTGAACATATTCTTTTTGATTGCCCATTGCTATCCCTGTTATACAACATATCTGGGATAGATGTAGCAAAAATGGGATCTTTAAATGATATAATCTACAGCGAAGAAATGATACAAATTGCATCAGTTTTATCCAGCACTATACTTGCAAATTTATTGTAAACATGAAATCATTTATAGTTATTGTATTAATGTTTATATGTAGCCTTTCACACATGAGTGCATATTCACACACACACACACACACACACACACACACACACACCACTCTACACACACACGCACAGTCATGCATACGCACAGTACACAAACACGCACACACACACACACACACACACACACACACACACACACGCGCGCGCGCGCGCGCGCGCGCGCGTGCGCAAACACAGGCACAAATTCTTACGCAGCCCGTTTTAATTTTTTTTTTTTATTGGTTTATTTTTAGTCTAATATCACCATTGTTGTGAACAGACGTTAAATTAAATCAATCAAATCAATCAATCCTTTGTCCACTGAAATGCTATGGGGGACACTTGCATAGCAACGAGTCCGTTGCCTTCTGAATTGTGGTGAGGAGCACTTAAAACGAGTCCATTGGCCCATTGAAATTCTGTGAGGGACTCTTAGCAACGAGTTGACAGCACACTGAAATGTTGTGGGTGTGTGTGTGTGTGTGTGGGAGGGGGGGGGGAGGTAGGGGGGGCATTTAAACAACATGTCCATTGTTCACAGAAAGGCTTTGAGGGACACTTAGCGACGAGTTCAATGTCCATCAAAATGCTGCAAAGGACACTTAGCAACAATTTCATTGCCCATCAAAATGCTGTGAGGGACACTCAGCAACAATTCCATTGCCCATCAAAATGCTGTGAGGGACACTTAGTGACGAGTTCATTGCCCATTAAAATGCTGTGAGGGGCTTTAGACAGCAGCTAGTACATTGCCCACTGAAATACTGTGACGGACACTTTGCAGTATGGCCATTACACATAAGTGCATATATACAGCAACTGTCCCTGCGCAAGAACAGGCATTTTTGTTTTATTTCTTACATGACAATAACCAAAATCATGACTTAGACACCCATTTGTAAGGGCATTCAATTAAATTAATTTCACTTATTTTGAACGATTTCATATTCAGTTTTTGTTAAGCATGTGGTGCTCATTGAAACGTGATGGAAAACAAAATGGATTGGTTATTAACGAGACAGGATGACGTCATGACAGGTGACGTCATGACAGGTGACGCCACAGCCGATCTCGGAGCCTTGCAAGAGGAATTCTTCAAATGGGGACAACAGATCTGGCCCATGTTTGGTGCCAGAACCGGCAGCAGGGCGTACAATGATCGTGTAGAGGATCTGTCCCTTTAAGCCTTCGACACGAAGCTTGTGAGTCACCTATTAAGTGTATGGTCTAGGCTATAGGCCGTCTATCTAGCGGTTAAATCAAAGACAACCGAAATGGCTTTTTTGAAGTATGGATAAATGTTTCTATCTTTTAAAAAGTTTTCAGCTGTCCAAGGAATTATCTTTGCGCATACGAATGGAAAAAAAAAGTTAAAACATTATAGTGCTTATACACCTCCCGGTAAATTAGGTAATAATATCTCCCAGTAATCAAAGATGATCAAATGGTCCCAGTAAACAAAGATGTTCTTTCTTTCATCAGCTGATGAAAGGTATGGGAACTCATGAAGACTCTCAAAGAAGGGAAGTAAATTTAACGTCAAAGAACTAAACAGTGGAGGAAAACACATGAAGGTAGATAATTCGTTCGTCGTCATGGCAATAGCCTTGCAGACACTTTGTACCAACTACACTCTGTTTTACCCGGTGTCCTGGCTGTCAAATATGAAATGTTCCTGTGGTTAATGGTGTCACACAAGTTCAAGCACTGTTATTTGGGACGAAGACTAACGGTAAACTGAAGTTAAGGGCCGCAATCACTCGCTTTCAAACGTGTTTTATCTCCGCCGTGCTTTCTTTCCGTTAAGATCAAACTGAATTTCAACAGAAAACACCCAATATATGCCTTACAAATGTCAGATAAACAGATTCATGGCATATTCATATGACTTCGATCTTAACATTTGATGGAAAAAAAGTTTTATTCTTAAACTGGGTTCCGACTACGGGACCTCAAACCCCCATGAACTGATTGCAAAGTGAGACGACTGCAGGCGGAAATCTAAACAAATCTTATATAAATGTTAGCGAACCGCCCAGAGAAACGTGGACAAACGAGTCACAAGACAAAACACAACGCGTTTCGACCTCTTAGGTCTTCTTCAGGTGAGACACAAACGAATAAAATAACGAAAATTCACTTAGCTTTGATCGTTCTCATTCAACGCCTTCTTCCTTGCGCTGAACTCTGAAGCGATCTGAAGCGATCAAAGCTAAGTGAATTTTTGTTATTTTATTCGTTTGTGTCTCACCTGAAGAAGACCTAAGAGGTCGAAACGCGTTGTGTTTTGTCTTGTGACTCGTTTGTCCACGTTTCTCTGGGCGGTTCGCTAACATTTATTTAAGATTTCCCCATGAACTGAGTAAAGGCGTTTGCTTTGAAAGTGCTCGCATGGAGGACCGGTCAGTTCGCCAGGAACGTGTGACCAGGCCATCGTCTTGTTTCGGTCACAGGCCAGAGTCCAGCAGTTCCTGCTCACTCTGTCCACCATCGATCGTGGTCAGCAGAGTTGTCAGCATCAGTACAGCTATGACGTGTTACACAACATGCTGTCCACCTTCGAGGCCAACTATCCCTGGCGGAGGTAAGTGTGTCACTGGAACCTTGCTTGCCTTGACTTAAGGCTGTGTCAGACCAATTGACATAGGCTAGAACACCAAGACTACATCAAAATGTTGTTATGCTCTGCATATTTGCCTTAGCTTAAGGCTGTGTCAGACCAAGTGACATAGGCTAGAACGCCAAGACTACATCAAAATGTTGTTATGCTTTGCATACTTATATGGGGATGTTTTCAGTCGTGACAAGCTCCTAGAATAACACCATCAGTCTCCAAAATCCCTCGAAGTCGGAGTGTGGCTGCCCTCGTGGCGGGGTAATCAAAAACGGTCACACACGTAATGTTCTCATCCCTAGCTGATGCATTTGTACCACAGTGTTCAAGTCGGCTGTTCGGATGATCCCCCTTTTTTTTTTTTTTTTTTTTTTAGGCTACAACAACAGTAACAACTGGAACCATGTAACACGCGGCACGTAGTTTGACAGTGTAAACCGTTAAACTGCACCGTAGGAGGTAGCTGATACGTAACACATGAAGGTTGATTTTGATACATGTATGCTAGAATACGTTGATCTGCCTGCTGTCTCTTTTCTGTCTTTTCTCCACTGTCGCCATTAACCACACGTGAATGTGCCCGAGAGGAAATGTTAAATGTCGAGATACCTGTCGGTGAACGCAATCATGTGTGCAAAGTAGCCGACCACAAATGACGTGGCACTGAGGGTCATTCAAAACACTTTCACGGCTGTAAAGGGCTTAGAGGCTTTGCACATTGACGAATGGAAAACCACACTGCAACAATGATTCATCAAGAGATGCGCCAAAGTATTCTGAATTGCTCGATTAAGAAAAAAATACTCAGACGCTATCCTACTCTGGATGTAAGGACAGAGCAAGAGGGAAAGGATGTCACCACGAAACAGTTTAGAATGTATTCAGAATCTTTAAACAGTCTCGACAGATCATCAAAGAGCCTTGCAATAAAGACGTAGACATTCTGTTGTATGGGTGTGAGACCAGGACTATGACTGCAGATACCGGAAAAAAAAATATTTCAAGCATGTGTGTGTGTGTGTGTGTGTGTGTGTGTGTGTGTGTGCGCGCGCGCGGCGCGCGTGTGTGTGAATTATATATATATATATATATATTTGTTTAAAATGACTTGTGAGTTGACTTCAACGCGATGACAGCCCTGATATGGCCCTTTGCGGTCGGCTGGGCCGTAACTAACATCGCTCTGCCTTTCGTGAGGACGTCAATGTTGTTTTCTTATCCACGTCCCTGCCCGAAAGGGTCCGTGTCCAAGGCGCAAATGGGCAAATTCGTGGGAACTGGGTTTGGATGGGCATGGTGATGCTCTCCGGTGGGGGTGGGGATGGAGGTTGGGGGGGGGGGGGGGACGTTCACTCACGGTGATTCTGCGACTTAGCAATTCTTTCTTTCTTTCTTTCTGCGTACGCAGGTTGATACTCCTGCGGACACTGCCTGTATATACAGGCAGTGGAGTTTTGTGTGTATGACCATTCTTCATCCCGCCATTAAGGCAGCCATACTCCATCTTCGGGGAAACTTAGCAATGATCGTCGCCAGAAAAACAAAAGGAGAGAGAGAGACAGAGACAAAGAGAGAGAAGGGTGTCGGAGGAGTTTGGACAGAGAGAGAGAGAGAGAGAGAGAGAGAGAGAGAGAGAGAGAGAGAGAGGCGCCACACGATAAGCACATATTCTAAGCACCATCATTCTGATCTCACAGGTACGGACCTCTCAATCCCATCAACTACCTGACCGCATTTCACCATCCTCTGATTCGAATGATGGCCTTCTTCCCGTTGAAGCGAGCGGAAGACTTTGACCACTACATTGCCAGGCTGAAGGCCTACCCCACACAGGTTTGTAACTGGTCGGCATGGGTTAACTGGTGGCCCGCACATGTAGGTCATTGGTCGGCATGGGTCAACTGCTGGCCCACACAGATACGTCACTCATTGGAATGACTTAACTGCAAGCCCACAAAGGTTTGTCACAGGTCTGCAAGGGTTAACTGCTGGCATGCACGGGTTTGTCACGTTGCCCGCATGGGTTAACTGCTGGTCCACACGGATACATCACTCATTAGTATGAGTTAACTGCATGCCCGTGAAGCCTACACAGGTAGGTCACTGGTCGGCATGGGTTAATTGCTGGCCCGCACATGTAGGTTACAGGTCGGCATGGGTTAACTGCTGGCCAATACATGTAGGTTACAGGTCGGCATGGGTCAACTGCTGGCCCACAAAGATACGTTACTGATTGATATGAGTTAACTGCTGGCCACACATTTTTGTCACTGGTCGACATGTGTTAAGTGCTGGCCCACACATTTTTGTCAGTGGTCGGCATGGGTTAACTGCTGGCCCACACACGTAGGCCACTGGTCGCATTGGAATAACTGCTGGCCTACACAGGTTTGTCACTGGTCGGCATGGGTTAATTGCTGGCAATAGAGGTAAGTCACTGGTCGGCATGGGTTAATTACTTGCCCATCCAAATATGTTACTGATAGGCATGGGTTAATTGCTGGCCCGCACAGGTAGGTCACTGGTCAGCATGGGTTAATTGCTGGCCCGCACATGTTGGTCACTGGTCGGCATGGGTTAATTGCTGGCCCGCACATGTTGGTCACTGGTCGGCATGGGTTAATTGCTGGCCCACACATGTTGGTCACTGGTCGGCATGGATTAATTGCTGCCCACACATGTTGGTCACTGGT
>CM065722.1:9752076-9754576 GCA_033310375.1 Conus canariensis
CTTCTTATAGTAAAATCTGTGCAAAGGCATTGTTTTGGTGATGGAGGACTTGTTAGCTCCCCATACCCTCCCCTCCCGATCCCTAGTTCTTTGGTTAAGAATAGTCTCGGAACATTAGCTGGTCTTTACGAAAGTTCATGCGTCATGTCACCACACTGAATCAACACTCAAGCAGCTATATTGCATTCAATTTCTGACTTCAACATGCTAAGAAACTAACGGTCCAAATCTATCGTGCAGATATGTGACGTATAAACATGCATTGGAAATTCAGATCCTTCAGATTAAATGATAAACCACAGACACACAGAGCAAATAGGTTGGATGTCAAAAGTGTTTTAAGCGCAAGACAGCCTCCCATTTTTAAAGAAATGGCTTCTTGAAAGCAACAAGCCCTCGATATTAATACAATATGAGTAGAATGAACTGTAAAAGAATGACAAAATGCACAAGTTCTACTGAAATTGCGCGTTTAACACTGAATTATGCAGATAAAGACAACTGAGGCAAACAATTAATCATCGGAATATAGTGACATGCATGTCAACCATTTAGCGTCGAGATAATTATAATTAGAGTTTAGAACACGTTATAGTTTTCAACATTCCGTTTCATCAAAATGTACTTATGAAAGGTTGCCTTACTGTACACTCTTTCTACATAGTTTGCTGGCAGTGAAATTAAATACATTATGCTTTCAATAGCAATTGTAAGTCCAAATCCAACAACACAAGCGATCCTGACAGTTGCATATTCTCTGCATTTGTACATGCTTCTGTCAGTAGATTACTGTATGTGTCCCCAAGCCGTTTTACTTGAGTATATTTTCAATGTTTACTAATACCACAAAAGCTCCAATTGTCGTTATCAACAATGTCTATGTCTCTCAAAATAATATTTGTATGGGAACATACCTCATATCTTGCAACACACATAATTTCCGGTCATAAAGTAGTTTGAATATTTTAGGTGCCAGGTTAACAATATTTTACTCTAATACTGTTTTGTATCAATATATCTATCAATTAACATTTTAGAACCTTTGTAAATAGCAAGCATTCTTTTGAAACGCAGTCATGAAACGATCTGTTCGTCGCTCTTGACAGTAATACCAGACTTCTTGATATAATTGCTTATTGCGGATTTATTTCCAGCAAATGTGACAAGATCTATAATAAGGTAATATGATTTTCCCTAAAACTTGCGTGAAACAGACACCTCCCCTCATTACACAGAAAACGCTGTTCAAAATTGTGAATATTGTCTCTTTTTTCGAAAGTCTTGACGACAATAATTTTCTATCCAACCTGAACACGACTGTTCTAATACACTGGTTCAGGACGTAAGTCAGCCAAATGGTTCAGCGCAAATTAGTCGTCAAAGAGTTTAGGCCCAAGGTTCTGTTTCGTCAGTCCAGAATAGTTACATTTAGAAAAAAAAAAAAAAAAAAAAAACCTGAAACGAGCGCTGGGTCAAATCTGTTGAGAAGAGACAATTTTTGAGAGATGGTCAAAGAAATGCGTTTCCAGTTACGTGTTGAGTTCTGCGCCTCCCGCCATCCAAAATAACTTGAACGATAACACTGACGTGTTCAACTCAGGCGGGCCTCTGTCACCATATTTATAAGTTTTCACACAACACAGTTAATACGATTAGCGGTAGAAGACGAACCATTTTTAAAACTACATTTAATGTGTAACTGGCATCAACAGAAGTCGACTACTTTCAGGGTTAAAATTTGTTCATAGTTTTAAATGTTATGACATTGTGTATGTAGACGTGCCGTGTTGAATGTATTCATGGACGTCGTTCAGGGACGACATGAAGGCGAGCTCTCACTGCAGTGGAACAATTATGGACAGCTCTGGGACGTCTGAGGACATATATGATGGAGGTGAGCACTGTGTGTGTGTGTGTGTGTGTGTGTGTGTGTGTGTGTGTGGCGCGCGCGCGCGCTGCGTGTGTGTGTGTGTGTGTGTGTGTGTGTGTGTGTGTGTGTGTTCTTTTCTTTTCGGTATTTTACTGAAGGAAGAAAAAGGTAAAGCAGTGAAAACAAACAAATCAAGATAAAATCTCAATATAACATTGCACGCTTACACGTGCTTGTACGGTTACATGATGATATGTATTGCGCCTTCATTATACCCCTGTAATACTGTCCATGTTTGTACACAGACCTACCTGCCTAACACCTGTGATACTGTCTGTGTACACCTACTTACTTATAACACCTGTGATACTGTCTGTGTACACAGACTTACTTGCCCCATACCATTGCAATACTGTACACAGACTTACTACCTAACACCTGTGATACTGTCTGTGTATACAGACCTACCTACCCAACACCTGTGATACTGTCTGTGTACACAGACCTACCTGCCCAACACCTGTGATACTGCCTGTATGCACAGAGCTACCTGCCCAACACCTGTGATACTGTCTGTGTACACAGACTTACCTGCCCCGTACCATTGTAATACTGTACACAGACTTACAT
>CM065722.1:9764576-9777076 GCA_033310375.1 Conus canariensis
TTTTTTTTTTTTTTGCTCTAGTCAATCTAATGATGTTGACATGATAATAACAGTCTTCATGTTGTGTTGTTGTTGTTGTTGTTGTTGTTGTTGTTGTTGTTGTGCTGCTGCTACTGCTGCTGCTGCTTCCGCTGCTGCTGCTACTGCTGTTTTACTTTTTCTTCCACGCCAGAGTCTGCAACCTAGATTGAGGAGAAACGTGACTTTTCCATTATTTTGAACGTCGTTTGTCCTGCCTGAAGAAGACCCGACAGGTCGAAACGGGTTGTGTCCGGTTGTAATTTGTTTGTATCTTCGTTTGGCGGCACTGTAGTTCTAGCTTTGCTTTTAGGTTTTAATTTCCCACCCTCAATCACCCCACTTTGAAACCAACTGTTTCAAAAGAGCAGAACACCATGCAGAGATTACAAAGATCGTTATTTAATATTTCCCTTTCCTAAAAAAAAAAAAAAATGTTTCGTACGAGTCTGTGCAAAGTGCGCAGTTGTGATGGCTATTTTCGCCTTATGTTCTATTTTCTATGCCTTACTGAATATTCTTTTCTGAGAAATGTCTGTTTCCAGTTTTTCAGACCACTTTAGACAGGAGTTTGGTCATGTTTTATCTAATACCAAAGTATTGAACGCGACCTACAACCCTTCGATACTGTGTATATTATTGTCAATGCCTGAGGAGTATTTTGTGTGACGTAAGGTGGAATATCGTTTTCTGTACTATTACTGGCTGCCGTGGCAAAGTGGGTAGCGTCGCGGACTCTCGACTGGAACGTCGTGGGTTCGATTCCCATTAGAGCCATGTGGGATTTTTTTTGCTCCGACCGGTTGTTACCCAGAGTTGAGTTTGCTACGGGCTCAATTGGGAAGACCGGGACCACACAGTCGAGTTTCATCCTCTAGATGGAAGTGCCTCTGAGAGTGTCGCTCAAATTTCCTGACCAACACTGCGGGCGTCTGTATCTTTTGGACCTGGTTGACGCCGGAATATAGTATGAAAGTAAGCGTGGAGTACAGCCCTGTCATGCAGTCTCAGACCGGAATGGAAATCCGTAGCATCATCTTCATCATCCTCATTCTCATCGATCAACACATGAAAAAAAAGTTTCGAAATCTGTGGCCCTTCATGCCCTGTTCTCATGGTGACCTGTTTCGATGTTCTTTCCATGTCAATGGCCTTGGTTTGATTCCATTGGTTTATCAGTATCGCCAAGTCTTGGGGGCTGTCGTTGGACGGACGTGGTGGCGCCCTCCGGAGGGAGAGCTCACTCAAGCCGGCTCCGCGACTTAATAATTATTGGCGTCAGTAGGGGGCTTAGTAGGTGGTGTCCTGGGTGTGTTAGGTCAGAACAGGCGCCACTGAACACTACCGAAGTGACTCGGCAGCACTGCAGTGTCTCCTCCGGTGGGTTGCCTCTTGACGTCTTGACATTGGCTGCTCCCTGTGGATTGCCAGTGCTGGGCTGCGGCGGGCCGGGCGGGGACGTCGGAATGACCGGTATGGGTGCAAACCCATAGAGATGGCACAAAATGTGGGACAGCTGGAAAGAAAAAAAACGGTTCTCTGCACTCTTTTCTTAGCCATTAGGCGAACATTAAAGACGACAAAATTCATGCTTACTTGATTTTGTATTGAAAATATTTTAAAGAACAAATATTCTATCTTTGTACAGGAAGAGTGCGAATGCATTTTCCCCGACACGAATTTGGTTTTTATAGACGGCTTGATTATGCCGTCATGAAATATTAGTTGTGGGAGCAACACCGTTTTAGACTCTGAATTTACATGAATTTAGAATTGGTTATAGTTCATAAAGTGTGTTTCCAAAAGAGATCATAATACACTTTACATAGTGCCACACGTTTGATTTTCAAGGGAAAAAAAGGGCATAGTTCCACTGCGATAGTCTTTCATTTGTTTTGTTGTTTGAAACATGTTTATCCACCCTCATTCCAGTTCAACAGCGTGTTTCTTAATGTGTGGCCTACAGATCACAATTTCAAATGATTTTAGTAAGTTTTTCTGTTAATTTTGTCCCCTTTACCATTCCACGCAATCTTTTTTTATAGTGACAATTGAGCTTGTTTCTCTTATGCTTTTGTGCTATTTCGTTGTAATTAAAAAAAAACACCCTGAGGTTTGCTTTTGATAAAATTCTTAACATTGGTGATGCTTGTGTGTATTGTTAACGGTTTTTTGGTTTGTTTTTTTTTGGTTGCGGTGCCTCAAGTAGGTGCTACCTTGATTTAAAAACGCTCACGCAACTTGTTTGAGCAGACAACCTAAGTCTCGATGTACACAGCTGTGCAGGCACAAGGATGGCTGCCTAGACCAGTACAGTAGTAGCGCAATGGGGAGAAATTTTTGCCAGACTTTGTTGACTGCTCACCAAAGGCAAACGCTGGCTTTGAAAAGCGATTTTAAGACTGTAGGTCTACGTTGAATGTGGTTCAGTGAGTTCGGCTTGCCTGAGCAAACAAATTTGACTCAACAGGTCGCCGTCTGTTTGGAGGCATATGTAGTTGCTGTACGCTGGGTCTTTTCTTCTTTGCGGGATTTTTCTAGAGGACGATGGACAGCAGTTTGGGGGCCAGAACACATCCTTGCCGAACACTGTGACTGGTACTTGGTATCCGGACAACAGAGGCCGCCATGTTGGTCCTATCCCTCCCATTCCTCCGCAAGAATCTGTACATTCTGATCACTTTGTCGCGTGGGGAAAAGTGGGGAGGCAATTAAAACCAAGCTCAGTAATGAGGCCATGTAACACAGACACAGACACAAATGCCAACAGACAGACGGACGGGGACACACACACACACACACACACACACACACACACACACACACACACACACACACACACACACACATGCGTGCGCGTGCGTGCACATGCTTGTATGGATAAGCATGCACACACAGGCACACACACATACATGTGGCGCATGCACACACACACACACACACACACACACACACACACACACACACACACCATGGAGAACTTATCATTCACACACACACACACACACACACACACACACACACACACACACACACAGAAAGAGAGAGAGAGAGAGAGAGAGAGAGAGAGAGAGAGAGAGAGAGAGAACTGAAGTGTGTTTGCTGCAGGCTCCAAGTTTGACATTCGTGATTTCCACTCTCTGCTGCTCACCCACGGCCGAGTGCCTCTCAGCGTGATGGAAACCATTGTGGATGACTACATTGAGGGCCACGCCGAGGGCAAAAGTGCCGCACGTAGGTCACAGGTGTTCGGGTGCACCCCTCTCTTAGTAGATTTGACATTTGTCAGAGTCCTTAAACTTCTTTGCACTTGCATTAGGTGCACGTGTTAATACTAATTTCCTTTCAAACACTGGCATTACTGCTTATTATTGAAGTATGTCATTGGAGCATCCATTTGACATCCTGTATAGCTTGCCGAACATGGCATCGTTCTTGTGTGTGTATGTGCGTGTGTGTGTGTGTGTGTGTGTGTGTGTGTGTGTGTGTGTGTGTGTGTGTGTGTGTGCGTGCGTGTGTGTGTGTGTGTGTGTGTGTGTGTGTGTGTGTGTGTGTGTGTGTGTGTGAACCCTCTGGAAATCACCACCACGTCATTTGCGTCAATTAAAAATACTGAGGATTCAAAAAGATATAGGTAATTAACTGAAAAAAAAACCGTTTAACTTTACATATTCAACACCTGTTTTAAACAGTTATCTTTTTTGTTTTCTACCTTGATCTGATATTTTTGCTGTTTGTATCTGTTCAATGCTTATGAGTGCATGTGTGTGTGTATGAAATCATGTTTAATGATTCTCATGTTCTTTTTTGTGCATTACATGCATGTGTGGTTATATCAGTAAATATATTTTTCATATGACTGCTTCATATACATGTTAAGTTATTCCTGTGTAATAATACCGAAGAAGAGGCAAAACCTTGTGTTGTAACGGCGTGTTTTGAGGCTAGGAGAAAGCTGAGTGATAAAGAACGAAGACGAACTGAAGTTGAGAGATAATAAGAGTCTGAGATCAAGCGGAGGGAAGTGCATTTTCGTTCATATCAAATGCACTAGGAGCATCATCTTAAGGTGAGCGCATTTTGATCTGTGACCAATTATGCTTCCTTGTTTTGTTCCAGGATCGGCTCCAAGTGTTCATCATGTGTCAGCCAGTACCGTTGGAACGTCTCTTTTCCTGGTCTCACTCGTGTTTGCTCTCACCCGGCCATGTTTCCAGTGAAAAAATAAATGTTTCACATCCATGCCCTTGGGGTAATTCCTTTTGGGCGGTTTACGTGTGCTCTTGGCGTTTGTCTGCTGGTGTTTAATCTACAATGGAAATTCTTGCCGACGTGTTATTACGCTCTCCTGGCCTAGAAAAAGGTCCAAAAATATTCGACAACAAATAAAAGGAGTTTGCCAAGCAGTTATGTAGTACAGTTTTTTTTCCCTTGTGTCCAGTCATATGTTGAAACATACACTAATGTTTCTTCTTGAAAACCTCTCTGTGGCCAGGAGAGGTACTATCACCTATGCCAGTTATTTATTTGATTCTTATCAACGTATTTGTATACAGACGTTCTGCTGTTGAAATAAAAGTGAAATTTGCAACATTCTTTAACTGGATCGATGTGTCTATTCTTTAGCAAAAGTGATATGGCTTTATGGACGTTTGACATAACATCTTCACTTGTGTATTGCCTGTGATATGCTGCGTATTCTAGAATATCAAAAGGTTGTTTACCGGATTATCTTACACGTTATCGTCAATCCTTCAGACTAGCAATCTCCTGGTCATTGTAATTTTTCGTCTCATTGTTATTGTTTCCAGTGTAGTATTAGTAGTATTTTTTCAGGGTAAAATTTCAGGACATTGTTTTTCACTTATGATATTTCATTTTTATCCAATAGATATTTTGTTCTTTTTCTGGTGCTTTCACAGACAAGCCAGGAACCGCTAAAAAGGAGACCTGTACATGAAATTTCTGTTCTGTCTGATACGCACATTTGTCTGAAGCCTCTTCGTGTTCCGTTTGCTTCCAAAGACTGAATGAGAACTAATAAGTTGGATTGGGATGCTGGAGCAGTTTCACAGTCTGTTCATTGTTTTCCGTTAGTTGTGGTTGGAAAGGAGGGATCTGTCAGATTTTACATGGACACTGCGCTTTGAGCAAAGTTGCCGTCTTCGACGCAGAGCCGTTGTCAGACGTAGAGGACACGTTTTCGTCAGCTGTCGGAAGGGTTTCACTTCTGATACACTGACCTTGCCTGGGATTATTGGAAACCTACAGCCAAGGACTTTGTTTCTGCATCTATGTTCATTAGCATTCGGATAGAAATGACTTGTGCTAATGGTCGTATGCATGCTTTTATGCCAGTTTCCATGCCTCACCCTTCTTCTTTTGCGTGGTTTAACAATTTATGATGGCGTCACCTGTTGAAAATACTGTCAGAGTGATCTTAGGAAAAAGGTGGCAAATTCCAGAGGACCTGTCCAGTAGGTTGCTCATCGATGCTACAGGTGCTTGTAATGGAGTGAAGATATCAGTCTACAGTGACAGTGGCAGTGTGTGTGTGCGTGTGTGTGTGTGTGTGTGTGTGTGTGTGTGTGTGGTGTGTGTGTGTGTGTGTGTGTGTTTGCGCGTGTGTGCGTGTGCGTGCGCCCGCGCATGTGTGTGTGTGTGTGTGTGTGTGTGTGTGTGTGTGTGTGTGTGTGACCATCCTTTGATAAGCCGTCTAAAATCCAGTTTTGATGAACTGAAATATCCTACCGTCTAAAATCCAGTTTTGATGAACTGAAATATCCTATCATCGCTGAACAGTTCCAAGAGGCCCTACAAGGAAAATTTGCCCCACTTCTACTGCTGGAAGAAGACCTCGAAGCCCTCCCAACACAATTTCAGCTGAGTGACACAGCAACAGAAGTCTCAGGAACAAGCCGTTGAAAACCGAAACCATGGATCACAGACAACATCCTCGAGATGTGTGACATCAGAAGGAGCTTAGTACCGCTCAAAAAGACTGAGGGAGAGAAACACAGCAGTTTAAACATGAGGACTATTAAAGAAATAAACAATGCAAATGAACAACACTGGATCGAACAACACTGTGAGGATCTTGAGAAAACCTTTGACAACAACAACAGAAAGAAAGCGTTTAAGATCGTAAAAGACTGGACCAAACATAAGCAAAGTCAAGTCAGCACTGTTTAGAACAAAGACAGCAACTGCATCACACAGAAAGAAGACATCATAAAAAGGTGGACCGAACACTGCTCTGAAATCTACAACGAACAAAGCAAAGGAGATTAAAAAATGTTGACGATAAAGGAATCATCAAACGAGGATGGTTTTCTAATACTCTGCGAAGAAGTCTAGGCTGCAGTGACATTCTTGAAATGCTGGAAGGCTTCAGGCGTCGACTACATCCCCACAGAACTCCTGAATTTTAGATGACTGGCAGTCACTGGTATTCTATTTATCATCTGTAACAAGATCTGGCAGGATGGGGATGGCCCACGCCATGTAACTCCATCACTTATCATCAACATTTAAAGAAAGAAAATCCCCTACACTGCCAGAATTATCACACCATCAACTGAAAGCCACGCCAGTAAAGTAATGCTCAAAGTATTTTGGATTACAGTCGCAAGCAAATAGCATTACGGCCAAAGAATAGGCTGCATGTTGCTAAGGCAGAAATACCATCGAGCAAGACTTTCAACTAGCATACTTTTTGTGAAAAGCATCCTTAGCACCAGAAGCAGCGCGTCCACGTCGTCATAGACTTTGAAAAGGCGTCTGATAGCATCTGAAGGGTGGCCCTGTGGACCATATTTAAGAAATATAACATCGGGCAAAAGCTGATCAATAACATCAAGCAATTCTATTCCAAAGCGACTAGGACAGTGCTCAAACAGGGTACTATTGAAAATTGGTTCCATGTCTCAGTTGGGGTTTGTCAGGGCTGTCTCATATCGCCAACAATTTTCAACATGATTACTCCTGGAACGCATAAGGACTGACGCACTTGAAGATCATGTCAGAACATCCACCATTGAAGGGAGAACCATCACAAACCTGTGATATGCAGAACACACATCGATGGCCTGACACACAGTCAAGAAAAACTCGCCGAGTGTTTTCAAAGATTGAATGACACATAGGCAAAATATGGCATGGAAAGCAGCGCCAAGAAGACTGTGTTGATGACCAGCCACAACACCCTGTCAGTACTGATTTAACTGTCCATGGTCTGTCCATGGGCAAAAGTTAGAAACAGTACAACAGTTCACTTAACTCGGATCCGTCATTGGCAAAAAAGGATCCAAACTACAACCTAATGACCAACCTCGTCAAACCATCAAGCAGCACCTAGGGCCATACTACTGGAGGACACGTATAAACATCGCATGCATCCTATGAGAGAAACTGGAGGAATAAATGAGATAAATGAAAATGAGTGACTGATATTTGAATGGTACGGGAAACGACTGAATGAGCGCCAGTAGGCTGCTCTTCGGCCGGCTCTACCTGGGTAGGCAGCCCGTTGAGTGAGTGAGGTAGTGTGTTTATTGTAAAGCGCGTAGAGCTTGGTCTGTGACCGAGGCTAGGCGCTATATAAATACCCAATATAATAATAATAATAAAATCCTCTCAAGGGCAGCAAAGACAACATTATCACGGTTCAGACTGAAGCTTGTATAGAAGGACTGTAACATTACCATAAAAGACAAGATCTTGCTCCTGTGTGCACCGGTATATTCCGTATTTCTGTGTGCGTACAAGATATGGGCCTCGTACCGGATCTGGAAAGAAGGATTTAAGGCGTGGAAATGAGGTGTAACTGCAAAAAGACTAAACCCATTATCAACTGATCACATCAATAATGACTAACCGTGTCAAACCATCAAGCAGCACCTAGGGCCATACTAGATCTACTGACATCATTTGAGAAAAGAAAACTACGTCTGTTTGACTATGTATTTAAAATTCAATAGCCTGGCTAAAACACTCCTCCAGGGAAGAACTGTTTGGGGAGAGAGACGAGAAGGAAGATGGTGAAAACAGTGGACTGACGCCATGGCTGAATGGCCAGAGAAACCATTTGGCAGACACCCACGGCTGCCTTCGAGCTACGAACGCTGCTCAGTCACGCTGAGAAGATTATCAGAGAAAACTATGATGGGATACGGAAAGGGGGATAATTAGAGCCGACTTTTGCAAGTGGGGTAGTTTCACACCCCCCCCCCCCCCCCCCCCCCAGGAGAGGTGAAAATAAATTTGTCAAATTAGAGACGAAAGTCCAAACAAAGTCCAAGTCCAAAATCCTTGGAACTTTTGGTTTGAGAAAGCGAGGGGTAGTGCATTTTTTTTTCGTTTCTTTCTCACTATCCCCCCGCCCCCCCACCCCCCCTCCTCCTCCTCTTCCGTTTTTTGTGTATTGTTTTGTTTAGTTGTTTGTTTTTGTTTTGTTGCCGACCATGTTGGTCAAAATCCGGCAAGCTTGGAGAAAAAAAAATTATTTAACGTGGCCTGGATCATAAAGACGTTAATGTATGTGAAACGAGAGAGAGAGAGAGAGAGAGAGAGAGAGAGAGAGAGAGAGAGAGGTTAATCAAAAGAGATAGGCGGTGCATGGATGTGTTTGGAGGGGGAGAAAGGGAGAAGTGGAGAGTAGAGAAGGCAACTCACAGTAGATGACGCAAACTGCCAGTACAAAAATACAATGGAAAACTTTGCCGTTAAACGATCTTAGATACACGACCATTGCTCTCTCTGTCACTGTCTCTGTCTCTGTCTGTCTGTCTGTCTGTCTGTCTTCTCTCTCTCTCTCTCTCTCTCTCTCTCTCTCTCTCTCTCTCTCTCTCTCTCTCTCTTTGTGGTAAACAGGGTCAAGACAGAGTTAGCCTTGTAGAGGGGGAAAGGGAGAGGGAGAACAGGGGTGGGGGTGGAGACGGAGCAGATGCACCGAACGCCAGGGCGCCGGGCTCGCGGCAAACAACTCTGGACGAAACGGTGCGGATCCACTGCAGTAGTACAGCGTTGACGGACAGTGAGGAGGGGGGCAGAGCTGGTGGGGAGGAGGGAGAGAAGGGAGGACAATGCAAAATAAACAAAACTTTACGTTCACACACCAGTAGCACGAAGGCACCCAGTAAAACAACCAGTAGTACACACACGAATCCAACTACGAAGGAAGGAAAAAGTAAGAAATGAAGGGTAGGCCACGGCCGTACACAGGGATCACAGATTACACAAACTCAAGAGAACAATGAAAAGACACAAGAATACAACATGAATGTGGGAACGAGAGAGAGCGAGAGTGGGAATGAAAGAAGAAAGGAAGACGAGAGTGGAAAAAGAAACCTATCCTTTGTATGTTGGAATGTGGGGGGATTATTAGATAAATTAACGGAACCGGGCTTTTTAGAATTTATCACATCTTTTGACCTGTGCTGTTTAACAGAAACATTTACTTCAAAATTTTTCGATTTCGAATTAAAATTCCAGGATTTTTTGCAATTACATTGTCCAGCGGTGAAATTTACTAGAATGGGAAGACCCTCAGGGGGAACAATCCTGCTGATAAAAAAAGAGTTATCTGAATATGTCCAACTGATAAATACTGACATGGAAAATGTACTCTGTGTGAAGTTAATGAAAAGTCTATTGCATTGTGAAAAAGACATTTTGTTTTTAGGTACATATGTACATCCAGTAGATAGTCGATATTATTCTGACAAAGATTACTCATGCACACTAGAACTAACTGAACAATACATATTTACACAAACAGAACAAGGAAATAACTTCCATTACATCATTGGAGGAGATCTCAATGCTCGTATTGGGGAATGGAGCTTGAGCATCGATGATGAAATTGAGATTACAGGAAGAGAGCAGGACGTGTATGCACGTAGGTCTAAAGATCACCACACAAATGGTTTTGGCAAGAAACTAATAGAATTTTGTATAACATTTAATGTAACTCCACTAAATGGTCTTTGTATGGGAAAGTTCGACGATGCATACACGTTTTATTTCGAAAGGGGTAACAGTATTATAGATTATTATATATGTTCTGTTGAACTGTTAGAAAATGTGAACAAGTGTCAGATAGTAGAGAGAGCTGAAGCTCAGCATATGCCTATTATGATGGAATTACAAAGCACTCTGTCTAACGCACAAGAGAACGAGGGCAAGAAATCTTACGTGAAGAAACTAAAGTGGGATCCCACAAAACAACAACAGTATGTCCAGTTCATAGAATCGGAAGAGGCAAAACAAACAATGGCGCAAATAACAGAAGAAATAGAAAGAGATGTAGACACGTGCATAGACAGATTTAATAAGCTATTAAAAGAGGCAGGGAAAGACATGTACAGAACAATAGGTATAGGAGGAAAATATAAGACTACAAACAGCTGATATGATAAAAAATGCCAAATTAAAAAGAAAGAAGCAAACCAAGCACTCAATAGACTGACATGGACGAAAAAGGATAAAAACCCAACTATTTATGAAGAAAGGAGAAAGGCTTACAGGAACAAAAGAGCAGTATACAAAGAAACAATTAGAGAAAAGAAAAAACAGTATAAAAAGCAAACATACGACACACTAGTACAAAATCGCAAGGACAGCCAAATGTTCTGGAGCACCATAAAAAGTGTTAGAAGGAAGAAGAACACATTACCATTTATTAACACTGCACAGTGGAAAGTGCATTTCGAAAGCATTTTGAATCCACATGACACAGAAATACTAAACGATAGAGAAGAAGGACCACAAGAACAAGAAGAAGTGTTAAACGAAATTCATGTACAAGAATTAGACGAAGAGATAACCGAAAACGAAGTAAGATCAGCTACAGAAAAATTTTAAAAAAAGGCAAATCACCAGGCATTGATGAAATCCCTCCTGAATTTCTCAAAACTATAGGACAAAATATAGTGCCATTCTTAACGAAATTATTCAATAAGTTATATCAAGATAGTTACTTCCCCATAGAATGGTCAAGGGCGGTGATTATACCACTACACAAGAAGGGAGATAGACAGAATCCAGGAAACTATAGAGGAATATCCTTATTATGTATCATAAGCAAGATTTACACAGCAATATTAAACAGAAGACTATATGATTGGGCAGAAGCAGAAAATAAAATTAGCAAAGAACAGGCAGGCTTCAGGAAAGATTTCTCAATAGTAGACCATATTTTTACACTAACATCCATGATAAGTAACTGCCTATACGGCAGAAGAAGAAGTAAATTGTATGTAGCCTTCATTGATTATCAGAAAGCGTTTGATACAGTAAATAGAGAAAAACTTTGGGAAATCCTACAGAAACACAAAATATCTACGAAGATGATTAACATGCTAAAAGCTATCTATAAAACAGTACAAGCATGTGTAAGACATGGAACTGAACTAACAGAATTCTTTGAATGTCACACAGGAGTGAAACAAGGGTGCTTACTGTCCCCCCTACTCTTTTCATTACTAATTACAGAAGTTGCAGACAATGTCACAGCTAAAGGAAGACACGGATATCAATTCTTACCCGGAAAGGCAGAAATATTTTCACTTCTATTTGCTGATGACATAGCTTTAATAGCAAGAACTCCAGCAGGTCTGCAAAACCAAATTAAGAACCTACAGGAAGCCTCGGACCGCATTGGACTAAAGGTTAATCTCCAAAAAATAAAAATCATGGTCTTTAGGAAAGGAGGATACCTTGGTAGACCAGAAAAATGGAACTACAAAGGGGAAGAAATTGAGGTAGTAAACAGCTACAAATATTTAGGTTTCACTCTAACGACTAAACTCTCAGTAGATATTTCACTTTCAGAATATGCAGGAAGGGCGAAAGGGAAAATAGGTGAAATAATGAAAACAATGTATAGTTTAGGACACTTAGATATAAATATATTTTTTAAGCTATTTGATACACAGGTCAAGCCACTGCTACTGTACGCAGCAGAAGTATGGGGTTTGACTCGTTATTCCGCGGTGGAAAATATACATTTATTCGCATGTAAAAGATACATGGGGGTAGGGAAGAAAACGCCAAACAACTTAGTATACGGAGAACTAGGAAGATATCCGATGAGTATAGATAGTTCAATAAAAGCAATCAGATATTGGTTTAAATTAATGAAGATGACTCCAGACAGGATACCTAGACAAGCATATGAAAGAGAAAAAACAGAAATTGACAAACCACAGAACTGGGCACTGGAAATTAAACGCTGCTTGGATACGTATGGCTTCTCTGAAGTTTGGTTGAATGAAGGCGTAGAAAACGAGCAAAGATTTATCATAACACTAAAACAAAGAATCATAGATTGTTACAAACAGAACTGGCATAACAAAATAGCGAATAGTGAACGATTTACAACATATCATACGTTTAAAACTATACCCCAAACTGAAGAATACCTTCGCGCAATCACAATCGCGAAGTTCAGGAAAGCATTGACAAGACTACGATTAGGAATA
>CM065722.1:9782076-9802076 GCA_033310375.1 Conus canariensis
CACGCTTTTCCTGGTGGTTCCCCCGGTAGGAGAGAGAGAGAGAGAGGAGAGAGAGAGAGAGAGAGAGAGAGAGAGAGAGAGAGAGAGAACAAGTCCCTAAACAGCGGCGCTTTACCTGTCGTTCCCCTTGTGGATGACGAGCGAAGCGTTGACACCGAATGTTGAAAGCGAGTGTAGACAGGTAAACGTTACTTAATCAGCTCTGGACTTCAGCAAACTGCACATGTGTGCACAAGCCATTGGCAGGCACACGCCATTGAGAGAGAGAAGAGAGAGAGAGAGAGAGAGAGGAGAGAGAGAGAGAGAAACAAGTCCCTAAACAGCGGCGCTTTACCGGTCGTTCCCCTGGTGGATGACGAGCGAAGCGTTGACACCGAATGTTGAAAGCGAGTGTAGACAGGTAAACGTTACTTATTCAGCTCTGGACTTCAAGCCATTGGTGGGCCAGCTGCTGTAAGGTAAGTGTGTGTGTGTGTGGTGTGTGTGTGTGTGTGTGTGTGTGTGTGTGTGTGTGTGTGTGTGTGTGTGTGTGTGTGTTTTCCTGCGTTCTTTAATTTAACGTCTATTCATTTTAAATTGCTTCTGACTGTGTTAGGGAATATATATCTGTATGCGCGCGCGCACGTGTGTGTGTGTTTGTATGTAACATACACACGGAGAGAGAGAGAGAGAAGAGAGAGAGAGAGAGAGAGAGAGTGGAGGAAGTGAATAATGCAGGCTACATGTATCTTTCATTTCTTAAAAAGAAAAGGAGCTATTTCACTCGTTCACACCAGTCAGATCGAGTGTACTTACGAGAAAAAAAAAGACACAGGTGAAAAGGAGATAGAAGAGAGAGGTGTACAGGGGAGAGAAAGAGTGAGAAGTTGGGAGGAGAGGGGATTAGGGGAAAACTGATGTTGGCTACATGAGTATCACATTTTTCAATAAGAATAAAATAACCAGTCAAAACGAGTTTGCCAAAGGAATGAAAAATAGAAGGGAAGAGAGAGGAAGACGGGGGATACCGATGTGTGGTGGTGGACAGGGGGTGTGATAACACAATGCGATCTCCAAGTAAGAACAAAAAAAAGCGTGACATTGACCCACAACATGACAGGTGCATTAACATTCCTTGCACGCTTGTACTTTTGTGACGGGTCAGCATTAACATACTATTAGATACATTATTTTTTCTTTTGCTGTCCCAACCTCATGGGCCACCTAAGCCGTTCATTCCAACTCCCCGTCCACAGCCACAGACCGGTTGGTCCCGCCGCAGCCCCGGCACCGGCAATCCACAGGGCGCAGTCAATGTCAAGTGGTCAAGAGGCAACCCACTGGAGGAGACACTGCACTGCTGCCGAGTCACTTCGGTGGTGTTCAGTGGCGCCTGTTCTGATCCAACATACGCAGGGCACCACCTACTAAGCCCCCTACTGACGACAGTGATTGCTTAGTCGCGGAGCCGGCGTAAGTGAGCTCTCCCTCCGGAGGGCGCCACCACGTCTGTCCAACGACAGCTCCCATGGACTCGCCGATACCGGTGACCGGACGGAATCAAACCAAGGTCACAGACGTGGAGAGGACATCGAAATTGAGGTCACCATGAGAGCATGGCATGAAGTGCCACAGAATTTGAGACATTTTTTTATGCTGATTGATGAGAATGAGGATGATAAAGATGTTGCTACAGATTTCCATTCCGGTCTGAGACTGCATGACAGGGCTGTACTTTACGTTTTCTTTCAGAATATATCCCGGCGTCAACCAGGCCCGAGAGATACAGACACCTGCAGTGTTGGTCAGGAAATTTGAGCAACACTGTCAGAGACGCATCCATTAAGTGGATGAAACTCGACTGTGTGGTCCCAGTCTTCCCAACTGAGCCCGTAGCAAACTCAACTCTGGGTAGGAGCCGGTCGGAGCAGACAATACAGACAAAGACGATTCTTCGCACAGTTGTACGCCCTGATGTTTGTTTTGAATTTTCAAACTAGAGTTTAAGACACGATTGAAAAGTACGTTGTCAACCAGCTGTTCATCTGGTCGGTATTCTTATCTGTCTATCTATCTATCTATTGAGAGAGAACAAGAACCTCCTCCACAGCCACGCTTTTCCTGGTGGTTCCCCCGGTAGAGAGAGAGAGAGAGAGAGAGAGAGAGAGAGGAGAGAGAGAGAGAGAGAGAGAGAGAGAGAGAGAGAGAGAGAACAAGTCCCTAAACAGCGGCGCTTTACCTGTCGTTCCCCTTGTGGATGACGAGCGAAGCGTTGACACCGAATGTTGAAAGCGAGTGTAGACAGGTAAACGTTACTTAATCAGCTCTGGACTTCAGCAAACTGCACATGTGTGCACAAGCCATTGGCAGGCACACGCCATTGAGAGAGAGAGAGAGAGAGAGAGAGAGAGAGAGAGAGAGAGAGAGAGAGAGAGAGAGAGAGAGAGAGAGAACAAGTCCCTAAACAGCGGCGCTTTACCGGTCGTTCCCCTGGTGGATGACGAGCGAAGCGTTGACACCGAATGTTGAAAGCGAGTGTAGACAGGTAAACGTTACTTATTCAGCTCTGGACTTCAAGCCATTGGTGGGCCAGCTGCTGTAAGGTAAGTGTGGTGTGTGTGTGTGTGTGTGTGTGTGTGTGTGTGTGTGTGTGTGTGTGTGTGTGTGTGTGTTTTCCTGCGTTCTTTAATTTAACGTCTATTCATTTTAAATTGCTTCTGACTGTGTTAGGGAATATATACCTGTATGCGCGCGCGCACGTGTGTGTGTTTGTATGTAACATACACACGAGAGAGAGAGAGAGAGAGAGAGAGAGAGAGAGAGAGAGGAGAGAGAGAGGAATGGTAGGTTAGTTGGTCGGTAGGTTGATCTTCAGCTTAACATCTTTTCACCGAGGGAAACATTGGACGATAAATCAGTATATGGGTAGCCGAAGGTTGGAAAACGGAGTAGAGGTAGGTGTAATCTAGAGGAACGGGGTAGGGGGTGGGGGTGGAATCAGGATGTGGTTTTTATTTACGTGAATCCCCCTCTCTCTCTCTCTCTTGGTGTGTGTGCGCGTGCATGCGTGTGTGTGCATGCATGTGTGTGGTGTGTGTGTGTGTGTGTGTGTGTGTGTGTGTGTGTGTGTGTGTGTGCGCGCGCGCGCGCGCGCGCGTGCGTGCTTGCGTGCGTGCGTGCGACACTTTAAAGACCCACAGGACAGATGGATCACCGGAGATTCTCATGCGCCATTTGGGGACAGCAACAGACTGACAACTATTGTTAGCACGATTATATAGTTACTTTATAGTAGAAACGTCTCTCGTGTCCCTGATATTCCAACTCACAAATCCGCAGTAATGGATCTTACATTCCTATCCCCTCCCTCGTATCGAGCTCTGTATGGAAGCAGAATTTCTGTCGCAGCTTCCGTGTTCGCTGGCTCGCCGTCCGTTCAAAGTATTCAAACATATTAGGTATTGCTGAAAATCTCAGAGCCTAAGGCATGAAATGAAGTATGTCACTTGCGATAACTTTCTTGTATTCAATCATTGGCAAGTTAAGTCACAGAATGAACCGGTTTTTGACTAGTTTCTAAGCCTACTGTATTTTCCCTCATTGCGATAATTAATATCAAACGGCATGAAATCTTTTCAAACATATAAACTATGTATGAGCGGAGGAGGACAGTGTCTTTGAAAATTAGCACTAAACACAACTGGCTTCTTCGCCCGGCTGCTGACATGAGTTTTTGTTACAATTTTCGATTCGAAGATATTCTGTACAACCGAACAGCCGTTTATTTATTTAGTTTTTTTTTTCCCTTTGTACAGTTGAAATTGTGTTTACCATAGAAATGGAATCATTGACCGGATTTAATTTGAAAAGTCTGAATTTTGTGAAATGACAACTTAGCCAAAATCTCCGACAGTTATAACAAGTGATATGAAGAAGGCCATTGTTGAAGTGAGGTCGACATCGTCATTCATTTCTTAGGCCAAAAGCCGCAAGCGTGTACGGGAAAATAACCTAAGCATGCAGTGTGAAAAATGAGAGCTTACAAATTTTACTTTTAATGTACGTTCTTGGAATCTACAGGTTTTCTCATATTTTGTGCGAAATAAGAAATATTTAAGGTTTGACCGGCGGCGTTTCGACAATGGCGCCGATGTTTCAAGTGTGCAAAATACCAATTTAGAGAAAATAGGGGCTTTCCGATCTAACATTATTGTCAAGAATTAAACGTACTAATTTTTGTTATTTCAGTGATGCATATACTATGATTTTTATAGGTTCTGAGGCAGACAAACTTTAAAGATTTGACACGAAATAGTCAGTCATCAGTCAATCAAGGGAGGTAAGGGGAAGGTAACTCTGGAACAAAACATATCGTCTGCTAATAGGTGACAGATAATAGCACAGGCTGGATCAAGCACCTGGCCACACCATGATAAAGACTAAAGTGTTTTTCGTTCATCATTGAATCTGGAGAAGCAGAACACTTGAGTGAGATATTTTGTCGTCTTTTTTTTCTTTCATTTTTTTTTTTCTTTCTTTTCCTTTTTTTTGTTTTTGATGACTGACGTCAATTTTGTTGGTGATATCACCTTTGCGGGCGGGCTCTAGTGGATTCGTTTTCGCTTTCAGTTTTCGGAGAAGCTTTTCCACACGCAGCATATGAATGGTATTCTGCCTTCGGTGACTGTGTTTTTAACTAACCGTGGCGGCCACTTGGGTGTTGTGTCTGGCTTCACAAGGCGGGTGGTCGGTGGTGGTTCTTTCATGTTTTGCTGCTGTCGTGTCTCCATGGCGATATCCTTTTTCTCGGAGCTGACATAATTCTTTCATCCTGCAGCATGATCTTTACCAGGGACGTACAAATAGGCCTAGCCTATCGCGTTGAGACCACTTCCTCGCCGATCTTAAGCGCATGTGACTGAAATGTGTGTGTTCTCCGCCGCGATCAGGGCCTGACAGGGAGTCGTCGCGCATGAATCATAGGCCAACATAAAGGCAGAGAAACGAAGACAGCGTGATGTAGGCCTAGTGAAAAGAAGGTTTTCTGCAAGATGCTTGCTGCTTTGCTCCAAGGCGAATTTTGTGAGGTGCGCAGAAGTGGGAGGTTAGTTCCGAAGTGCGCTTTCAATTGGGCGCCGCGAAATTAGAATAAACCAACAAACAAGCAAACAAAACGGGATTGATATAGATCTTGTTACTGCATATTGCTCTAAATTTTTCAGTTTTGCAAGTGGCTACCTGGTTTCATGTGAATTACTACGTTCGGTCATATCTTAATCTCACCTGGAGAGGTCGAGGTGATTTGATGGCTGGTCAGGGAGGATGCGATAGCCATAGTAACTCGATCTGTTTGTCGCCTTTTGTCTGTTGACATAACATCTCTCGACTTAAGATTTTTTTTGTGCGTTTCAGCCGGTAAAAAAGGGCCAAAATTCAATAAGGTAAAAAAAAAATCATAACTTTCTTTCCAGACGTTCGATTGAGATACTTTTTGCACCGTATGATTGCATTTTTTTGTTTTGATGGTGGTATTCATTTTTAGATCTAGTGATATCTTTTTTCCCCATACGTCCCAACCTTTAAGTTGCAGATTTTCTCGTCAGTTTTCTATATCATTGTCATGAGCTCCATGATTTCATTGGTGGGTGGGGGGGGGGGGGGGGGGGGGGGGACTTACGAGCCTTTTTACAACAACTGCATCATTGTGCATGGTTATGGCTCAGACTGATGCTTGTGAAGGTTACCAACAGTTGAAGGTGCTGGTTTCGCGGGGGTGAAGTGTTCGTATTTTTGTCTCATCACATGGTGATTCCAAGTTTTACGGTCGTCTTCTTGATAACTGTTGTGTCACGATGGACTAGAGTGAGGGTGTTATGTAAAATAACAAGACGTGAGACAGGAGGAAAGTTCATCTATTTATTTACGCTGTCATGACGACGACCGTTGTGCAATGCGTCAACATAAAATTAACAAGAGTTATATCCCTTCATCAGATCGAGTTCGGACCAAATAGATCTACGATTATCCAACATCTCCCCTCGAAGATTTTTCAAAAATTTGATAATGTGAACAGTTCTGGTACGCTTGTAACATAGAGCTTGCTGAAAACTTTTGACTTTCAGTTTGAGCAGATGATCTTCAAGCGTAGGAATCACATAGCGTTCTCTCTTCAGTGACTCATAGTCTCTTGAAATCTGTACAGATCCTTACAACTCTTGAATTCTTCACAAGTACCCTACGAACACATCAATCTGTTGGTTCTTTAATTCCCTGAATAATCCAGTCTTGCTACAGCATATGTTGCAGTTCTTCTTTCACCATGATTAGTAACGGAATAGCGATTCTCCTTTGTGCATTGAGGCTGTATGGCTAACTATAGTCCTTCAGCACACTTCAGTATGGCTAACTATTGTCCATGGTCTAGCTTTCTATCTTAGATCATAATCGACTTGTGATACGTGGTCCAGTGAAGTAAACGTTGGGTTAAAAACTGGGGAAAAATATGCTTGTTCGTCCTCGTATGGAAAAACAAAAACAAAACAAAAAACGCCGTCTACTATTCTAACAAGAATCAGGCTTCATCTAAATGTGAAACTGCACACTGTGAAATCATGGAGAAAGGAGACCCTGCTCTCCTCCTCAACGCAGTCTTTCGAACATTCAGTAAACCGTGAACTGTTGATCTGCCTCATTTCTTCCCGATCAACGGCGTGTTTCCGACGTTGGATGCATGTTTGCACCTTCATTTTGGACATCTTACTGCTGGTGGTCCTGTTGTGTAGTGACAAGCTTCTTCGCACCATTTGTTTGTCTAAAACTACAGTACAGGACGGCACTTTCCGGTACAGCCAAACCATGTCGTACAGGACGGCACTTTCCGCTACAGCCAAACCATGTCGGTCACTGTGAGGATGACGACAAGATGGCTGTCGGCAAGCGTTGTCATGTGTGAACTGCAGGTCATGATGTCATGCTGTTTCTGGCCATGCACGCAGAGATAGGGAGAGAACGAAGGGTGGTGTGATAGGGAAAAAAGGGAAGGTGATGGGATGAGAGAGATCATACACAATGTTATCATAATGGTATTTCATAATGCCAAATAATAAATAATCATTTTCTGTAGCCCTGTAACCTGCCTGGGTACTTCAGCGATGAGCGCAATATACACAAATATTTTTTATGTATAAAAGCACCGAGATCTTTTGAATTACATTACCAAAGGAGAAGGGGAAGAGAGTGAAGGTGATAAAGTAGGGAAAAATTAGGATGATAGGGGAGGGGAGGGGGGGGGGGGAGAGCGTACACAAAACTTAATCTTTTTTTCATGAATCTAATGGCGCAGCTAGTCAGAATACTTCAAACGATAAATGCTCCTGTGAAAGATTTCTGCTATATCTAAAAGTTCAAAGACTTAAAAAAAAACAAAAAAACTATCATACCAAGGAAATGTAACGGTTCGACAATTTCTTTCGAGTTTCGGAGATAACAAAATTCTCAGGTGTACACTGCTCAACTGTATCAGACCGGGTAAGAAAGGACGAGGAACATAGATCATCAGTGGACTGCATGCAACTGCACACTTTTCCTACATCCTTCACCGCTTCCCCCTCCTCCGTCCACCCACGCAGCCATCCAAACACCACCCCACCCCCTTCCAAAATAACAAAGAGCATAATGTACACCAGATATACCAGGCTGATGATGTCAATGTCTCTCTCTCTCTAAATATATATGTATGTGTGTGTGTGTGTACTTCTCTCTATATATATACATGTGTGTGTGTGTGTGTGTGTGTGTGTGTGTGTGTGTGTGTGTGTGTGTGTGTGTGCCAGTAAGCCAGGTCCTGAGAAAATTTTCTGGGTGTAAGAAGTGGAAACCGACAAAAGCACGCGTAAGGAAAAGGAGATACACGTCGGAGCTGTCTAAGGACACAGCAGACACAATGCTGGTCTCACGCTGTGCTTCCTGCAAAGTGCTGCTGCTTTGCTTCCTGCCCACGCTGGTGTACGGTAAGTTGTCAGGAGCCAAGGAGCACAGCAGGCATCTCAACTTTGTTCATGGGTTAATGATCGTTTGTGTCCATAAGACAGTGCAGTAGAGCAGAAGAAAAAAACAATACATAAATATATAAATTTTTGGATTTGTGGATTATTTCTACCTGCACCAACTTTACTTATGTTATATATTATCATACTGTAAACAGTGCATTTCCACAGCTTTTAGACAGGGACATGTGGATGTGAAAGCCGACATGTTAAAAAGCGACTTTCAGTCCGAAGGAAGCAGGTTTGAGTCCCTATGTATCATCAAATGAGTGAAGGATATATCCCCCCGGCAGTTCCCATCTGTCAGGGCTAGGCTCAGCTAGCTCTGCCAGGGCCTGAACCTTCTTGGTGTGTGTACATCTAGTGACGGATCAGAAGCACGTTGAAAAGTCCAAAAACTACGTGAACGCAATGAGTTGCGGTAATACTACAATACCTATCGTGCACAAGAACACATTTCCAGAGACGATAGGCCTCGTTAGGCGTTCCTCCTTGAGCTAGTATAATGCTGTGATGAACACTTCCACAACAAAAGTCTGTTGTTTACAGAACTGCTGTGATAGGCACTCAACGGTAAGTCTGTTGCCAGCTGAATTGCTGTGAGGGACGAACGCTAAGACTGAAATAGGTCCATTGCCCCTAAAATCCTGTTAGAGATACTCAGACGGCGACATGTCCATTGTCCAATTAAATGCTGTGAAGAACACCTAGAAACAAGTCCATTGCCTGCTGCTGTGAGAGACATTCTGGCAGCAACAAATCCACTTCCCGTTGAATTGCTGTGAGGTACACCCAGACAGCAGTAAGTCATTGCCCACTGAAACACTGTGGGGAACGTTTAGCAACATGTCATTGCCCACTGAAATATTGTGAGGAACACTTAGACAGCAACAAGTCCATTGCCCACTGAAATACTGTGGGGAACACTTAACAGCATGTCATTGCCCACTGAAATACTGCGGAGAACACTTAGCAGCATGTCATTGCCTACTGAAATACTGTGGGGAACACTTAGCAGCATGTCATTGCCCACTGAAATATTGTGAGGAACACTTAGCAACAAGTCCATTGCCCACTGAAATACTGTGAGGGACACTTAGAAACGTGTCATTGCCCACTGAAATACTGTGAAGGACACGTAGCAACATGTCATTGCCCTCTGAAATATTGTGAGGGACACTTAGACAGCAGCGTGTCATCGCCCACTGAAAGACTGTGAGGGACATTTAGACAACAGCATGTCATTGCCCACTGAAAGACTGTGAGGGACACTTAGAAGCAACATGTCATTGCCTACTGAAATACTGTGAGGGACACTTAGACAGCAGCATGTCACCGCCCACTGAAAGACTGTCAGGGACACTTGGACAACAGCATGTCATTGCCCACTGAAAGACTGTGAGGGACACTTAGAAGCAACATGTCATTGCCTACTGAAATACTGCGAGGGACACTTAGACAGCAGCATGTCACCGCCCACTAAAACACTGTGAGGGACATTTAGCAACACGTCCATTACCCACTGAAATACTGTGAGGGACACTTAGACAGCAACATGGTATTGTCCACTGAAATACTGTGGAGTAAGACTTGGACAGTAACATGTCATTGCCCACTGGAATACTGTGAGGGAAACTTGGACAGAAACATGTCCATTGCCCAATAAAATTTTATGAGGAACACTTCGACAGAAACAAGTCCATGCCCAATGAAATATTGCGGGGGACTCGGCAACAAGTCTGTTGTACATGACTGCATGTAAACAGCAGCTGCGACATTACGAGAAAAGACACAATCTAAGTTTATTTTACTTTCTATGTCCACTCCATAATAATCTGCCAATGATCGCAATCCAGCGTCACCAAGCAATGGCTTTGATACCCTTCGTGGTTTTCTTTACATTAAACAATTTGAAATTTAGTTTTTGTTAAACGTGGGGCACATGGACACATAATGAACAATAACACTTGTGGAATATTAACAAGACGAAATGACGTCATGACAGGTGACGCTACCTCAGACCTAACGGCAGTGCAAGAGGAATTCTTCCGATGGGAACAGCAGATCTGGCCCATCTTTGGTACCAGAACCGGCAGCAAGGCGTACAATGATCGTGTTGAGGATCTCTCCCCCGAAGCCTTCGACACGAGGCTTGTGAGTCAATGTCACTGTGTGTGCTTCAGGCTACAAGACATCTGTGTGATGTTCTCAAAACAACTTTCTAGATTTGAAGACAAATGAAATGTCTGTTCATCCATGTAGGCCTATGTGTTATGATACGCGAATTCTTAACATAATTTGATTATTTGATTATGGTTATCAAATATATTTTCTTTTCAAATTCAAAAGCAGAATAACATTGTTTTCATTTTCCTTTTAATAAAACAGGATAAATCGTCCCAGGAACCAAAGGTTATTATTCGTCAAAGAACAAACTATGATAGTCCCTCGATAAGCTGAAAAAGGAACTTATGAATCAAGTTCCACAAAAGGAAGTAGCAGTAACATTGAACAGCTAAGCAATGGGAAAAAGAGGTGAAGACAGGTTGTTCTTCTATCTTCTATCACTATGAAAATGACCTAAAATGTATTTGGATCAGCTGTACTAGTTTTCTTTGTCCTGGTATCACGGATATCCCAACACAAAGGTTTTTTGGCAGCATAAGTTAATGCACATAGTCTTGGGATGAAGGACAATGGGCAAAACTGGAGTTAAGAGGCCATTACTTCCCACACTCGTTTGCCTTCAGGCATGTTTAACATCCATTGTATTTTCTTTCGGACAAAGCCCAAAGTATCAGCAACGTGTTCTATACATGTCAAATAAACATGTAATTAGGCAGATTGAAATTGTTCCGGCGTTAATATTTGACGGAAAGAAGTTTTCTTTCAAAGCTGTGTTCTGACAAGCGGGACCCCAAACTCCCCTGTACGAAATAATGACATCTGTTTTGAAACATGTTAGTATAGAGTACGAGTTAGTTCAGTAGCGATGTGTAACATGTGTTTTGAAAAATGTCAGTTTCGAATGCGAATTAGTTCGCCAGGAACGTGTGACCAGGCCAGCGTCTGTTTTGGTCACAGGCCAGAGTCCAGCAGTTCCTCCTCACTCTGTCCACCATCGATCGTGGTCAGCTGAGCCGTCAGCAGCAGTACAGCTATGACGTGTTGCACAACATGCTGTCCACCTTCGAGGCCAACTATCCCTGGCGGAAGTAAGTATGTCACTGGAGCCATGCAACAAGGGGTTTTTACTGGGGGTAAAATTGAAGGTTACATCACAGGACGTACCCGGTTCAGACCACACGGTGGGTGAATGTGATCCATGTAGGCGATGAATGTTGATCTGTCTGCCATCATCTCTCTGCTTTAATTTTCTTCGCTGTCATTAATCATGTGAATGAAATGCTAAAATGTTTATGGGGTGAATTCAATCATGTTTACACTTTAGCCGACCAGTGTGTCCGAGAAGAAAGGTAGATGATTGGATGTTAAGGTAAAATCAGTCAGGGATGCATTTTGGCTGACCATAGATGACGTCTCAGGAACATTCATAACAGTTTCATGGCTGTAAAATGCTGAAGCACTAAAGCAAAAACCACAGAGCAACGGTCATTGATAATGAAAAACGCCAATCCAACCTGGCTTTCTGTCAAAATTCATGTTCAGATCTTTGAAAATAATCAGACACTAATCTTGATTATAAAGGCGAGGGGAGAAGGGGAGGGGGATCGTTAAAGGGTGTTACCATCAATCAGTCTGAGAATGTGAGAATGTGTTCAGAGTCTGAAACTCCCTCATTGAAAAAACGTAGACAGTACCGTTGTGAGGGAGTGAAATCTGGACTGTGACAGCGGATTAAAAATACCTCAAGCGTTCCGCAGCCAGTGCTTCACAGGGCTTCTGCGCCATTTGCAAGGAACGTGAGACGAATGACTACGACAGGGAGCAAATCAGTTTGAACAGGCGAACAGGAATCTCGTCTAACTGTTATCAGATGGGTGTGGTAAATTTACCTTGCACAGAAATATGGACCTTCCTCGCAACAACTCTGTTCGAAAACAATCTAGAGAGAATAATGGAGGGTTGACGTTGCAGAGTTAGGTAGACATTTTGGACACACAAGCTGCAGGACAAGATGGACACGACTCCTGTGTCCCATCGCGACAACCGTCGACAGACAGCTGTGGAGATCGTATTGACACACTGACCGCACTGACGGTGCCTTGGAAACAGGCGCAGGTAGCCCTCTGTGAAACTCCTGAAGCTGCCCACGTCACTCCACAACCGACCAAACCAGAAGGGCCAGCCATTCTCAGTATTACATTCTTTGATCAGAAAGAAGCTGACATCACCTCAGGCAAACCAAGCCACTCTGATGACCGACTTTGAAGCAGGGGCCTACTATGGCAGGCGGCACCATTCGAAGTTTTACCAGTTCGTCTGGAGGAGCTTTACAACAATAGCTCATTTACTCATTCATATCGTGTGGCCTACTTGGGTGAACACCATTAAGTCAGCCTTAAGCAGATAGATACCGAGACTCTGGTTGGCTCCCACTCAGAACTGAATATGTACTGGATCAAGCGGGAAGACTGGAACCCCCATACAGTGTTCAAATTTACTGATCAGCTCTACAGTTGTCTATATCCCTTTTTGCATGGCTGACGCCATGGTATACAATGCAAGGGAACAGAGAGTGCAGTAACGTCATGTACTCTTCCGGTTACTTCAATGGAACTGCCATGGCAACATGTTCATCGTCCTCGTCCTCGTTATTCGTCATTCTTGAAAACAAAAAATCTAAAATTTAGTGACTCTTCATCACCTGCTCTGTTGGTGACTTCACTTTTGAATCCTTGTCCACGTCAGTACCTGTGTATGGTTATGTTAGAGTTGTTGGTATGGACTAGTTGGAGAGAACTAGGTTTGGATGGACGTTGTTCTGTGGAGGGGAATGCTTGCTCACTCTGATTCCGTGACTAGACAATCATCTTCACCAGTAAAGGGGAGAGAGAGAGAGAGAGAGAGAGAGAGAGAGAGAGAGAGAGAGAGAGAGAGAGAGAGAAGGCTGAGTGGAAGGGCTGAAAGAGAAAGAGAGAGAGAGAGAGAGAGAGAGAGAGAGAGAGAGAGAGAGAGGATGGGGCGGAAGGGGAGGTGCAAGGAGAGGAGAAGAGACAGAGAGTGGGAAGGGGACTAACGCCATACAATAAGCATACATCATCGTGAGAGCCGTGATCCTGATCTTGCAGTTACGGAGCCCTCAATCCCATCAACTTCCTGGACGCGTTTTACCTTCATCTGGACAACATCGTGGACATCACCCCGTTTGGCAGCAAGGAAGACTTCGACAACTTTACTGCCAGGCTGGAAGCCTGGCCCATTCAGGTAAGTTGTTAGAAGGTATGGGTTAACTGCTGGCCCGCACAGGTAAGTCGTTGGTTAGGTATGGGTTAACTGCTGGCCCGCACAGGAAAGTCGTTGGTCAGCATGGATTAACTGCTGGCCCGCACAGGTAAGTCATCGGTTTAGCATGGGTTAACTGCTGGCCTGCACAGGTAAGTCGTTCGTTGGCATGGGTTAACTGCTTGACCGCATAGGTATGGTAGCTGGTGGACTTGGGTTAACTACTGGCCCACACAGGTAGGGTACTGGTCGGAATGAGGTAACTGTTGGCCAGCACAGGTAAGTCGCTGGTCGGCATGGGTTAACTGCTTGACCGCACAGGTATGTAGTTGGTGGGCGTGGGTTAACTACTGGCCTGCACAGGTAGGTTACTGGTCACCATGGGTTGACTGCTGGCCAGCACAGGTAAGTCGTTGGTCAGCATGGGTTAACTACTGGCCCACACATGTAGGTCACTGGTCGGCATGGGTTAACTGCTAGCCTGCACAAATATGCCACTGGTCGGTGTGGGTTAACACCTGGCCGACACGGATACATCACTGGTCGGCAAGGGTTCAATGCTAGTCCACATAGGTATGTCATTAGTCGGCATAGGTTAACGCTGGTCCAGACACACATGTCCCTGGTCACAGTTCTTTTACCACCTGCCCGCAGAAGTATTTCATCAGCTGGCATGGGCGAACCTGTGGTCTGCACAGACATGTCACTGGTCAGCTTGGGGGTGGTTGACGGTTTGCCTCAGCGAATGAATAGGTGCCGCCAGCAACATTTGTCCTCTCCACTGACTGCTGCCGATCCATTTGGAGAACTTTGACTGCCCTGCGTTCTGAAACATCAGAACTTCAAGATTTACCTCCATGTCCGAGTTGGACTTGATGGAAAGCAGAACTCTTCAGTTCATGGAACTACAATCTGCCACTGTACACAGACATCTGCTGTTTGTGCATGCCATGATGATGATGATGATAATGATGATGATCATCATGATCATGATCATGATCATGATCATCATCTTCATCATCATCATCATCATTCTTTTAACCCGTTTCTTCTCCCCTGTTCCATTTCGTAGATTTCAGTTGTTTATCCAAGACCAGATACACCCAGATCGAAGAGATAAGTGACTGTCTGTTCGTCCTTTGCTTCCATTGTTTCAAATGTTGTTTTTCTCGCTTGAAGAAGACCCAATAGGCCGAAACGCGTTGTGTTTGTTTTGAAATGTGTTTGTTCCTACCTTTTGTGCCGCTGGTATTCTGTTTTTGCTCTTGTTTCAGTTTCCGCCTGTCGCCACCCCACTTATCACGCATACTATCGTAACTTGTACTTGCATTTTGTTTTCAGCGGAGTGATCAACAATGTGTATCAGAGTGGTACAACGTGTAATGTTTCAGACAATATCGGTAACATATTCAGAGATGTTGTTTTATGTTTTAGATGACGTCAGCGTGGTGTTTTGGAAGAGTATATAAATGCACCATATGATACTAGCAACGTGTTGGGGATGATGAGTTATGTTTAAGATTACATCAGTGGCGTATCTGAGAGTGGTATGAGTGGACAGAGAGAGAGACAGACAGACAGACGGGCGGACAAAAACACAGACAAAAAAAGACAGACAGACAAACGGATTGATGGATGGATGGAAGCCCGTTTCCCGGTGACTGCTTGGGAGAAAGAGTCACACTTGGGAGCAACAAATCGTGTGACAGCCAGTGTAGCGAGTGGAGTGAAAAAAATGCAGAGGAAGAGAGTTCTATCCGTCAGCATTACCGTCACATTCAACACACACACACGCACACACTGAGACACTGTTGACAAACCACTTCAACACAGCGAGTCCCACGGCGATAGAAATGAAAAGTGTCTCCCGGCTGAATGAAAGTGCACCGGACAGCCAAACAATCGCGTCCCCCGAAACAGCACTTCCGGGATTCATACACGGAGAACTGTTTCTCTACATGGGGTTTCAAACACTATATGGACTGAACACTTGAGAGTGACAGAGACAGGGACATTCGGGCTTGTTCAGAGAGACACTCTGACACCGACATGTACATTTATTGTTTATTCAGCACTCTAGCCCTATACAAATCTTAAATAAATGTTAGCGAACCGCCCAGAGAACGTGGACAAACGAGTCACAAGACGACTGTTTCTCTACATGGGGTTTCAAACACTATATGGACTGTTTCTCTACATGGGGTTTCAAACACTATATTTCGTCTTGTGACTCGTTTGTCCACGTTCTCTGGGCGGTTCGCTAACATTTATTTAAGATTTGTTTAGATTTCCGCCTGCAGTCCTCTCGCTTTGCAACTAGATCTAGCCCTATAGACAAGACGGATAACAATCGTGTTCATCGATACCAAAAACTGAAATTTCACATGAGCACTTACTCATGCAAACACACATCTCCACCGTTCCTTATTCACATCCTGTCCCCGTCACTCTCCTTCTCCGCTCTCCTTCGCGCCCCCTCCCCCTCCCCCAGCCTCTTCCGAAATTACCTGATGCATTGTTCGATGATCGTTTTTTCTCACATACATGATTTCAGCTATTTATTTAGCCAGTTCCTTTACAACACGTCCATTACGATTAGATAATGTGATGGTGTGGAGGGGTAAGGGGTGTGCAGGTGAAGACAGGCAGATGGTGATTAAGTGCAGGAACCAAGGGACAGCAGCCAGTCAAGAAGACACAAGAGGACGACGTGGAGTTTTTCTTTTATTTCTCTCCCATGGCAAGGAGCTCAAACCAGGAACACTGCCTGGGAACTCTCAGCACTCAGCACACTGAGCACCTCTCTCTCTCTCTCGCGAACACTCTAGGCAACACACTGGGCAACACTCTCGCACTCATTGCATTGCATTGAGGGCGAGATTAACGTCCTATTGGCCCGAGGCCCTTAAGGACAAGGTTCATGCAGACATAGGTCTGCATATTTGTGGCAACTGTTGTCGGCTGGCAGTAGTGGGTAGTTTCAATGAGGGTCGTCGCATTTGTCTCCCAGAGCTCATGTTCCTCTTAACATTGGCTCAATTCTGGTCGTCATCTTCTTGAATGTTGGTTCAAGTTTGGAGTTGGTCTTGAACGTTGGTTCAGTTTCAGGTTCTTGGTCGACCGACGGTAGGCGTCGGTGTGTGTTGCCTGCTGTCCCCCAAACATCAGGCTGTCTTCAGGACCACCGGGCGGCCTTCTTCATGCTCGGGTGGCGATGGTCCTGTGCCGCGTGAGGCCGCCTCAAGGAGGAAGCAGGACGAAAGTCGCTGGAGCGCTGCACGAGTCCCTAAAACTTGGCGGGCACTCGCTGACTGCGGCCGAGAGGGCAATTTTTCAGCCCAACCCCGTAAGGAGTGCCCCCATGTCTGTCACCCCTTAAAACAGCATAGTATTCCAGGCCACGGTAGTCGCAGTCAGGCAGCGCTCCTTCGCCAATCGCCCCACATCTCCAGGAGCCGTCCCCCGGCGACACAGGTTAGACCCGTCGTCACCCATATGGCTGGAAGGTTGTCTGTGCCGCCCGACGACGCTGAACTCTCGCATCAGCAGCCTTCAAAGGAGAGCTGCCACCTCTCCCCTGGTGTCCACTGCTATGCCACACTCGCAGTAACGCCGCGCCCCAAATATATACAGCTTGCCCGGACCGCAAAGAAGACAACGCAGCTCCGCGCGCAAAATGAGCCTCGCGAGACGGCAAATGACAAAATTTGTGCTATCTGCCGCAGATTCTGCGTTGTCTAGCTCGCCGTCCGTTCAAAGTATCCAAACATATTCGATATCGATGAAAACCTCAGAACCCAAGGAATAAAATGCAATAAGTCATATTTGACAATTCTGTGGCTGTGTAAAGTTATTGGTGATTAAAGCCCGAGAATGAACCCACTTTTAACGAGCTTACGTCATATTTTCCTTTATTTCGATGAAAAATACTAAACAGTGCGAAATAATTTTGTAATGAATAAAAAGCTGGCACCTCGCTCTTTTTATACATATAAATTTCATTATCCAAAATGCCGTCCAAGCGGAGAACTTTGCGTTTAAAGTTTGATAGAAAACACAGCTTGCTTTATCGTCACATGGCCGTCGCCATGTGCTTCGAACACGATCTTCGATAAAGCGTTATTCGGTTGAAATGGTCCATCAGATGATAATTTTTATATATTTTCGCTTGCTTCTATCATAGAAATGGAGTTATTAAAAAGATTTCGATTGGGAAGTCCGAATTTCATAAAAAGACAATTTAGATCAGAACTCCGACAATAAACAAAGAAGGCGACTCGCTCAAGCGACCGGCGCCGTCAGTCATTTCGTATAGTCGCAAGCTTGTACAGAAAAGATCATAGGCATGCGATATACGAAATGAGAGCTTATGGACTTTACTTTCAATGCGCATTCATGGCTTTTTTGGATTCTCTCATACTTTTTGTGAAATCAAGAATTTATCAACGGTTTTTTCGTCGGACAATTCAAAATGGCGCCAAGATTAATTTGGTCGAAATACCAGTTTTAGCGAAAATATGGGCTTCTCAGTCCAACACGATTGTAATGAATAAAATACATTAATTTTTGTGACTTCAGCGACGTATACACAACTATATAGGTTCTGAGGTATTCATGATTTAAAGAATTTACACAATAAAAATGAGATCAATCAATCAAGGGAGGTAAGGGGAGGATAAGTCATGAACAAAATATCTCGTCTATGACGGGTGACCAAGAAACATACACTTTTAGCACCCGGCTACAATAACAACATAGCAAGAGTTGAGCTATTTATGTGGTATGAACAACAAATTCAACATACTGCAGTCTTTACGTTTATCAACATAAGCAATGACAGAAATGAGATGTCTCCCAGTTAAAAAAAATAGTGCACTGGACAGCCAGACAATCGGAGAACATTCTCTACATGGGGTTTCAAACACTATGAACTAAACACTTGAGAGTGACAGAGACAGGGACATTCGGGCTTGTTCAGTGAGACACTCTGACACTGACATATATATTAATTGTTTATTCAGCACTCTAGCCCTATAGACAAGACGGATAACAATCGTGTTCACTGATACCAAAAACTGAAATTTCACATGAGCACTTACTCATGCAAACACACATCTCCACCGTTCCTTATTCACATCCTGTCCCCGTCACTCTCCTTCTCCCGCTCTCCATCGTGTCCCGCCCTGTCTTCTGACATGAGCAAAAAAAATCCAGGAAAATCGCGGATCTTGTGGGCATAATGGAAGTCCCATTGCAGGCGATGATGACGACAGTGAGTCCGTCGGTGAGCACGCATCGTAAAGTCGGATGCGCCAATGCGGACGGATTTGCGGCATGCACCAGCAGAGATGAGACCAGTCTTCATCTCCTAGCGGGCGTGATGCGCCTGATCCAGACCTTGCAGGCGTCTCTCCTCAAAGACCGGTTCTTCCTTGTGGACAACCAGTCGACAGGCGCTGCAGTCAAGGGCAGAGGTATCCCATCCGATCTGAAGGAAACCACAGGCGCCCAGGGATGCTTCAGAAAGTCTTTGAAGCAGAGGCAGACAAGCATTTCTTTCTCCAAATACCAGATTTGAGAAGAGGACCTGCTTTGGAAACCGCACGTCGTCCACACGGACGACATGTCTAACGCACCGGAGCTTAGCCGATATGATGAGTGCCTCCATACCAAGAACGATTACTCCATGAAGCACTTCTGCGTTGGAGACCCTTCCTCCTTTGAGATGCCCATAATCTGTGTCGCTGCAGAGTGGAGACCTAGTTACCCCACCGCCTTACCACAGCCAGCTGGTATAGTGTTTTATGCCTCGTTCACCCTGCATCCGCTTCCAAAGCTGGCCAGAAGAGACTCACCCGCCCATGTAAGTTTGTTCAATACTTCCTTGTCCAAGCTGGTGGTTGCGTTCAGGGTACTCTCCAGGCAGATGAAGCTTCCAACGCTGTGAAACTGTGTTCCTTCGATCTCAATCACTTGCCTCGGATTCTAAACCGCTTTGGGAAAAAAGCCGTAATAGCTGCAGTGGCAATGATGCACGTGCAAGGGGTATGCAGTGTTAACACTGTTCACTCTGTGTCGGGTTGTAATACTCTATGAAAGAGCCAGTGGTTAGGGCTGAAATGGACATGCCTCCGAGAAGACAACCAGAGCACTGCGCTGTGGTCTTCTGCGATGTATCGGTAGTAACTATCGGCAAAGTGATAGATAGTAAGGTTGTTTTTTTTTTCTTCTGAACATTGTATCAAACTGTATATGAGAGTGATGGATGGTATGGTTCATTTCAGATGGGCCAGACGATGGAGAGGATGACCACAAGAATACAAATGGTGTTGTATCATTTCAGATTGACCAGATGATCGAATGAACGCAGCAATACAGATTCTGTTGCATCATTTCAGATTGACCAGATGATAGACAGAATGAACGCAGCAATACAGATTCTGTTGTATCATTTCAGATTGACCAGATGATCGAATGAACGCAGCAATACAGATTCTGTTGCATCATTTCAGATTGACCAGATGATAGACAGAATGAACGCAGCAATACAGATTCTGTTGCATCATTTCA
>CM065722.1:9807076-9809576 GCA_033310375.1 Conus canariensis
CTCCGAGCAGCCGTCAGCAGAGATCTACACCGGATGAATTACTACATGAAACAAACAACACAAAACAAAACAAAGCCCGAGGAACTGCCTCACCAATTCACACACACACACACACACACACACACACACACACACACACACACACACACACACACCGTTTGAACTAGCGGCCCAATGTTCAGGGTCGGCAATGTTACCATTGTAACACTGTACACAGACTTACCTGCCTAACACCCGTGATACTATCCGTGTACACAGACTTACCTGCTCCATACCATTGTACTAATGTACACAGACCTACCTGCCCAAACACTCGGGCCACGTACGGCGTGCACGGCCTGCCCCAAGGCCAGGACTACTACCGGGCCTGTCTGAAGTGGCACCTGTCCGTGGACATGACTCCCGAGCAAGTTCACCAGAAAGGACTGCAGGAGGTGGACAGGATCACCCAGCTCATGCACCAGGTACACGTCACAGTGGCTCTCCTGGTGATGACGACCGTGATGATGACGATGCTGTTGACGTAGATAATGACGATAATTTTGACGTAGACGATGATGAGGATGATGTTTAAGGTGATTAAAATGGCGAAGATGATTAATCAGTGGTGATGCATGACAGGTGGGTTGATTCAGCCATTCGTCGCGCCAACTTTAAGGTGGCCTTTGTGAAGATCAGTATCAAATCCTCATTGTTGAGATTATAAAAAAAAAGAAAAGAAACAGTGAGGAGTTTAGAGCCGTTGTTGATATTGTTGTTGATGTTATTGTTGTTGTTTCAAGTTCATTAAGAAGGCGTGACTTCTTTGTTGATTAGTCCATTTATGCTACATCATCTCTGCTACGCTATTCTTCTTCCTCGTTCGCCTCTCTTTAGTGTCCTGGATGAAGGCAGTCGTCCGCCGCAGCTCCTCCCGGTGCCGTACAGCTTGGCCTCCAATGCTGTCGGTGTCGGCCAGTATTTGTTTCGCTATGAGACCGTAACATGCACAGTGTGCGCGTGCACAGCATTCGCGCGCACATACATGCACACACGCGAACACACACACACACACACACACACACACACACACACACACACACACACACACACAGAGAGAGAGAGAGAGAGAGAGAGAGAGAGAGAGAGAGAGAGAGAGAGAGAGAGAAATGCACTTGCAGAGTAATGAACAAATTGTGCTACCAGGTGATGAGGAGCCAGGGATTCAAAGGAACGATCAAAGAGTACTACAGCATGCTGAGTGCCGACCCCCAGTTCGGGTTTAACACCAAGGTGAGTAGGCTGGGAAGGAGGGAAGGGAGGGGGGGGGGTTCTTCCGACTGTCTGTCTGTCTGCTTGATTTGATAGTTTGTGGAACACACACATACACACACATACACATGCACGCACACACACACACACACACACACACACACACACACACACACACACACACACACACACTCACACACACACCAACACACACACACCGACACACACATACACACTCGCACGCAGACATAAGCGCGCATGCACGCACGCACACACACACACACACACACACACACACACACACACACACACACACACACACACACACACGTTTTATTCTTGTCGTCTTTGTTTAAGTCCACTTCTGCACATTCTACTACTCTTTTGTTACACACACACACGCGCGCGCGCGCGCACACACACACGCACGCATGCGCGCGCGCGCACACACACACACACACACACACACACACACACACACACACACACACACACACACGTTTTATTCTTGTCGTCTTTGTTAAAGTCCACTTCTACACATTCTACTACTCTTTTGTTACACACACACACGTTTTATTCTTGTCGTCTTTGTTAAAGTCCACTTCTACACATTCTACTACTCCTTTGTTTTGGGTAAGGATGCGTGTCGTCATCAAAATTTCTGCCTGTCAGCATTTCACTATTTTAGTGAATAAGTGTGTTCGTGTTCTTCGTCGTTTACGTTAACAGGCCAATGTCAGAACCCCACACTGGATAACTTTGACTTTTCTGGAACGATCAAGCTTTGCATCGTGACTATCGAAGACTGTGCGGAAGAAATGTAATACGTGCACAGTTATTGTATGCAGTTTTGACGAACACGTTATAAATCTATTCTGCCTTTTCATCTTGTCATCATTATTATCTTCTTTTTGACCTGCGTGAGTAACAAAGTGAGACCATGCAGTTGCAATGTTTCGGCTGTGTGTGTGTGTGTGTGTGTGTGTGTGTGTGTGTGTGTGTGTGTGGTGTGTGACCTGGAAATTTAATCAGGAAATGAATATGTTAGATTTTAACTGTATGACTTGCAGTTCTGCACTTAAATCGAACCTGATTGTGTATTTTACATTTAGTTGCGTGTTTTACATTATTATTATTATTGTTGTTGTTATTTAATCCTGGCTTCTATTTCTCGTCATGGAATGTAGTTCAGACTTCGCCACTGTTCATTTAACTCCTTCTTCATTTGACGTAAACCTATACAAATATT
>CM065722.1:9814576-9944576 GCA_033310375.1 Conus canariensis
GTAGTATATGTCTGTCAAGATTTTCTTGTCTAAGAATTCCAAAGAGCACAGTTTCTTCAGAAAACACAATTCTTGTGTTGTATACAGCTAATATGTATTGACTGACAAATTTCCAAAACGAATTAACCTTATGACAGTGAAAAAAGAAATGTTCAATGTAATCAATTTCATCAATGCAATATGAACAATTTCGATTATCCCTGACTTTCATTTTGCATAGCATTATATTAGTCGGGTATATATTTTGTAAAATTTTCCATTGTAAAACTCTCAGTCTGGTTTCTTTTGTGCACAAGCGGGGTATCTTCCATACATTTTCATTTAACTCCAGTCCATATTTATTAGACCAAAAACGGGCTGCACATGGTTCCGTGTAACTGAGGGAACACAAAGTCACACGGAAATCCTTGCAAGATATATGCTTTTTGTTACAGAAAAGAGGTGGTTCTGAAAAATCTATATCATATCTATTTTCTTCACTAACCCTAGTATTAAAACTATGTGTGGCCGCTGACACTACATTATACTCTAAGATCCTTGCAGGGGAGGTTCCTATCTTGTTAACCACGTCCTGGTATGAAAGCATTCTATTTGGACCATACATGTCACTAACATTTAGTATTTTGCCCTTTATCCAGTCAGGGAAGAAAAGGACATTTCCTCGATATTTTATGTATTGGTTATTCCACAGTAAAGAGGGAAAGGGTGAGACATCTTCATGTTTATTAAGATCTAGCCATGTTTTCAGAGTAATTTTCCAAAAATGTGAATGTATCTTGTCTAAACCTTTGAAAAGTGCGCTTTTAGTATTTGCATAAAAACACGTGACATTCTCACCAAAGGGTAGAAATATTTTTCTCGGAATTATAGTCCACCTTTCATTGTTTGTGGCCTTACAAATTTTTACAACCCATGACAGGAGAAAAGCAGATTGCATCTGTCTTAAATTTATCATTTTCAATCCTCCTTTTTCATATTCACTGCACATTACGCTTCTTTTAACTTTTTCAAATGCCTTTCGATTACAATGTTTTTTACGCCAGAGAAATCTAAAAAGCATGCGATTTATATCTGATAAGATCTTATCAGGAATAACAAATGTTTGCATAACATAGACCATTTGTGAAATAAGAAATGTTTTAATAATATGTATTTTACCCATTATACTAAGATCTCTTTTTTCCCAGGCGTGAATAATTCTCTGAATAGTTTCTATTCTTTGCAACCAATTGTCCTCAACTAAAGATGCTGGTTTATCATTCTCATAATAAATACCCAGAATCTTTAGTTTATTTTTCCACGTAAAGCCATAAAAACTGTCTGCACTATGTTTTCTACTACCTAGCCACATAGCTGCTGATTTATTTTTATTTATAACCAAACCAGAAAACAAAGAAAAATCATTGAGTATATCTAATGCTTGCATCATGTCATGCTGATCTGTCAAAAATAAAGTAACATCATCTGCATAAAGCGCAATTTTGATTACATTAACAAGCGTATCTCTTGAACCCCCTAAATCAATTCCTCTAATGTTTCTACAGTCTCTTATCTTTATTGCTAACAATTCTATAGCCAACACAAATACTAAGGGAGAAAAAGGACATCCTTGTCGGATTCCTGTTTCAACCGCAAAATACTCGGATATCCAGCCACTATACAAAACACAACTACGAGTATCAGTGATTAATACTTGAAACCATCTAATGAATTCTTCACCAAACCCATACTTTTTGAGAGCTGTTACCATGAAGTCTTTAGATATACTATCAAAAGCTTGTGTATAATCAATACTTAAAAGCAAACCAGGAATATTTTCTACTTTTAGATGATCAATGACATCATCAATTAGTCTCAATAGCGTAGCTGCTCGACGTCCTTTTATATACCCAACCTGATCTTCACTTACTAAATCTCTAATTACTTGACATAAACGATTTGCCAAACATTTAGACAAAAGCTTGTAATCGCTATTCGTTAACGAAATTGGTCTCCAGTTTTTTAAAACATTTCTAGGTAGATCTTTGCCTTTGTGAATTAGTGTAATGACTGCTTTTCTCTGAGAAGGAGAAAGCGTCCCTTTTTCAAATGCAGAGTTAAGTGATGATGTTAACAAACTTTTTATATGACACCAAAATACTTTTAAAAATTCTGTTGTAAGCCCATCACTTCCTGGCGAAGAACCATTTTTGAGGGCTTTAAGAGCCATTAGCAGTTCATTCTCTGTCAAATTGCCTTCACAACTATCCTTCTGAGAGTCAGAAAGCTGTGGTACTGAGGTATCAGATATAAAGTTATCTACCATTTGTTCCATGTTTCCTGCTCTTACCTTTTTCTTGTACAACTTCGAATAATAGTCTCGCTGCATTTTCATTATTTCAGACTGTTGTGTAATTGATCTACCATTTTCATCACGAAGTTCTTCTATTATCTTTGAATTTGCTCTTGATTTTTCCAAGTTTAGAAAATATTTTGTGTTCTTTTCACCCTCTTCAATCCATTTCATTTAGATCTTACCTGCGCTGCACGTGCTTTATAAGTTTCCAATAATTCTAATTCTTGCATTAAGTGCTGTCGCTGATTTTGATAATGAATATTATTAGGGTTTTTTGCAATCTTAATATCTATGTCATTTAACTTACATTGTATTTCTACTAACTTATTCCTTCTGTCGATGCTCTTACCTTTAGCATAAATTATTGTAAAACTCTTAATCTTCATTTTTAGGACTTCCCATTCCATTTGAAAATCGACGTTTTCGTCCATATGAGATACATAATCATCTATCAAACTATTCATCTGTGTGACATAGTTTAAGTCATTCAACAATGAGTTGTTGAACTTCCACAGCCCAGGTCCCCTCTCAAAGCTTGAGAATTTCAATTTGATGGAGCAACCTCTGTGATCTGTGAATGGGATAGAATGAATATTACAGTCTATTGTTTTGTCAAACAAATTATCATTTGATATAAAATAATGCAATTGACGTGCAATAAAAGGAGAAGTTTTATGCCATGTAAATTCCTTGTCATCTGGATGAAACAGTCTCCAGGTATCATACAGGTTATGGTTTCTTATTAAATCATTGAATTTCTTTACTGTGCCCTCTGCATGTTTTTCTCCAGAGATGATATCTGAATCGTTATCTAATACGCAGTTGAAATCCCCCCAATTAACAAATGCTCTGACTCAACATTAGAGATAACATCTCCCAGTTCATCAAAGAAAGTATTCTTTTCATTGTCATTATTTGGAGCATATACATTCACAATGACCACTTTTTTGTGCTGAATTTCTATTTCAATGGCCAAAATTCGTCTTGAATTGTATACTATCTTGTAATTATCAACCACATTGTGCCGAAATAACACAACTTGACCACAACTATGTGAAGTATAACTATTATATAATAATTCACCTTTGCCCCATTCTTTTTTCCATTGCCCATAAACATCATCAGTGATATGTGTTTCTTGCAAGCAAATGACATCATACTTTTTCTCTTTCAAGTATTTAAATATTGATTTTCTTTTCCAACACGAGCGCAAGCCCCGTGAATTTAATGAAAAAAACAGTCAATCCAGAATCACAAGCCATAAGGAAAGTCCGTAATCCAAGCCATTTTCAAATCCAAACGCAAACCCGTAAACAAAGTCCGTGTAACGCGCGTAAGCCGTCTCCGTCAGGTCAAACCGTCACACTCGGTGAAGATTCACCCACCATCTCCCCCACCTTTACTTTGCCCACTCGACACGGAACGGTCAGGTGAGGGCCGCGAACAGGTGAGCATTTTAGCCTTTGGCCCGTCACGCCGCTGGCTAGGTGAATCCTCGTCACCTGACCTCTGTCGCTTGCCACCGGTGCTGCGTGAACGCTGGTCCTTCCCACGCGCACCGTATTGCCGGATATTTTTCCGCGGCGAAGGTGTAGACGAATCTTTGCCCTTGTCAATTTTATCAGTTTGAGTTTCGGGAACCACATCTGTTAGAGAGTCTTCAAAAACATCTTCCCCATCCTCAAACAAATTTGCCCCTACCTGAATGTCTCCTGACTGCTGGTTCTCATCCGTGAGCCTTACCTCTTCTGTATGCTCAATCTGAGCACATGCCTCTGCTTCAGAGATAGGTCCACTCACCTGGGGGTCAGGGAAAGTGCCACAGGCCGGATCACCACGCTTGTGGACACTCTGCAGGCAGTCCCTGCAAGTCACCAGATTTTGACACTGGTGTCGGTGGTGTCCTGACTGCAGGCAGTTAGAGCACACAGGGCTCCGTGACACCTTGGGCTGCTCCTTGTGGTAGAGGCGAGCAGTGAAACTACCCACCTTTACAAACCTGTCCAATGGTACTAATGGAAGGTTAATGAACACGAAGCGTCGACCTGTAACAAAACGGGTTAGCTTTCCGTCTCTGTCCCTGATTTTCTCCATTAGGAGAGAAGATCTAAGAACACATCCCAGTCTGACAAGGGCACTCTCTATATCGTCATTCGATACTGAGACTGGAAGATCTGAAATAAACAGTTTTGTAACGGGAACTTCAACACCATTGCTCCCTCTCAAAATGAATGGATTCTTGTCAAATAGAGACACAGTACATCCATTTATAACAATCCCCTCAATCAAAAGTTGAGTTCTAGCAGCTCGAGTCAAGGGGTAGATCCTCCAGAGACCTTTGATGCACTGAGCACCATATACTGTTTCTTTGCCGCACACTCTTTCGGCAGCCAGACAAACGTCTAAATCAGAAAAAACTATCTTCACTTGAGTTCATAGTCTTATCAACAAAAGGTAAGTCTTTATGCTTGAAAAAAACAGGCTCCACTCGCTGTGAGACAGCCATTTTAGAAAAAAGAAAAGAAAAGAAAAAGAAAAGAAGAAGAAGAAAAAAAAACCCACACAAAAACAAAACAAAGGAGGGGGCTGAAAGGGGGGGGGGGGGGGGGGGACAAAAAAAAAAGAAGAAAATGGCTGAATTCGTTGGGTTGGAGTTACATTTTTCAGCACAAGCTGCACGTGCAAATGGAAAAGCAAAACACAAACCTGTTCAAGGCGTACCCAATGAAGAAGAAAAAAAAAAAAAAAAAAAAACACGCGCACACACACAAAAGCGTCGGAATCAACAAAACACCAAAATACAAAATTCACCAAAACTAGAAATCCCACCACCAATCACCACCAAACTTCACATCCTGCAAGACTGTGGCATCAGCTAGGCAGCACACCCTATAAAAGCGCACTAGACGCAACACTGCCAAGAAAATTAGAAGGCAAACACAGCTCGCAAAAACACGTCCTCTCGACATCGAGTGAACATCTCTCTCCCTGAACGAACAGTTAGGTACGACACTGGTGGATTAGATTGCATGCGCGCAAAATGTCACCGACAGGAACATCTTCAGAAAACTGAAGAAAAATTGTGGCTACAACAACACGCAGAGTCCGAGTAAAGTACACGACGGGGATGCACTGAAGCAGGCGACCAACAGCCGTTGAGGTTGTATCCGTTGTTAACAAAGAGAAAGATCGCTCCTGAAATTAAACAATGGCCGTGAAGTGAATAATTCACACTACCACAGCAAAAAAAAAAAAAAAAAAAAAAGCAATTTAAAAAGTGCCAGCCAGCATTTCCTCATGAAAAAAGATACCAACGGAAAAAGTCCAGTTTCCTTACCAGGCTTTCTGTGAATCAACTGTTTGTCCTGCCCCAGTGGTGCTTGTCTCAGTAACTCTAACTCTCCTATCATCAGGAACCCTTATCAGTACAGTCCTGTCCGTCTCAATAATTTTCCTCTTAACCAAGGGGACAATGGTTATTTCAGACTCTACAGAAAAAAAAGTTAACTAGAAATTCCAGAGTTCGAAAGCACCCCACCCCTTGCCCATTCATCTTTCTTTTTTTTTCTGAATTGTGCACGCATTTCAGGCGATTTACACGATGACTTCGCAAGTCCCCAAGTTCCAGAGCCGCTTTGGTGGCAGCTACTATACCATTCCCTTCGAGTTTCCTTTCTTCACTGCACATGGCGAGGTAATGGGGACTGAAGTGTGCAGCCTCTGTGTGTGTGTGTGGTGTGGTGTGTGTGTGTGTGTGTGTGTGTGTGTGTGTGTTGTGTAACAAAGAAGTAGTTGAAAGTGCAGAAGTGGACTTTTACAAAGACAAGAATAAAAAGCACATGCGCGAGTGTGTGTGTGTGTGTGTGTGTGTGTGTGTGTGTGTGTGTGTGTGGTGCGCGCGCGCGTGCGTGCGTGCACGTGTGTGTGTGTGTGTGTGCGCGCGCGCACACGAGTGCATGCATATGTATATATGTGTGCGAGTATGATGTCGGGGGCAGATTTCGCATTCAGTTGGGTCGGATGGAAGAGTTGAAGGCGCTCTGTTGTCTGATTGTTTAAGACATGTATATCGCTGTTTGCTACCTGAGAGGTTCAGTCGGCCATTGACAGCATTTTGTGATTTAAGAAGATCCCTCCCTCCCTTAGCCCTGCCACCTTCTTTCCCTCCCCTCTCCTTCGCTGCCATCACCCTTCTGAGAATGAATTCTAAAGGTCTCTTGCCCCCCGCTCTTATGTCTTCTGTCCTTTTTCTTTTATCCGTTACAATAACTCTCTTCTTTATGCATTTCAAGGTGTTTGGGTTTGTTTTTTTTTTCTGGGTCTGGGGCCATGGCAAGATGGAGGGGTTCAGTCTTCCTGTAACTGCATTGCCTTTCCTTCCTCACCCCTACCCCTGATTCCTTGCTGTGATGTGGGTGCATCTGTGTGTATGTTCATGTGTGTGTGGTTGGGGGTTGAGGGGGATAGGTGGGTGCGTGGGTGGAGAGGAGGGGATGGAAGGGAGGAGGAAGGGCGGAAGGAGAGGAGAAGGGAGGATGGGAGGGATTGATAATGCATGTTGTGTATCTGTGCACGCTCGCGGGCAGACAAGCATACACACACCGCGTAAGCATGCACGTGCCGACTCCCAACTGCTGTAAAACTGTGCATCTGCGTTGTACTGATACACGTCATGTCATCGCAGTGTCTCTGTGTGTAGGGCTGGGCTCTGTATGCTGAGTTCCTGGGAGAGGAGATGGGGGTGTATCTCAACGACTATGAGATGTAAGTTACTGAACAGAGTACAACGACCATGAGATGTAAGTTACTGTACAGAGTACAACTATGAGATGTAAGTTACTGTACAAAGTGCAACGACTGTGAGATGTAAGTTACTGTACAGAGTGCAACGACTTTGAGATGTAAGTCATTGTACAAAGTGCAACGACTATGAGATGTAAGTTACTGTACAGAGTGCAACGACTTTGAGATGTAAGTCATTGTACAAAGTGCAACGTCTATGAGATGTAAGTTACTGTACAGAGTGCAACGACTATGAGATGTAAGTTACTGTACAAAGTGCAACGACCATGAGATGTAAGTCATTGTACAGAGTGTAACGACTATGAGATGAAAGTTACTATACAAAGTGCAACGATTATGAGATGTAAGTAACTGTACAAAGTGTAACGACTATTAGATGAAAGTTACTATACAAAGTGCAACGATTATGAGATGTAAGTAACTGTACAAAGTGTAACGACTATTAGATGAAAGTCACTATACAAAGTGCAACGATTATGAAATGCAAGTAACTGTACAAAGTGTAACGACTGTTAGATGAAAGTTACTATACAAAGTGCAATGACTATGAGCTGTAAGTTACTGCATAAAGTGCAACGACTATGAGATGTAAGTTACTGCACAAAGTGCATTTTGTGTGGTGGTATGTAGGGAGTGGCTATGTTATTTTTTCCGCGATTTCTTTTTCATTCTGACTGGTTGCTCAAGTACAAGGTGATTTTTACTGATTTCAGGATGGGTCGCTATGGAGATGAGATGTTTCGTGCTTGTCGTCTGGTGGTGGACACAGGACTGCATTACTTTGGGTAAGATGACAGTGAAGTCTTGGACATACAAAATCGTAAACAACTCCGAGTCATTTGACACTGCATTTGGACCTGGCAAATACATCACTTTCTTTCCAAGAGAATCTGTTTCACATAACAATATAATGAGGCCCGCAGACGTAGCAAGTTTCGGGTAACGCGGTGTCAAGCACTGGCCGCACCTGTCCCCTATATTGCGAGCGGACAGTTGGCAGGTTAGACCAGTGTTTCATTCGAGTTATCTACCCGTACCAATAGCGCTTGCCAATTCGCTTTCCTGGATCAGGAATAGATAAGCCATGCGAGGTTTACTCCCTTCTCAAATGGCGATTGGTTCACTGACGTCGATTCAGTGAATAACCCGATCACACAAGAGTATTCATTAGTTCAAACCTGCAGAGGACTGAAAAAAAATGAATTGCACTCGCAAAATGGAAGCGTGTGTGACTACCTAAAAGCGGCTGACTGTGGAAAAGACATGTTTTGTTCAGTGCGGGCCTGTGTGAAACGATGTACGGTTAGGCTTCTCTCGCACAGTGACGATTGGTAACAGTACACGGCGTATGCTCTGTTTAATACCCAAGTTTAAGGGAAGGTAACTGCGTTGATATCAAAGCATTATTGTCTTACTGCTAATGTCTGATCGCTTGCAAAGGTTTTTGTATTGATCTCACAGTGACTTCATTATCTTTGAATAGTAGCATTCGTGCAGATATACGTGCGCATAAAGCAAGGTAAAAAGGCCAGGTACGTGAACGCCCCAACAGTGTGTCTTGCGTGTGGCTGACTACGTCTGCAGAATGTGGTATGTCTGAAAACTGTTGCAACACGGTAAATATCTCCTTCGTCTGCGGGCAGCCTAAAATAGTTTGTTTTCTTCCTTTCCAGTAGACCGATCTGCATTACAGTGTAACTGGCAAACTTTCTCTTGCCTACACCGACGATATCAGGTGTAGCGCCGACAGTGACACCATAGACTGCCATCTGATGACGTCAGTTTTTGTGTGGAAGGTGGAGCCGGGACAGAGCCATCCAGTACCTCAGAGACCGCATACCCTACTCCCTTACCACGATAGAGATCGAGATTGACCGTTACCTCACCTGGCCGGCCCAGGCCTGCGCTTACAAGATCGGTGAACTCAAGATCAAGGAGCTGCGTCAGAAGGCGGCCACAGCCTTGGGTATGGCATTTCTCTTTGCTCAGTTGTTTGCATAACATTAAAGATTTAGATTATCTTCATGTGAGTGTTTCATGCCATGACTGACAGATACGGACATGTCGATGCACCGTGCCATGGGTTTGTTAGATACCCTAGATGTGAGTGTTTCCTGCCATGACTGACAGATACCGGACATGTCGATGCACCGTGCCATGGGTTTGTTAGATACCCTAGATGTGAGTGTTTCATGCCATGACTGACAGATACCGGACATGTCGATGCACCGTGCCATGGGTTTGTTAGATACCCTAGATGTGAGTGTTTCCTGCCATGACTGACAGATACCGGACATGTCGATGCACCGTGCCATGGGTTTGTTAGATACCCTAGATGTGAGTGTTTCATGCCATGACTGACAGATACCGGACATGTCGATGCACCGTGCCATGGGTTTGTTAGATACCCTAGATGTGAGTGTTTCATGCCATGACTGACAGATACCGGACATGTCGATGCACCGTGCCATGGGTTTGTTAGATACCCTAGATGTGAGTGTTTCCTGCCATGACTGACAGATACCGGACATGTCGATGCACCGTGCCATGGGTTTGTTAGATACCCTAGATGTGAGTGTTTCCTGCCATGACTGACAGATACCGGACATGTCGATGCACCGTGCCATGGGTTTGTTAGATACCCTAGATGTGAGTGTTTCCTGCCATGACTGACAGATACCGGACATGTCGATGCACCGTGCCATGGGTTTGTTAGATACCCTAGATGTGTGTGTTTCCTGCCATGACTGACAGATACCGGACATGTCGATGCACCGTGCCATGGGTTTGTTAGATACCCTAGATGTGTGTGTTTCCTGCCATGACTGACAGATACCGGACATGTCGATGCACCGTGCCATGGGTTTGTTAGATACCCTAGATGTGAGTGTTTCCTGCCATGACTGACAGATACCGGACATGTCGATGCACCGTGCCATGGGTTTGTTAGATACCCTAGATGTGAGTGTTTCCTGCCATGACTGACAGATACGGACATGTCGATGCACCGTGCCATGGGTTTGTTAGATACCCTAGATGTGAGTGTTTCCTGCCATGACTGACAGATACTGGACATGTCGATGCACCGTGCCATGGGTTTGTTAGATACCCTAGATGTGAGTGTTTCCTGCCATGACTGACAGATACCGGACATGTCGATGCACCGTGCCATGGGTTTGTTAGATACCCTAGATGTGAGTGTTTCATGCCATGACTGACAGATACCGGACATGTCGATGCACCGTGCCATGGGTTTGTTAGATACCCTAGATGTGAGTGTTTCATGCCATGACTGACAGATACCGGACATGTCGATGCACCGTGCCATGGGTTTGTTAGATACCCTAGATGTGAGTGTTTCCTGCCATGACTGACAGATACTGGACATGTCGATGCACCGTGCCATGGGTTTGTTAGATACCCTAGATGTGTGTGTTTCATGCCATGACTGACAGATACCGGACATGTCGATGCACCGTGCCATGGGTTTGTTAGATACCCTAGATGTGAGTGTTTCCTGCCATGACTGACAGATACCGGACATGTCGATGCACCGTGCCATGGGTTTGTTAGATACCCTAGATGTGGTGTTTCCTGCCATGACTGACAGATACCGGACATGTCGATGCACCGTGCCATGGGTTTGTTAGATACCCTAGATGTGAGTGTTTCCTGCCATGACTGACAGATACGGACATGTCGATGCACCGTGCCATGGGTTTGTTAGATACCCTAGATGTGAGTGTTTCCTGCCATGACTGACAGATACTGGACATGTCGATGCACCGTGCCATGGGTTTGTTAGATACCCTAGATGTGAGTGTTTCATGCCATGACTGACAGATACTGGACATGTCGATGCACCGTGCCATGGGTTTGTTAGATACCCTAGATGTGAGTGTTTCCCTGCCATGACTGACAGATACGGACATGTCGATGCACCGTGCCATGGGTTTGTTAGATACCCTAGATGTGTGTGTTTCCTGCCATGACTGACAGATACCGGACATGTCGATGCACCGTGCCATGGGTTTGTTAGATACCCTAGATGTGTGTGTTTCCTGCCATGACTGACAGATACCGGACATGTCGATGCACCGTGCCATGGGTTTGTTAGATACCCTAGATGTGAGTGTTTCATGCCGTGACTGACAGATACTGGACATGTCGATGCACCGTGCCATGGGTTTGTTAGATACCCTAGATGTGAGTGTTTCCTGCCATGACTGACAGATACCGGACATGTCGATGCACCGTGCCATGGGTTTGTTAGATACCCTAGATGTGAGTGTTTCCTGCCATGACTGACAGATACCGGACATGTCGATGCACCGTGCCATGGGTTTGTTAGATACCCTAGATGTGAGTGTTTCCTGCCATGACTGACAGATACTGGACATGTCGATGCACCGTGCCATGGGTTTGTTAGATACCCTAGATGTGAGTGTTTCCTGCCATGACTGACAGATACTGGACATGTCGATGCACCGTGCCATGGGTTTGTTAGATACCCTAGATGTGAGTGTTTCATGCCATGGCTTGGTTCCATATATCACAGGTGAGTGTTCCATGCCATGCCTGTTATCCTGCTTGGTGGTATAACATGCCATGGCTTTGTTAGATACCCAACAGGTGGTTGTTCCATGCCATGCCTGTACAATATCGTAGAGGTGGGTGTTTATGCCATACCTGTACAATACCACATAGGCGGGTGTTCCATGCATGTCTGTGTGATACCATATAGGTAGGTATTTCATGCATGCCTGTACAAAACCATACAGGTGGGTGTTCCATACAGGTGTGTGATACCATGTAGGTGGGTGTTTCCTACATGACTGTCCAATACTATACAGGTAGGTGTTCCATGACATGCCTGTACCATACCATGCAGGTGGATGTACCATGCATGTCTGTGTGATACCATATAGGTAGGTATTTCATACATGCCTGTACAAGACCATACAGGTAGGTGGTCCACGCATCTCTGTGTGATACCTTATAAATGGGTGTTTCATACATGCCTGTACAATACCATACAGGTGGGTGTTCCATGCCATGCCTGTACAATACCATACAGGTGGGTGTTCCATGCCATGCCTGTGTGATACCATACAGGTGGGTGTTCCATGCCATGCCTGTACAATACCATACAGGTGGGTGTTCCATGCCATGTCAGTTAGATACCATACAGGTGGTGTGTTCCATGCCATGTCAGTTAGATACCATACAGGTGGGTGTTCCATGCCATGTCCGTTGGATACCATACAGGTGGGTGTTCCATGCCATGTCAGTTAGATACCATACAGGTGGGTGTTCCTTACCATGTCCGTTGGATACCATACAGGTGGGTGTTCCATGCCATGTCCGTTTGATACCATACAGGTGGGTGTTCCATACCATGTCAGTTAGATACCATACAGGTGGGTTTCCATGCCATGCCTGTACAATACCATACAGGTGGGTGTTCCATGCCATGCCTGTACAATACCATACAGGTGGGTGTTCCATACCATGCCTGTACAATACCATACAGGTGGGTGTTCCATGCCATGCCTGTGTGATACCATACAGGTGGGTGTTCCATGCCATGCCTGTGTGATACCATACAGGTGGGTGTTCCATGCCATGCTTGTGTGATACCATGCAGGTGGGTATCCCATGCCATGCTTGTGTGATACCATACAGGTGGGTATCCCATGCCATGCTTTTGTGATACCATACAGGTGGGTATCCCATGCCATGCTTGTGTGATACCATACAGGTGGGTGTTCCATGCCATGCTTGTGTGATACCATACAGGTGGGTAACCCATGCCATGCTTGTGTGATACCATACAGGTGGGTGTTCCATGCCATGCCACCTAGAAACTATACAGGTGGGAATTCCATGTCAGGAGAAGAGACTTCGTCATAGATCAATCTTATATTATCTCTGAGACGCCCTTTTGCCACAGATACCTGTTTTCGTCATCACAAAGTATCTGAAGAATAAACTATGCTTGCAGTTCATATCTTGTATAAAACAAAAAAAACGGCAGTTAGATGTGAGCCCATTTAAAAAAAACACACGTTTATCTGGCGTTAGAATACATGCAATGATGCCTCTATTTCAGTTGGTTTGAGTTCAAGCTTGTTCAACACACACGCATATGCAAGCACACACGCACATGCAAGCACACACGCACGCATGCACGCACGCACGCGACTCAGGACAACTGAGGTGTGTTTGCGGCAGGCTCCAATACACACACACACACGCACACACACACACACACACACACACGCACGCACGCACGCACGCACGCACGCACGCACACGCACGCACGCACGCACACACACACACACACACACACACACACACACACACACACACACACACGAGCCTCAGGATAATGGATGTGTGTTTGCTGCAGGCTCCAAGTTTGACATCCGTGATTTCCACTCTCTGCTACTCACCCACGGCGTGCTGCCTCTCAGCGTGATGGAAACCATTGTGGAGGACTACGTTGAGGACCGCACCGAGGGCAAAGGTGCTGCAGGTAGGCCATAGGTACCCGGCGTGTACCCTTTGTTTATTTAGAGATCGCCTTAGCTGGAGTCCTTCGGTGCGTTTTCTCTCACATTTCCATGCACTTTTTGATGTTTATCCTAAACACTGGCGTTATTGCCTATTGTAGGTGTATGATTGGTCAGTACCCACTTGTTACTCTGCACAGCATATGTAACTCATGGAAAAGGGCATAATTCTTGTGCACCCGCGCATGCACGCGCACGTATGTGTGTGTGCGTGTGTGTTGCGTGCGTGCGTGCGTGCGTGCATGCGCGCGTGTGTGTGTTGGTGTGCATGCGTGCGTGTACACGCGTGCACACCTTCGTGTGTGAAAGTGTGAATGTGTGCTTGAGTGCCCATGTGCTTGTGTGTGTGTAATCGTTTGGCTTTTGGTGACACTTACATCACACTCTTTTCAATGACGCCAGTGACGTCAGTGCTGCATTAATTCAGAGAAACAGATGTATGGAGAGAGCTAGATATGCAGTACTTCTGTGGCCCAGTGGAGGCCATTTAACCCCAGGACTGATCGGAGGTCAGCTGAACTTTTGCTATTTGTCATTCATGCCTGTGCATTAGACTGCAGCCATTCTCTGTCGTGGCGCTGTCCCTCAGACCTAGCAAAAAACAACTTATTTTGAAACCATTGAAGCGTGTTCACGTCACACCTCCCTTAGCATCCGGTCATTTGATTTTCATTTAATGTCTTGATTATTTCACCGGCCCTCAGTTTTCCCTGTCAGTGTTTCTGAACATCTGTTTGTCTCTGGTTCGTCCAGCCAGCACCGAACCTTTGGCATCTTCTGTCTGCGCATTATTCGAAAACTAGAACTGGCTTCTGCTCTTTTTTTCTCCAGAATCCACTGCTATATAAAATTCATCGCATAGAAATACCTCTGCCTTAAGAAAACAGAAACAGCAACAACGAAACCACGTTCATGTGCACGTGATATACCTGCTGGTTCATATCAGTTTAAATGTTTTACTCTACTGCCTCAAATCTATGTAACGGAGTGTGAATATGAATGCTGACATTTTGCCTTGTAAATGAAGAGCCTCGTGCATCGTATCTTTATTCTGGCTATAGCACTATAATGAATTGTCTGGGGTAGTAGTACCAGCAGCAGAAATAGTCGTAGTAAGAGTAGAGGCAGGAGTCACAAACGCTGGACCGGGTAGACTTAACATGACAGGAAACACGGAATTTGCCAGCAGCTGCTTAAGGCATGGTTGATTATGGCAGGAAGAAGCTTTGTTAGAAAGATGAGACGCAGTCTTGCAGATGGGATGAATGTACAAAAGAAAAAATAGAGGATGTAGAACAGAACCTTGCAGAAGATCTCATTGTAATACTACAGGAGAAAGGTCAGAAAGGTTGAAACTGAAGACTGGATGCAGCTAAGCTATAAACAATGGTAAGCTGAAGTCAGGAGATTGAATAAAGTAGTCAGTTTTGTGTTCAGTGCAGAGAAAGAAGTGAAAATGTGTTTGTATCAAGTGCAATAAGAGTATCACTTTCAGGTGGTCCAATTTCTGATCTGTTGCAGGTTCGACTGCACGCCTTCAGTACGTATCAACCAGTACCTTGGGGGCGTGTCTGTTCCTGACATCACTTGTGCTGGCTGTCATCCCGCGATGGTTTCAGTGAATGAAAAAAAAACAACAATACTTTGCGTCCACGCCGATGGAATCATGGATTACTCATGAGCTGTGTAGATTTAAATCACTATATGCTTATTCAGTGTAGATTTATATCACTATATTCTTATTCATCCCCTATCAGATTTACGAAATAGCATGTATTTTGTAGCTTGTATTTATTAAGTTTGCGCGTTGGTGTTATTGCACTAATTTTTGTTTTTCTGTTTGAACTGTAAATCACAAATTGAAACATGCAATGAATATGTACTCTTCACATAGCCAGGAAGTGTACAGATGTACAGTTTGTTTACTTCATTCTTATGTTCTAGTATCGACAAACCTATAAATGTAAAAAGTGCCGCCAATGAGGCAGACTCTTAACTGCAATTTTCCTTTGAATGACTTCATGTCTTAATGCTGTAGCTCAAAAAGATAACGTGGGTTCACGGATGTTAAGCTGTTGACAATGTAACCTCGTTACTTTGTGCAATCTTTTTGATGGATCGTATTTTTTAAGGATAATTTCCGTTCCTTACTGAGTCATCCTTGATGCTATCATCGATCCTCTGGGGCATTCTCCGCCTCTTCTTCGTGTTAATGATGATGATGATGATGATATCATTATTATTACTACTATAATTATTGTTATTGTTATTATTTTCATTATCATTATCATTATTATTATTGTTGTTGTTATTATTATTATTATTATTACAATCATTATCATTATTGTTGTTATTGGCGTTTTTTTCATATGATCCACCATTATTCATAATGAACGAAATTCAGTGTGAGAATTAGAAAGCATCATTCCTCAATATCCGTGTGTCCCATTTGGCTGAGGCTAAAAACTTCAGCAGGCGAAAACCATACAAAATTATTCAGTGCCACTTTTCAGAATGAGTTATCAGGTCGGTTCTGCCTTCAGTAGATAGTACTTGAAACAGATGTACTTTAGTGAACAAGTGGGGTAACTTTTGCTCCCATAAGAAAACCTAACACAGAGTAACTTTTATTCAAGACTGGCACAGCCTTTTAAACTTGAATAAAGTGAGACAAATACATAGACGAACAATCTAATAGTGGGGGAAAAAAACAAGCGCAGGCCAACAACTGAACTATCTTCATAGTAATGACTTGGCAAAGATTTGGACTTAAGGAGGAGGAGGAGGGGGGGGGGGGGGGGAGTTTGAAGATGGAGAAACTGGGAACATTAAATTAAGAAAATATATTACAGATATGGAAACTCTTCACTAGCTGCATAAGGGTGTGCCAGTCTTGAATAAAAGTTACTCTGTGTTAGGTTTTCTTATGGGAGCAAAAGTTACCCCACTTGTTTACTGTTTACTGTTCCCTGCCTCATTTCATTTCCAGATGTACTTTGTTTACATTCGCTGTCAACGCTGGTACCTCAAGAACTGTTCATACATGCATTTTAAAGCGCTAGGTCCATAAGGTGGCAACAACCCCAGCATGCAGGCATACCACATGACAGGGCGTTGTTAACAGGCCTTTCTATGAATCAAGGTGTTGGAGAATTACTGGTTCCGGCGGATTCTCCGTCGCCTTCTCAAACAAGGAACGTAAGACGAAATGAATGTTACCTGTCACAAGCAGGTCAGCAACTTGTCTGGCAGATACCTTCTTCTCACAGTTATCAAACTGACTTACTTTAAAAACACCCCGGCAAAATTACAGAAACTGTTGAAACTGCAAGAGAATCCGCCTATCAAAGAATGTTGTTAGTAAAGATATACACGCGAATGTTTGTTCCAAACAGGGCCAGTTCTATTGGCTGAAAATAGTACTGTGTGCTTCATGATCTTGAATTCTGTCCGTGGAAGGATGTTGGTGATATTGAAAGTGATAATGCCCTATTGAGCAATATTTCACAGCAAGTTGAATGTGAATTCTTGAGCGACTCAGTTCTAGTGTGCGTGCTTGGCGTTGAGGTCGTAAGAGCGGATGATGAACGTCTTTGTAGCCCTTGAGTGCAGGAACATAGTGGGCGCACACAAACCCAAGTGTGTATAAAGTTTTAGAATAAAGTCATTGGAGACATCACCTCCCCCCCCCCCTCCCCACCCTTCCCCCATCTACACTGTTTTTTACCTCTTCGTACAGACTGAACCAAAGAGAGTGCTCGTATCAGAAATACGGCAGAAACTGACAGGTAACAGAGACAGCAGGTAACAATGTTAATTAACGTCTGTTTCATTGTCTAACATGTATTGGGAAGGGAAAATGCGGGAAGGAAGGAAGGGTGGGGGTGGGGGTTAGTGGTCGCAGTTTCCTAACCCGGGCTCGCGTTTTCCCAGGTTATCACTCCCTATCTCGCCGTTTTCCCAGATTATCACTCCCTATCTCGCCGTTTCTGAATTCGGCGTCCAGTCTATGGTAGGAAGGATTTAGTGCCAATTTGCAGTCATATTTCGGAGCGTTTCACATCATCATGGGGAATGTAACACATTGTAAAAGTCATGCCATAAACTGGACAAGGGCAATCCATATAAAAGACTTGAGGAACGGAAAGCCGGGATGTGCACTGTATTTGTTTCCCGTTTTGACTCTGGACAGCAGATGGGCTGGTTCACTGACACGCCGCGCATAATCACGGCGTCAGTTTTAATCATCGCTGCAGGAAATTTCGACGGATAGAATGCATGATCATGGATTAGGGCAAAGAAGGAGATTTTGTTTCATCGAATCAAAATAAAAGCACAGAAGTATTTGGAATAAAATAAAAAGAGAGAGAGAGAGAGAGAGAGAGAGAGAGAGAGAGAGAGAGAGAGAGAACCTCCCCAGGTGTGAGTCGATCTCCCAACACCTGTCACAGAAGTACTGACGTCCGTCACCTTACCCAAACCACATTTTGCTCGACCAGCTGGTCTCCTGAGGGCTACTTCAAAGCATACAGCGATTGGGAAGTAACGAATGGTAACCCAACCGTGCACTCCGTTTGGGACAAAGGCACTACTGACAACGGCGTATAACACCAAATAGAATCCGACTGAAATATAACGTCAGAGGATGCTTCTCATCCAAGCCACGACTTCCTATGATCATCTGTACCGATGTTCTATTTTTTGTTTTGAATATGAAACTATCCATAGGGCGTGACTGTGTTTGTGTTCTTGTGTTACATGAATCAGCATAACTGTGATTACATATGATTAATTTGTGTGTTAATCTGAACCAGCATGCTCATTTCTGTATCTGTGAATTATTCAGCATGAAAGGCAATAGGCGTTGTTCCAGTCTCGCACAGCTAGCTTGTCACCGATATCAGTGCGTTATCACTTCGGGGCGTGTGTGTGTGTGTGTGTGTGTGTGTGTGTGTGTGTGTGTGTGTGTGTAAGAAAACGTGGTAGCCCAGTTTTTCCCATTGTATAAACTGTCAGAAATCAAATAAACAGAAAATTGAAATAGAACATGATTGTCTGTTGGTGTTATTGAAATCCTTTGGCAACTGTATACATTCTGAAATCCTATGCGCACGCACACACATGCGAACACACACACACACACACACACACACACACACACACACACACACACACACACACACACACACATCACACACATACACACAAACACACACACACAGAGGCATGCGTGCATACATGCATACCAACACACACAAAACCATGCATGCACATACATATGTGCCAGCGCACATACACACACACCCATGCTCACAGACACACGCACATACACAGGTACCCGCATACATCTGCAAACTGGTTTACACACACAGACACACACACACTCACACACACACACACACACACACACACACACACACACACACACACACACACACACACACACACACACATGAGTTCATGCACCGACAAACGCAAACACACGTACATGAAGACATACATTTACACACGCACACACACAAATGCACACACACACACAAATGGATGAACACGAACGCATGCGCACGCGCACACACACACACATACACACACACGTGCGCGCGCGCACACACATGCACACACTGTCATGTGTGAAGGCAAAGGTTTTTATGTAAATATTGTATTGTAATAGATGATTATAGAGAAAAAAGACATCCCAATTTTTAAATAAAAATTGTAAATGTCTAAAATGTAAATTTGGTTACGTTTATGGCAGACTGATCTAATCCTTAACGTTTAAATAACTTGAACAAGCAGAAGAGTTTGAAGTTGATTTCGTCAGAAAGATGACGGTCACGGAATGCACGTGTTCATGTAAGTGCGAAAGTGATTGTGAACTCGTCTGTAACGAGACAGACGCTGAAAACTGACAGTATACTTGAAGCTTATTTTATTTTATTTTACTTTTTAACATGCGCGCTGGTGACCTACTCGTTTTTGAGTGAACCAGTCTTTTAGGAAGAAGAGGTGCAGTTGTTGAATGCGGGCGGCGATTACAAGCACAGGTAAGTTTTTTTGCTGCATCTGCATTATTTAGTTTTGTGTTCAGCAAACCTACTGGGCCTCTTTTGGCTCATTATCTGTTTTTAATTTTTTTCCAGATATTTGTTTGGGGAAACCGAAGCTTTCAGATAGATTACTTATCTTTCTCTTTATGTAGTTTTTGACTAACATTATAGTTACTTCAGTTCTTCTCTGAGTGCACCCCTTGTCCGACATGAGTCCATGACAGTGGCGACACCTAGCGGTGACACGCGTGAGAGTGGGTCAGAACACGCGCCTGTATCTTTACTTGAAAATAAGTTGAATTTAGTTAACCCACTCCATCACACACACACACACACACACACACACACACACACACACACACACACACACACACACACACACAAGAGAATTAGGGGCGTATACAATTAGGCCTATACACACTTGCCTTGTAACTGCAACCGCTCAGGCATATACATACATACACACCTTACCTAACACGGACGCTGTTGAACACACACACACACACACGCGCGCGCGCGCGCACGCACAAGAGCACGCACGCAAACACATGCAAGCACACACGCACATGTGCGCGCGCACACGCACACATACGCATACACATACACACACGCGCACACGCACTATTATCATGCGAGCAAGAGTGATCCTATTTGTTTGTTATTTACTGTTTTACTGTCCCCTGCCTCATTAAAGAGTTCGATCGAGGTCACTTGTATGTGTTTTTGTTCGTCTGTATGTTCTGTTTGACTAATCCAAATCATAGAGGCTGTGCCTGTCTAGAACAAGCGTTAATTTGCGTTTGTTTATTTTGAAGATGTTTCTCTGTGCGTGTGTCAGGCACAGGGTATATGGGATATATTTCTCTAAAGAGTATCGAATATAGGCGGGAATCCGAGAGCTATGCTCGAGGATCCATTGATGGATACAAAGGTCCAAAGTTCAGCTCTCGACTGTTCAGTGATCCAAGCGTTGTCAGTCACGTCAGTAGTGACAGCTGCTAGGAATTGTGCAGAGCAGAGTTTACTTGAATCTTCTAAGAGACGCAATTTTCCACAAATGATGAATCAAGAATATGTTGAACAAAGAAACACGGAATTTGCCAGCAGCTGCTTAACAAGAGCATTCTAACAATTTCTCCTTTAATGTAACAATGACTTGGCAAGAGGGCGTTGAAACATAGGCCTAATTGCAAAATCCTTTCCCAGAGGATAAGCTATCCATAGTCGCCCAACCTGGAAAGACAGCCATTTGTATAACCTGCTCAGAGATTTCCTCTGATTCAGACTCACCAGTGTCGCACAGGAACCTGCCAAGAGCTGCCCTCTCCATCCCTGGAAGTGGCAAAATTGATCTTGGAGTCGGTTACACGTTGACTACGCTGGTCCATCTCGTGGGAAGATGTTTCTGGTGATCACGGACGCTCACTTCAAGTGGACTGACACTTACTCCATGAATTCATGTACATCTACTGTCACTATCGATGCAGTACGGCTGTCTTTTGCAATTCAGGACTGCCTGTGATGCTGGTGTTGGACAATGGAACCTGTTTCATGAGTGAAGAGTGCGAGATGCTCATGCAAATGAATGGCATAGAACACATCAAGTCGGCGCGCTATGAACCAGCTACAAGACTGGCTGAATGGGCTGTGCAAATGTTGATGTAGGGCTAGCGGAAGTTAACTGAAGAGTCCATGGACTTTCAAGTGGCTTGCTTCGAGTCCATGTATCGGGTCACCCCTCAAACAACGACAGGGCTGCCTCCTGCTGAACTGCCCTTCAACAGGAAGGTTCGGACACGTCTAGATCTGGCATAGCCGTCAGCGGAGAGACACATGATCCAGAAACAGCTGAATCAGAAGTTGAGCCATGATCATGCTGACATCAGGAGCTGTACGGTGAATGATCATGTATACACGAAGAACTTGTCAGAGGGCCCGAGTGGCTAGCCGGCATCGTCGTGCAAGTGACAGCACCTTTGGCGTACATGATAAGGATCCTTGACGTTGGAATATTGAACAGACATGTTCTTTATCACATACACCCACGGATGAGTGTCTGGAAGCCCTGACTATGACGTCCAAGAGAACGTTCAAGTTGTTCCGCCACCGCCAGGGATGGAATTTCTTCCAGTTGCATTTGTACTGACAGAGCCAACACTTAAAACCATCTCCACAAGAGTCACCACAGTTGTTTGGCAGCCCCAATGTGCCACAGTGTTCGCCATCAGTCGTGAGTGACTGTGGCATTTAGGAAGAAATTTCCGTTCTTGTACTTAGTTCAGATTCTTGTTCAGTGTGGGAGAAGTGTTCAGGTCGAGAGAGACGACAGCCGGCAAGACTCAGGGGTCACATAGTCATTTGGTTCAGAGATGTGGTCAAATAACCCAGATTGATTTGAGACCTTTTTTTTCTTTCTTTCTTTTTTTTTATATAGATTTTATTTACTTCTCAGTTTTAGGTTAAAGTTTTCATCTCTGGGTTAAGAAAAACAACAACAACAACAACAACAACAACAGAAGAAAGGGGAGAGACTGACAGTAATTTGTGTTATTGCTGGAGTAAGTCACAGACTTTATGAGGGAAAAAATTCAGAATTGTGTTCCGTTCTTTTTTCGAAGCAGATTATATATAAAGTGTCGATTTTACTTGAAAGTAGGGATGTGTTGTAGATATTACCCAAGTAACAAGACAGATAGAATCCGCACGTTAAAAGAGAGCACATTACGAAACAACGACGATTTTACTTGAAAGTAGGGATGTGTTGTAGATAAATAACCCAAGTGACAAGACAGATAGAATCCACACGTTAAAAGGGAGCATATTACGAAACAACGATGGTAGCTTGACGGTTGGCCCGTACTGTGCAGCAAGAATAAAACAAGATTCTGCACTCCGTCTCGTGCGTTACTTCATATTTACTGCACCCTGCCACATTTAAACTTTTCTTTCACACCAATCAAACTGAGGTTACCTGTATTCATTTCTATTCGTCTGTATGTTCTGTTTTACTGTATTCAAGATTAAAAAGGCTGTGTCGATCCTGAATAAATGTTAAATAGTGTTTGTTTATTTCTCCAGTGGTTGCCGTGTACCTGTGTCAGATACAGGGTATATAGAATAGAATATGAAAAAATGATTGCAAAGGAGTGCAAGGACAATCCTAAATTATTTTGGAAATATATTCAAAACAAGTTAAAGATAAATACTAATATTGGTGCTCTAAATAATCCTGATGGCTCTTTAGCAACAAGTGATAAAGAAAAAACAGAAACTCTAAATAAATTCTTTTCTAGTGTATTTACACGGGAAGACAGGTCTAATATACCAAAATTAGAGGAATGTACATATTCAGATGGTATATCTTTGGCAGAAGTAATAGTAACCCCCAAAGCGGTCAGAGATAAATTAATCAATTTGAACCCAAAAAAGGCGCAAGGACCAGATCAAATTCCTCCAAAAGTCTTAAAAGAACTAAATGTAGAATTATCACTTCCCCTATGTATACTATTTAATAAAACGTTAGAAACGGGTATCTTACCTCAGGAGTGGAAATTAGCGGAAGTAACAGCCATATTTAAGAAGGGGTCAAGGGCTGAACCAGGAAACTATAGACCGGTCAGCCTAACGTGTGTCACTTGTAAAGTATTGGAGAGTATAATTAGAGATCAAGTGGTAACTCATTTTACAGATAATAACTTGTATGCAAAATGCCAACATGGATTCCGTAAGAAACGTTCTTGTGTAACACAATTACTTGAGGTAATAGACAACATGACAAAGTTATTAGATGATGGTCATAATGTTGATGTTTTGTATCTAGATTTTAAAAAAGCTTTTGATACTGTACCACATGAAAGGTTACTAGTTAAACTGGCTGCTTATGGCATAACAGGCAATCTACTAAAATGGATACAAGGTTTTCTATATGACAGAGTTCAGTATGTAAGAGTGGGTGAGGAAAGATCAGGTAAAGCTAAGGTTCTAAGTGGTATACCTCAAGGGAGTATCTTAGGCCCAATACTATTTACGGTCTTTATAAATGACATGCCATTATCATTAAATAGTACTTGTAAAATATTTGCTGACGATACGAAACTTTATGACGATACATCCCATTCCGTAGACTTACAAAATGATATTTATAAACTCCAAGACTGGTCAGAAGTATGGAATCTGTATTTCAATGTATCAAAATGTGGTGTTCTACACATTGGTAAAAATAATCAAGAGCACACTTACTATATGAGGTATAATGATGGCTTACAGGAAATAACTGCACTAAAAGAAGAAAAAGATTTGGGAGTGACTTTTGATACTATGTTGTCTTTTGACTTACACATAAATAAAATAGTAAACAAGGCAAATCAAATGTTGGGAATAGTTAAAAGAAGTTTCTCCTATTTAGACAAGGAAATATTCTTAAAACTATATAAATCCTTTGTTAGACCTCATTTGGAATATGCAAATGCAATATGGAGTCCACAATTGAAAAGACAGTCTAAACAAATAGAAAGTGTTCAAAGACGTGCAACAAAGTTATTAAAAGAATGCAAAGATATGTCATATGCACAAAGATTGAAATATTTGAATTTACACTCATTGAAAGGTAGAAGGACAAGGGGGGATCTTATCCAGACATATAAGATATTTAATGGTATTGATGACATAAGTATTGACTCACTGTTTATTCCTTCAAGAAACAACAACACAAGGAATACTGAAGGCAAGATTTTTATACAATACTGCCGCACTAACAAAAGGAAAAACATTTACTCACACCGAGTTGCCCCCTTGTGGAATGCACTTCCTACTAACACAAAATTTGCACGGAATACTAACTATTTCAAGAATTTTTTGGATGAAATACCCAAATTTAGAGAATTATTTGTGGATTATGACGACTGAGGCCCATTTGAAGCTAAATATGAGATAAAATGCGCACAACACATTATGAAGTCAAAGAGGGGACGTATATAGGCCGTGAGGCCTAGGCAAATAGCCTGTCCCTATTACTACTACTACTACTACTACTACTACTACTATAGAGAAGTTTGGAACACGCTTTTGGGAATGTCTCCTTGTTTGTTCTGTGTTCTCTGTGTTGGCACTTGTGTTAGTCGATTTTGTGTTGTAAGCAGCATTTGTTAGGAGTTACGGATGGGTAATGATATCATCAAACAGGTAAGAGTTATCCTTTTTGATTTGAAATCGTTGATTTTGATTGGATTTGATAGTTTTCGGTTTATAGGTCTAGCAAGGGAAGGCACTAGTACAGCATAAAATGATAAGTTCTTCCCGTGAACAACGTGCGTTTGTGCAATAAAAAATAAATTTGCACTGATTTGCTAGACTGGGAAGGTGAGTCGGTTTTGTGATATTAGACCTGCCGGCACTGAGTGTAGTTTCGAAACCCGTCCCCATGCCTTAAAAAGGGGTTCTTTATGCCAGTGGACGTGAAAAAGTAAAGAATGAACTTAAAATCACTTCGGCTGCACTATGAGTACTGACGCACCGATGCTGTGCATATGCGTACGAGCTCGGCGAAAGTGCGGCTCACCTGAGAATTGTTCTCAAACAATCAGATAAACAAACAGACGAACTCTGACAGTATGTCACTTATGCTCATACAGGACAGATTTCCCGGCGAAGTAGCCATCAAAATGTTGATGTTGGTCGTGCAAGGGAAGGAGCATTGGCGTGTTGCTACCGTAGTGACAGGAGCCAGTGATAGACCAGCGCAGAAGCCTCCAGTTATGCGAGACACACAGTCCCGACAGAGAAGTGTGACAGAATAGGACAGTTGCAGCAGCATTGATGACCAATAGTACTGCTACTAGTACTAACCTAGGTGAGATTGGAGACTCTGACGTAGTAGTTTAGTTCTAACTTCCACAGATTGTGACAGAGGGCATAAGTTACTAGTAGCTCTACTAGACACGGTGAAACTGGAGACTCGGACTTAGAAGCAGTTCCAGCTTCCACAGACTGTGACAGAGGGGTTGGCAGGAATCCTGACAAGAACCTCCCCCCCCCCTCCCCAAGCCAGTGTCTGAACTAAATCTGTATAGAGTGCATGTTCCTGAATGTGCCAGTGTGTTTAAGTGTAAGTGTACATTCCAATGTGTTGGTTAAGACAGCATCTATGCGTCACTACATTGACTAAAGGTTACGCCCACGTTGCGGTTTAGTCTCATCATGATCATCCATGGCATGACCATGCTCAATAAAAACTAAAAAAGTGATTTGATGATCAGATTGGTACAGATCAAGTTGAAAAAGGTTTACATCTTTTCATAGCAGACTTTGGTGAATCTCATGCTGCAAGGTCATATGAGGTAGAACTTATTGCATTTATAATCATGAAAGACTGAAAAATCAATGGTAGATCAATTCTAAATATTCAGGTTAAAGGCTGATGAAGCCTATTACTAGTATTAAGTCAGTCACTGATGTGATGATATCAATTCAATGGGTCTGACAACAGCTAACAACTTTACAAGTGCCTTTTGACCTATGATTGTTCTTATACCATGGACTGCAGTATTCTTTAAGGTGGACATGAATTTGCTACAAATCTGTCAGTGCTAAAAATACCTCCCCAAGAGCGTTGTCTTTAGAAATGTAGGCCAGTTCATCTGATTTGGCTCATGACATACATATGTGTAGCACAATTTCAGTTCAGAATTTTGTAATTATTACATTATAGACCTGTAAATCTCATTGTGGTGAGAAAAAGTTGACACTGTTGATTTGCATAGGTCAGTATGACCATCCCATTGGATCATCTATGTGCATGAACTGTGTTGTCTTGCTTAGTCTTGTCTGGCAAGCTGCTTGTGCAGTTCTAACTGGTTTATAGTGTATCACTTCTAGCGGGCTATCCAAGCAATTTTGATCGGTTACTACTAAACTACAGGCATATATTTTCAAAACATTCTGCCCTTGCTTCCATTTACAAGCTGTGATTTCTGATGACGCTTGTCATTTTGATCAGTGGTCCTATGTTGATTATGAAAGATAACATTTTCTACGAAATGCGAGGCATTCTGTGAAGTGTTAGATTGATACAGCTTTTGCACAGTTTTTATTGTAATAGATGGTCTTGCTGTACATAGTAAACATATGCTTTATCTGGCCGATGGTCATGTTGCATTGGCCAGTGCGCTTGGCATGGGGCAGAAAACTTTCTTTGCAGCTTTGATTGCTGATAACTGCAATGACTAAAACAGTCTTTGTCATTTGTTGATATAAAGTTGATTTGTTTCACATTAAAAATAAAATATTGTTGAAATTGAAGGTAATTAATGTTGTGGGTATGGAGTGTGATAGTTTTCACCATCATTCTCCCATGTGTCAGTTTCCACTAAAATGAGTATGACACAAATCAGCACGGCAATGTTCTGTCACATGTTTCTTTTTCATATATCATCTAAAGCTTGGAAGAGTGAAGTTTGCAGTTGAAGAAATTTTTAGACTATACATTTATGTTTTGCATGAACAAAGAATAACCGAACCCTTTTAGTCTTGGTTATGTGATGTAAATTTTGTGCTTTAGATTTTTCTTTCTCCTCCCCCCCCCCCCCCCCCCCCCCCCCCCAACTTTTTTACATACTAATTGCCACAGTGAGTTTGAGTATGAATTTTTCTTCTTTTTATATGTCAGATTGTGTTCCTTAGTTTAATTTAGCAATATGCATCACATGATTATTAATATTTTACTTGAGTCAAAATCATTGATGTGGTTTAATTCATTATTTGGGATAACATGCGAGTTATTGCAAATAGAATTTGACCATGTTAATTAGTATGATTGTATTTAATTCCCAGAGGCCTGAAAAGACTGTATGACTCTTCGTTCATTCAAACAGAAAGCCATGCGGAACCTCAAGTTGGTTCGTGCTTGCCATTTGCCTCCCCTGCCTGAGCTAGCAGAGAGTCATGGCCTCAGTGTTGACCCAGATACCGGGCATGTCATCCTCGTCACAGATTCCAGGATTTTGGTACTGGATCCACAGTCACAACAGGTATGATTATGTTTGCCTGTTTTCAGTCATATTGCTTGCTGACAGAAACTTATGATCTAGTGGTTAAAAAATGTGTTATTTGAGGAAGCACACTCATTAGTTTTTATTGCATCATGTAAGTGCAGTACATATATTCCTTTTTTTTTCATGTGCATAAACTTTAGAGGTTCTCTAGTTCTCAGGTTAATTAGTGAATTGGAAGCTGTGATTGTGTGTTCATGTTTGTGTTTGTGAAAGTATTTTATTATGTCATTGTGTTTTGAAGTGTAGTGATTGTGTGAATGTGTGTGTTAGTGATGTGTGCGTGTGCATGTGTGTGTGTGTGTGTGTGTGACTGACTGTCAGTGTGTTATGTATGCCTTTAGTATCTCTCAGTAGTGTCTGCATGTACTTGTGTGTATGTCAGATAAGTAACTTTGTGGAACACATGCTCGTGGGTGTGTGCATGTATAATATAATTAATCTTGGAAATTAAAGCTGAAGTGAAAATAACAATCCAGCATACATGTGCTGTTTGAAAAATACATAGATTATCTATTACATTATTTATGTAATGATCATGATGTATGTTTGTGATAGTGCCTTAAAATGTAAAGGGCATGTTTTACAGCATCTGCACTTCCATGTTTAGCATGCCAATCACAAAAAATAATGCATGTGGCATGACATTGACTGCCACCACCATCCATCCCTGCACACTCTCTCGTTCTCTCTCTGTCTCTCCCGTGCGCAAGTGCATGCACACGCACGCACGCACGCAGCACGCACGCGCGCGCGCAGCGCGCGTGCACACACACACACACACACACACACATACACATTCACACACACACACACACATACGCACACGCCACACACACACACACACACACACACACACACACACACACACACACACACACACACACACACGCACGCACACACACACACACGAGCATTGTCAGTTTTACATCATTTTACAATGTGTGTTTGGAGTTCGACTTTCCTTTCAGCATCTTGAAGTTGCACACGTGTACATCTGGCAAGCTGCCACTGCTTGACTGAGAAAAGAAACTCCTGAAAATGACTTTAACAGTGTTTCGCCTTTCTTTTGGTATACACTCAAGTTCTTAACATTTACTACAAACAAGAAACTATCCAAGATTACTAGCACTCTCATGGCTAAAACAAAATCAACTCCACTTCCTCTGTCTATATCCCTCTGCCTGAACTTCCCAAACGTTTAGCCATTTCTTGTTGACAAAATGATCAACCTTACTGACACTAGTGACAGCTGTGATTCTCAGTGTGTGCCCATGCTAAACATTCAACACACTTCTTTCTGTGGCATCCCTTTGTTAAATTTTGAACTAGAACCAGTGGTTAGAAAAAAAAAAAAAGAATTCTGTAGTGAAAACCTGTTAACTAGATTCAATGCCTTCTTCACTGCTGTCTGACTTTTCGGATGATCTGATACCACTTTTGCTGCAATAGTGACATCTAGATGTTTTCCATCTGAATTTAAATTTGCAGTTGTAAAGCCTCTGTTGAAAAGACTATTTTTGTGGATGCTGAAACTTTCAGAAACTGTAAGCTTTCTTTTCCTCTTTAGGGTCATGGAGAAGAGTATTCCTTCAGCTTCACTGCAGTAACTTGCTCTGCTCTTTACAATCTGCCTGTCTTCCTGGTCGCAGCTCTGAAACAGCAGTCTTTTGAAAATAGTCAGTGGTCAGCTTATTGCCCTTGATGATGGTCACATTTCTCTCCTTTGTTTCTGGGCTTACTTGCTACATTTGATACTAAAGATCACGCTTCTCATCTCTTTTCATCGCCAATATACCTTTGGCATTTCTGGAACTGCGCTTTCTTGTCTTAGTTTCATTCTTATCTCTCTGGTCATACTCAGATTGGTTCCACTAATGGCTGCACCTTTTCTCCTGCAGACTTGTTTGGCATCCACAGGGATCTGTTCTGGGCCCCGTTCTCTTCGTCCTTTACACTCAACTGGTCTCTGACATTGTTTCTTAGCACACACTGTCTCACCATACTTGCTCTGATGATCAGCTTTATAAGTCTGGTGAATTGTCCCAGCTACCACTCATTATTCAGAGTACACAAGCATGCATTTCTTATATTAAAATGTGGATGAAATGTATACTCCAGCTGAATGATGATAAGAAAGAAATTATTCTTATCACAAACAAAAAGGTTTTCATAACAAGTACGTGAGCAATTGTGAAAAAGTTAAGTGATGCAATTCTTTTCACATAGATCACATGCACAAAGTCTGTACTAGGTGATGCAATTCTTTACACACAGGTCACCAATAACAAATGATCGCTGAGTGATGCAGGTCTTTTTACACAGGTCACCAATAACAAATGATCACTGAGTGATGCAGGTCTTTTTACACAGGTCGCCAATAACAAATGATCGCTGAGTGATGCAGTTGTTTTTACACAGGTCACCAATAACAAATGATCGCTGAGTGATGCAGTTCTTGTTACACAGGTCACCAATAACAAATGATTGCTGAGTGATGCAGTTGTTTTTACACAGGTCACCAATAACAAATGATCGCTGAGTGACGCAGTTCTTTTTACACAGGTCACCCACAACAAGTCGCTGCTGAGTGATGCAGCGATTCCATCAGAAGGCGAAGGTCAGGTGATAGGAGTGCAGTATCTACCAGACCAGGGCGGTGCCTGTTTTGCCACCACCAATGGAAACCTCACCGTTTGGTCATTGGACACGAAGGAGGTAACAGCACTGGTCTGTGTGTTTCAACTGTGGAAACAGTTCACATGTCAGAGAAATAAAACGACTCACACCGTCTTGCATGACTTTTATTGTTATTCATCATAGAGTGCTGACAGTGACAGTGTGCATGTTGTTTCTCTCATTTGCCATGCGGATGTGGGCATGACTGGTGATTATGAATGGACTATTTACTTCTCAGTGATAACTGAATGAAAAATCATGCAGTTTGTAGGATTACCATTCAGAAACTTTACAATGAAGGTCAGTGTTCAGAGTGTAGGCTGGTTGGAAGTGTATAGAAGGGAGACAGATTTGATCAAGAACTTACTTGGTTGAAGGTTTTTTGTGTTATAATTTGATGGTAAAATGAATCCTTGAGCTTAAGAATAATTGAAGAGTACACTAAAGTGTGGTAGCTTGCTTTCTTCTGTCACCAAGTTAAGAGAAAAGGCTTTAACTACTAAAAGTTTATAATGTAAAGATTTGTTTGTTTTTTTGGGGGGAGGGTGTTGGGGAGGGAGATAGGAGTAGAATTTGCTCTTAATTAGCTTAGGGATAGCAGATTGAAACAGCAATGATGCCAAACATTCAAAGGTTGAAGAAAAAATCAAAAGCCCATAGCCTGACGGTTGTAGGGGCAGTGAATTATCTGAGGTTAGGGCACGCCATGATGAAAGGTGGACCACATCCCTCTCCTTCTGCCACCTCAGCCTTCCCTGAACCGAATCAGGTACCCATTTACTGCTGGATGGAGAGAGCTTTTCACGCCATGAAAATTCCGCACTCTGAATGGTTAAAACTCACAACTGTCAGCTACGCAGGCAGACGCTTTTGAGAATTAAACCACTGGACATTACTTTTTATGTATTTACATGATGCATGCCTTTAGTGATGATTTGATGATGAGGTGATCATTGTGAAACGGTAATGATGAATATGGATTCTTACTATAATGACAGTGATGTGGTGATAATGATGGTGACATTCTGTGCAGTTTGAATGTACAGGCAGTGAGGACAGTGATAATGATGGTGACATTCTGTGTGCAGTGTGACTGTATGGGCATATGGACAGTGATAATGATGGTGACATTCTGTGTGCAGTTTGAGTGTATGGGCAGTGTGGACAGTGATAATGATGGTGACATTCTGTGTGCAGTTTGAATGTATGGGCAGTGTGGACAGTGATATGGTGACATTCTGTGTGCAGTTTGACTGTATGGGCAGTGTGGACAGTGATAATGATGGTGACATTCTGTGTGCAGTGTGAATGTATGGGCAGTGTGGACAGTGATATAGTGACATTCTGTGTGCAGTTTAACTGTATGGGCAGTGTGGACAGTGATAATGGTGGTGACATTCTGTGTGCAGTTTGACTGTATGGGCAGTGTGGACAGTGATAATGATGGTGACATTCTGTGTGCAGTGTGAATGTATGGGCAGTGTGGACAGTGATATGGTGACATTCTGTGTGCAATGTGACTGTATGGGCAATATGGACAGTGATGATGATGATGACATTCTGTGTGCAGTGTGACTGTATGGGCAATTGGACAGTGATAATGATGGTGACATTCTGGTGATGATGATAATGACATTCTGTGTGCAGTGGGGACTGTATGGGCAATATGGACAGTGATATGATGGTGACATTCTGTGTGCAGTTTGAATGTATGGGCATGTGGACAGTGATAATGATGTGTGACATTCTGTGTGCAGTTTGAATGTATGGGCAGTGTGGACAGTGATAATGATGGTGACATTCTGTGTGCAGTGTGACTGTATGGGCAGTGTGGACAGTGATAATGATGGTGACATTCTGGTGATGATGATAATGACATTCTGTGTGCAGTGTGACTGTATGGGCAATTGGACAGTGATAATGATGGTGACATTCTGTGTGCAGTTTGAATGTATGGGCAGTGTGGACAGTGATAATGATGGTGACATTCTGTGTGCAGTGTGACTGTATGGGCAGTGTGGACAGTGATAATGATGGTGACATTCTGTGTGCAGTGTGACTGTATGGGCAGTGTGGACAGTGATAATGATGGTGACATTCTGTGTGCAGTGTGACTGTATGGGCAGTGTGGACAGTGATAATGATGGTGACATTCTGTGTGCAGTTTGACTGTATGGGCAGTGTGGACAGTGATAATAATGGTGACATTCTGTGTGCAGTTTGACTGTATGGGCAGTGTGGACAGTGATAATGATGGTGACATTCTGTGTGCAGTTTGATGTATGGGCAGTGTGGACAGTGATAATGATGGTGACATTCTGTGTGCAGTTTGACTGTATGGGCAGTGTGGACAGTGATAATGATGGTGACATTCTGTGTGCAGTGTGAATGTATGGGCAGTGTGGACAGTGATAATGGTGACATTCTGTGTGCAGTTTAAATGTATGGGCAGTGTGAACAGTGAAATGTGGTGACATTCTGTGTGCAGTGTGAATGTATGGGCAGTGTGGACAGTGATAATGGTGACATTCTGTGTGCAGTTTGAATGTATGGGCAGTGTGGACAGTGGGCTGACCGCAATGCAGTGGAGCCCTGACCAAGAGCTGGTGGTTCTGACCACAGGCAAGTTGGCGTAGTCCTTGTTTATCTGGCAGTGTGTGTAATGTATGAGACCAGATGTAGAACTGTGTCAGTGTGTGTTTGTGTACAATGTTTGCTTGTGTGTGCGCATGTTGCGCATTTGTCTGTACAGTTGTGTATGCATGTGGATACTTTTGAGATAGAGAGAGAGAGTGTGTTTGTGTGTGTATGTGTGTGTGGGGGGGGGGGGGGGGGGGGGGGGGGGAGAGAGAAAGAGAGAGAGAGAGATAAGCTTGTCAACCTTGTATCCATTTAATTTGAACATTTTCTTAACTAGTGTGTATCTTGTTTTTCTCTCAATCCTATCGTTTGAATGTTGTCTATCTTATTTCACATATGCCTACATTATTGTTGATTTTTGTTTGTTTGTTTGTATTTATCTGTTAATGATGTTGTTGCTTTTTCATGTACTCATTTATGCCTGTCAGCCAGTATGAGGTACCAGTTCATAGTTTTCAGCATTATATTTTCTTCCCAATAGAACTTTGTACAGATTTATGGTCATTCAATTTATTTTCCAAGGAAATTATTCCCATGAATGTCTGCTAAGTCAAAGCAAATATCAGAGATGATTTGCACAATTTACAGATAGTATCTTATGGCTGTAACTGTAGAAACATACTCGACTACCAGCCAATAATCTGTGATGTAAGTAGTAACCAGTGAGAAGTGACAATGCCCAAAAGTTGACTACTGACTTTTAGTCCCTTACATGATGTACACATTTTCAGGGCAATAGCTGGTTGAGGGTGACCATCCTAAATAACGCTGGCTCTGCTGATTTCCAAAAGTGAACACCTCACAGAATTGTGATGACAAAAAAGAAATTGTAACAGCTGACAAATGTTCAGACATTCTACTCTGAAATGTTGAAAGGGTCTGGCATCTCTGGTCACTCAGAAAACATTACAAAGACTGAAAGAGACTAGGATCATGTCATGATTCATGAGCTCTTGTTTCCTTGACTCTAGTCACTGAAAAGACAAGCTTTTACAGCAGATTTTTGAGAGTGTCACTCAGTATTTGTAGTGCTGTCCCGTGGTGGGACTGACACACAAAAGTAAAGAATTGCGTTGAACTGCAGTGTTGCGTAGTGTGTGTCAGCTAATTTTCACCTGGCCTCTGTGAGACTGTGGGTAGCAGACTTCCAGGCTGTGAGGTGTTAGTTTCTGGCATTTTTTTTTTAACCCAACCAGCTCTTACACACAGATGGGTGTGCTATGGGCTGAAATGGGAAGACCTGAACTGTACAGTTGAGTTTCATTCATTTAATACACTTGTACCCGAGAGAGTTGTACAAATTTCCTGACCAACACTGAGTTTCCTTATCTCTTTAGCCTGTTTGAAACTGAAATAGAAAAAGAAGCGTAGAGTTTGGTCCTGTCATGTAGTTTCAGATCAGGATGGAACTTCACACCATTTTCATCACCCTCACTGATTGAAAGAAAAAAAAAATTCTGTAGCCCTCTGCACTTCTTCTCATATGACCTTGGGTTTCATGTTTAGTCCGTGTCCATTACTTGTAGTGTGTGTCAAGATCATCAGAGTCAGTAACTTCATGGGGACTTTCTTTTACCGGATGTAGTGGTGCCCTCTAGAGCAGTTGGTCACTTTAACTGGCTCCATGACTGTCATCATTGTCGTCAGCAGGGGAGCTCAGTAGAGGATGTCCTGGAAAGGTTTGGTGAAAAGAGTGACCATCAACACCACCAAAGGAACTCGGCAGCTGGGCAGCGTCTGTAGGGCGCTGGGTGATGATGACCTGATATTAATTATTCCGTTGACTGCAATGGCTGGGGTTGCGGCAGGACAGTGCTGGATGTGGATGTGCTTGGGGAGGCCAGAATGAGTGGACCTGAGGGGGGAAGTGAAGACGAAAAAGAAAGGAAAAAGAGAACACAGGATTTTTTTGATAGTTTTAGTTTTTCCAATGATGCCCCATGTTTTGATTTTCAGTGGGCACACAGAAGTGAAGGAGAACTGTGCTGACCTGCAGTGGTCTCTGTGTGTGTGTGCAGGTGCGGAGATGGTGCTGCTGATGACTCGAGAGTTCGATCCCATCACTGAGGTGCCCTTGCACTCTTCAGAGTTTGGGGAAGGTAAGTACCCAGCTGCCTGTCATTCCATTATTTTTCTGAATGAATTTGCATATTTTAAGAAGCACTCATGAAATCAAAAGTTTGATATTAAAAAGAAAGGAAAAAACATATCAGAATTTTGTTTAAAAAAAAGAAGAAAACCTTGCAAGTTTGGGTTGAGAGTCAGTTTTGGAATGGAATGATAAAATGTTGTGGGAGCCAAAATGATGATCTGTAAATATCAGCAATGTATATAAAGTGAAAGATATTAAATTTTAAAAGTATTCTGAGAAAGCCAGAAAACAGTGGAGCTTGTCCTGTGTTCTCCAGTATGAATAGTGAGAACACTGTGTAGTCATATGGTCAAAGCCTTCCTTCCCCCCTTCCCCCCTCCCCCCCTCCCCCCAACCTCCTACCCTGATCCCTACATTCCCTCTTTCCTTTCTTTTACACAATTTTACAATATGTCTGCTGTTTTTTGCTTTTTTTTTTTCATGCCTAATTTTCTTCATGACCCTGACATTGATCAGTATAGGTAGTGTGGAGTAACAGCACTGTCAGTTAAAAGCCAGCATTCCCTCTATGCCCCCTGGCTCCTGATTTTGTACCCCGGAGAGAGTGCACCTTGTGCCTGGGAAACATTCATGAAAGTTAGGAATGTTCCAGAAATCAGTTACAGACCGTGGTGCTAGTCTCTGTAAATTGTATTATGTTGACTGCTAACTTTGTCAGTGTTTATGTACATGTGCACATGGAATTGCATGGGTATGAGTACATGCAAATTGTGGATTGAACGTATCAAATGTATATCAAAACTTGATACACACAATAATGAACATGAATGCTCATTTTAGTTTAAGATAACACTGCTTTATGAGTGCCCAAGAAAATTTATCTAATGAAGTGACCAGTCCTGAAAGAGTTAAATCAAAAAAGAAAACAATTCTGTAGTGATATCATGCTCTGCTTTCAGTCCGCAACACAATATCATATGGATAGTCAGGGCTGGCTTTCTCTGTTCACATAAACATGGTTGCCAAATTGTAAGGTTTGCTCCCTTGTTGCTCTTCCTGAGACCTCTCCTCCTCCTGTATACCTCTGCCCACAGCTTGGTGCTCAGGTGTGTTGTGTGTAGCATTTGGAGAATATGTTGGGCCGTCTTCCAAAATGGGATCTATTTGTCCAAAGGGACATGTTGGTGTGGGATACCCTCAGGTGACACACGTTGGCACCAGCTGTTATGTAGAAGATCATGGTTTGCTGCCATCTGTCAAGATTCTGGACGATATTTTTGCTCCTTGCCTTTTTGGTGGAATCTGCACCTGATGAGGTTTTGGTTGTAGATAAGAAATGCAATATCCTCTCTGGTCTCAAACAAACACACACACACACACACACACACACACACAACACACACACACAACACACATACACACACCACACACACACACACACACACACACACACACACACAGAAGCAATGAATGTAGCAGTATAGAATTCATTGATAAGAAAAAAATCAGCTTTCACAGATTTAAACCAATCAGACTTTTTTCTGACTTTTATCAAAAGACTTTCAATATTTTAGTTTTGTATGAATTTTCCATTATCTGATTGAGGAAACAAAAGCAAAGATTTGCTGATCAAACAAAAGCAAAGATTTGCTGATAAGTTGGAAAAATCTTGACTTGTATCAGGTGTTTAACAAGACACTTCCAACTCAGTCTGAATTCATGCATGAGGTTTTTTTTCAGCATGGCAAATAAAATGAAATTAGAACATAACATTAACAGTGATCAGGAACATTTGAATTATTTGTGAAGTGTATGTGTTCAGTTGTTGGACTTTTCCAGGGGAGTTTATCACTGTTGGCTGGGGCAAGAAAGAAACGCAGTTCCATGGTTCTGAAGGCAAACAAGCTGCCCGCAAGCAAAAAGAGGTATGTTGCTGAACACATGTTTGCATGCTCTTTCACATATGAATACCCACTGCCACTCCCAAAAAACAGGCATGCATTCACTCATACTGTCAGCAAGCTTGACCCATGCATGCATAGCACTCACCAGGTTCAAGAAAGAAGTGGAGTTTCATTTTTGTAGTGGCACTGAAGTTCTTAAAATTTGTAGTAAATGTATGACAACCAAACATTCACACATTCACTGACATATATGTACTCATACTCGCACACTTGCACATGCACACTACTTGCATGCATGCTCAGGCTTGCTTTAACCCACCCAACACACACACACACACACACACACACACACACACACACACACACACACACACACACACACACACACACGCACACACACACTCACTCTTTTGCACAAACTTTTACACACATACACAAATTATGTACACATACACATATGAGCACACATGCACATGTGTACACACACACACACTTATTTGTCCAGAATTAATAGATGTTAGTAAGTTTATTGTGCTTTGAAGACAAACAAAAAAGAAAAAAAAAGCCTGAAAGATCATTATGGTGGTATGCATTCAGATAAATGTGGGTATGCATGAAAGCATAGTGATAAACGGGTAGGTGTCTTCATCAGCATTGTTTTTGTAACATAGGCAGACAGATAAAGTCATTTTCTTCATCAATTTCCTTGTGTTGTCTGATCTAATCTGCAACCAGGATGTGCACGGGACCGTGGCATGGGACGACTGCCTGCCTCGGATCCGATGGCGTGGTGATGGACAGTTCTTTGCTGTCAGCTCCATCAACCCAAGCAGCGGAGCCAGATACGTTCGGGTGTGGTCACGGGAGGGGGTCCTGCAGTCCACCTCTGAGCCAATCAACAACCTTGGACAGGCGCTGTTCTGGAAGTGAGTCTGGTGGACGTTGGGTCATGACCTTTCTCTCTCCTTGTCTCAGAGGTGTGCACACCTGTAGGCTGAATGTAGTTTGATTTTTGAAATAGGAATCGGAGAAGGAGGAGGATGTGTCATTGTATGTTTTCTTGTGATTAGAATCAGGGATGGGTTATGATTTGGTACTGGGAGTTTCTTTCAGGTAGGACTCAAGCTTAGAGTGCTTGTGGTTTTTTCTGCTGAAGTTTACTTAAGGCAGGACTCGGGAATAGAGTACGAGTTGTCAAGGGAAGTTTTCTACAAGTGGGACAGGTAGGGATAGTGCGCTTGTGATTTTTCAATGGATCTTTTCTACAGGTAGGACTCGAGGATAGAATGTGATTCATGAATGGAAATTTCCATTAAGTTTCATCAGGGATAGAGTGTGATTTGTCAATGGAAGTTTTCTACAGGTATTATTCAAGGATAGGGCACTTGTGATTTTTCACTGAAAGTTTCCTACAGATAGCACATAGGTATAGAGTACTAGCTGTCTCTGGTAGTGTCCAACATGTAAGACACAGGCATAGAACACTTCTGATTTTTCAATGGAAATTTCCCTCAGGTAGGACTTGGGGATAGAGTGTGAATTGTCACCGAAAGTTTCCTACAGGTGGGACAAGGGATAGAGAGTGATTTGTAAGTGGAAGTTTCCTTCAGGTAGAACTGTGGGATAGAGGATGAGTCATCACTAGAAGTTTACTACAGATAAGACAGAGGGATAGATTCATAGAGAGTGATTTGTCAGTGGAAGTTTGCTTCAGGTAGAACTGTGGGATAGAGGGTGAGCTGTCACTAGAAGTTTACTACAGATAAGACAGAGGGACAGATTCATAGAGAGTGGTTCGTCAACGGAAGTTTGTTTCAGGTAGGAAACAAGGACAGAATGTCATTTGTCAATGCAAGTTGCCTTCAAGTAAGATACAGGGGTCAGGTAGCAATGACACTGGCAGATAGCTATTGCCCTCTTTTCTACAGATTTCCTCTTTTTTTTCTTTTTTTTTACACAGAAACCCCCACATTTGTCACCCGTCAGAGATAGCAAACTCTTTTCCTGTGATGAAAGTAGGGCAGGTTTGTCTGTCACAGTGTAGTGGTGCTTGTGCTCCTGTCGGCATCATGTTTTGTCACATAATTGTTGATTCTTGGGGGCTTGATCTTACTGAAGAAGCCTCAACTTCAGAGAAAAAAAAAAATTTTTATAATTACAAAACCAGCAATAGTAACGACAAAAAAGCACTACTGGTTTTGAGAAAATACACTGGTCTTTAAAAAGAAACACTTCAGAAGTGTGTTCTGAGAGAATGTCTGCTGTATGGAAGTTCTCGCTCAATGTTGGAATGTTGACCGCTGCCTGTATAGACTGGTTCATACATTCTTTTACTGAATATAAATTAGATTTGCATTCATTGAAGAAACGTAATGAATTTAGCCTATCTGGTTTAGAATTTTGTTTTTGAGATGTTTTTGGCAGTTTACAATTAAGGAACAGATACTTAACAAACATGCAGCTTAAATAGCATTGATCAGTGATTAAGAGAGACAAATTTATCACGCAGTAAACACAAATAAGGAAAAGAAAACCCACAATATTGTCACAGCCGGTAGATGAGAGGATCGAGAGTGGTAACACAACATGCTTAACTCTTTCATCCCTACAACCCGGTTTTCCAGTTTGCAGAAATCCTACCCTTCCCTCCTGCAGCCCGGAAAACCGGGCAGCACACAATCCCTCCTTTCCTTCCTGCAGCCCGGAAAATCAGTTCTCGCGGTAAGCGCTTTGAACTTCGTGCGAGTCGCGTCATCGGTACATGTCATGACCGGGTCGCTCGCGCGGCAGTGTTTATGAATGGAATGGATGCCAGATGGCCCCTACAGAGTGGGCAAGTTGTTGCCGCTCTATTCTGGCCGGTTTGCTACTGCACAGGTGGCAGTTCTCTTTTTACACTTCTTTTTCTTTTCTCTAAATTCAGGAATGAAGGGAATGCTCATATTATAAGAATCTAGGAACAAGAGGAAGTAATGGTTCATATAAAAGTAGGAATGAAAGAGTTAAAGTTCAGATTACATTACGAATGACACTGACTTTCAGAGCACCGTGTCTCTGAATGCAAAATAAATAACTTTTTCTGTGCCCATAAATTACATAGAAATGAAAAAAATGAACTTGGGATCGTGGGCTTGTACAGAAAATCCTCAGATGGTATGATGTCCTCATGCAGGCTGTATATCAGATTTTGTATCACTGATTGAGTAGACAAGTCAAATAATGCCCTATTGTCCTGTGGTCAGACCAAGTGGGGCGCTGATCGCATCCACCCAGCTGAAGCCCAACAAGCACGACGTGGTGTTCTTTGAGAAGAATGGCTTGAAACATGGGGAGTTCACTCTGGCCTCAGGCAAGGAGGATTTCAAGGTGAGTGAAGCGGTATGGGGTAGACTTCATTGTTCTGTTTAGTGAATGGTGTATTTTTTTGTTGATGATACATGCAAAGAATGATGAGATTCGTTTTTTCTGAATGTCTGTCAGTTTTGAGTCATATGGGCAACAAATTGAGTCTGTGTGATCATGTGGTTTTGGAAGTGTATGTGTGTGAGTGCATGCTTGTGTGTGTGTGTGTGTGTGTGTGTGTGTGTGTGTGTGTGTGAGAGAGAGAGAGAGAGAGAGAAGTTAAACTACAACCTTGCCATTTTCTGAGTTTACATATTGTGAAGATCTTTCCAGACATCCCCAGCATGATGATACCACCATTTTGTAACAGCTGTAAATCGGTGATTAACATTTTCAGCGATATTTTCAGTATGATAAAAGAGACATTCTCTAGGAATTTGGATCTCTTTAATATATGTTATTCTGTGTTAAGGCCGGATTATTTGATGCAGTTTCAACAAGCAGAGATAAAGACATGAATTACTGTATTACTCAGCAGAATAGAATATTACTTTTTGTTCTGCTATGCCTGTAATGTATGTCAGAACAAAAAGTAATGTTCTATCCTGTAATGCAGGTAGGCACAATCTTTACCTGCCCCCCCCCCCCCCCCCCCCTCCCTCCTTTCAAGCAAAACCTCCTGCCCATCGATTTGCAGTTATTTCAAATTCAGTGGTGTACCAAATGGTAAAGAAACAGAAGAACAATGCATAGAGTCTGAATACATTGTGTGCGCACACATGGATTGCAAAATCTCTCACACACCCACCCATCTTCAAGGTCACACAGATTTACTAATGTTCACCAGCTTTTATTCTAAGGATGAATTGTGTCTTTAGTAGGCTTAATTTTTAGGTGGACGGCTGTTTCAAAAAAGCAGGAATGGAAGACAGCTTTCATCCCATAAGATACTGCTTACACCAGGTTAATATAGGGTCATCTACCACTTTCTCGGCCAGTGGCCAAAACGGACAACCTGTCTGCCTCATTCTGATTGGTCAGTGCCTTCTGACTGAGCCAGTCACTTGGCATAATACTTAATGCCGATGTTATGAATAGTGCCATAAAATTGTAGTTTTGTGAGCAAAATCTTTGGCTGTCACGATGACGATCCAATATTGGCAAAAGAATTTGGATCTTTTACTTCACAGCTGCAGATAATTGAAAGGTATTTGTTGCCAGGAGGACAGATCGCAGCATTCGCCACGTGCAGTACAAGTGATCGCCTGCCCTAAGCAATCCAGCAGCCCTAATTGTCCTACCAGGCTATACATAAAACTAAGACCACATTTAAATGTACTTGGCCAGATATAGTTTTTAAAAAAGTCTATGGGAATATGAGAATGAATCAAGCCATTGAAATTATATTTACAGTAGGAAAAAAATACTCTAGTTTAATGTACATAGAAATTTAAGAAAACAATGTAAATTTTACATTGTTGCCAAGATGACCAAAAGCAAGATGACACTTTTCATGGGAAATTCCAAAACGGATACATCAGAATCGGCCAAAATATTACATTGTATATGTGAAGATGATGCACATTTGGAATATACAGATGACTTGTCATTCAAAGAAAAGGAAACTGAATCCCTGATTGAACAAGAAATCTGGAATGAACTCTTTGCTTAGAGGAGGTGTGCAGTTGTCTGTTGCATAATGTCCAAAGAGAGCAGAGCTCACCAAGGTGGAGATGCTTCAGACTGGAACTGGGGCTGAAGAAGAGGGGAATAGAGGGAAGTGGGGCTGAAGTGGGGCTGAAGAAGAGGGGAATAGAGGAAGTGGGGCTGAAGAAGAGGGGAATAGAGGGAAGTGGGGCTCAAGTGGGGCTGAAGAAGAGGGGAATAAGGGAGTGGGCTGAAGTGGGGCTGAAGAAGAGGGGAATAGAGGAGTGGGGCTGAAGTGGGGCTGAAGAAGAGGGGAATAGAGGGAGTGGGGCTGCAGCAGAGGGAATGAGGAGTGGGGCTGAAGAAGAGGGGAATAGGGGAAGTGGGGCTGAGAAGGGGGAATGAGGATGGGCTGAGAGAGGGATAGAGGGAAGTGGGGCTGAAGAAGAGGGGAATAGAGGGAAGTGGGGCTGAAGAAGAGGGGAATAGAGGGAGTGGGGCTGAAGAAGAGGGGAATAGAGGAGGGGGCTGAAGTGGGGCTGAAGAAGAGGGGAATAGAGGAGTGGGAAGTGGGGCTGAAGAAGAGGGGAATAGAGGAAGTGGGGCTGAAGAAGAGGGGAATAGAGGGAAGTGGGGCTGAAGTGGGGCTGAAGAAGAGGGGAATAGAGGGAAGTGGGGCTGAAGTGGGGCTGAAGAAGAGGGGAATAGAGGGAAGTGGGGCTGAAGAAGAGGGGAATAGAGGGAGTGGGGCTGAGAAGAGGGGAATAGAGGAGTGGGGGAATGAGAGGGAATAGAGGGGAAGTGGGGCTGAAGAAGAGGGGAATAGAGGAGAGTGGGGCTGAAGAAGAGGGGAATAGAGGGAGTGGGGCTGAAGAAGAGGGGAATAGAGGGAAGTGGGGCTGAAGAAGAGGGGAATAGAGGGAGTGGGGCTGAAGAAGAGGGGAATAGAGGGAGGTGGGGCTGAAGAAGAGGGGAATAGAGGGAGGTGGGGCTGAAGAAGAGGGGAATAGAGGGAGTGGGGCTGAAGAAGAGGGGAATAGAGGGAAGTGGGGTCTGAAGAAGAGGGGAATAGAGGGAAGTGGGGCTGAAGAAGAGGGGAATAGAGGGAAGTGGGGCTGAAGAAGAGGGGAATAGAGGGAAGTGGGGCTGAAGAAGAGGGGAATAGAGGGAGTGGGGCTGAAGTGGGCTGAAGAGAGGGGAATAGAGGGAAGTGGGGCTGAAGAAGAGGGGAATAGAGGGAAGTGGGGCTGAAGGGAAGAGAGGGGAATAGAGGGAAGTGGGGCTGAAGAAGAGGGGAATAGAGGGAAGTGGGGCTGAAGAAGAGGGGAATAGAGGGAAGTGGGGCTGAAGAAGAGGGGAATAGAGGGAAGTGGGGCTGAAGAAGAGGGGAATAGAGGAAGTGGGGCTGAAGAAGAGGGGAATAGAGGAGTGGGGCTGAAGAAGAGGGGAATAGAGGGAAGTGGGGCTGAAGAAGAGGGGAATAGAGGGAGTGGGGCTGAAGTGGGGCATGAGGGGAATAGAGGGAAGTGGGGCTGAAGAAGAGGGGAATAGAGGGAGGTGGGGCTGAAGAAGAGGGGAATAGAGGGATGGTAGAATGGGGGGCTGAAGAAGAGGGGAATAGAGGGAAGTGGGGCTGAAGAAGAGGGGAATAGAGGAAGTGGGCTGAAGAAGAGGGGAATAAGGAAGTGGGGCTGAAGAAGAGGGGAATAGAGGAAGTGGGGCTGAAGAAGAGGGGAATAGAGGAAGTGGGGCTGAAGAAGAGGGGAATAGAGGAAGTGGGGCTGAAGAAGAGGGGAATAGAGGGAGTGGGGCTGAAGAAGAGGGGAATAGAGGGAGTGGGGCTGAAGAAGAGGGGAATAGAGGGAAGTGGGGCTGAAGAAGAGGGGAATAGAGGGAGTGGGGCTGAAGAAGAGGGGAATAGAGGGAAAGGTGGGGCTGAAGAAGAGGGGAATAGGAGTAGGAAGAGGAAGTGGGGCTGAGAGGGGGAAGAGAGGGGGAATAGAGGGAAGTGGGGCTGAAGAAGAGGGGAATAGAGGGAGTGGGGCTGAAGAAGAGGGGAATAGAGGAAGTGGGGCTGAAGAAGAGGGGAATAGAGGGAGGTGGGGCTGAAGAAGAGGGGAATAGAGGAAGTGGGGCTGAAGAAGAGGGGAATAGAGGAAGTGGGGCTGAAGAAGAGGGGAATAGAGGAAGTGGGGCTGAAGAAGAGGGGAATAGAGGAAGTGGGGCTGAAGGGGGTGAAGAAGAGGGGAATAGAGGGAAGTGAGGCGGAAGAAGAGGGGAATAGAGGGAAGTGGGGCTGAAGAAGAGGGGAATAGAGGGAGGTGGGGCTGAAGAAGAGGGGAATAGAGGAAGTGGGCCTGAAGAAGAGGGGAAGTGGGGTAGGGACAGTTGAGTTGGAAAGTGAGGTGAGAGGAGAGGGAAATGGGGGGGGGGGGGGGGGGAAGGGTAGTGTGGGGAAGCTGTGGGTGATGGTAGAAGGGCACTGAGGAAGAGGTAGATGTTGATGTGTGAAAACTTGTGTGGCTGCCATTGACACATTCTGTGTCTGTCACCAAGTGTATTACCAGGAACCACTACCATGACAAGATTAGTCTGACATGGCTGGTGAAACATTTCAAACTGTCTTTTACTGTTTTAATGGCTGTTTTATTTTATTTTCCATCTGTTTGGATCACCTGTGAAATATGACATATTTAGTGTACAGTGTTGAGGGTCCTTGTCCACCCAACCTGTGCCCTTCATGCTGCTGTAGCTGGTATTTATCACGTTTGAGGCGGTCAGACCAATGCCTCTTCTGCTGTTTTCTCTTTCAGAGCTGATGTTGAAGAAGTGAAACATTATTTCTGTACTCAGACTTTTGCTTTGATGTTGAAAGTTTTGTCATCCATGGCTTCGTTTGGCACAGGTGGTGGAAGTGATATGGAATTTGGAATCCAGCGTGTTCTGTGTGTGGTGCCAGCAGCTTGGGCGTGACGAAGGGTCAGATACTTCTGTTTTGCCGGCATCATTTGGTGAGTATGAAAAAACCCAGTGTTGTTTGTGTGTGTGTGTCTGTGGATTTCTTTTTTCTCAACACAGTTGTGTTACTGTTTCGGTCTGTACCCCGAGCTGTAAATTTTCTGCTGTTCTGTGGAATCTTGATGAAGTTTAAGTGTTTGCTGGATGTGTTGAAGAGAAAGTTCGAAGAATAACCGGAAAAACAAAACAACCCAAGTTGTAGACTTTTCAGCTAAGGTTTAAGATGGATTCATTCTGGATGAACGCTGTCACAGTTGGATTCAGGGATTTGGAAAACAATAGTCATGAGAAATGTAAAGATGAGGTAAGAGGCTATTGGAAAGTTCTTGTATTGATGGGAGTTTGAGAAAAAATATTTTAAACCTGAACATAAACATTCCAGCTTGATCTTTCATGGTGCATCAAGAAATGTGACCGTTTAGAAAGTGCCCTCAAATAAGGTGAACTTCAGAATTCTACCTACCACACTTGTTTGTAAATCTTTTTATTCAAGGAGCAACTGCAGGTTCATAGTGTCAGCACATGTATGATACATATTGTTTTCACTTTCAAAATGTACAAGAGCTTCCTGGTTTTCTTCAGTGAGACCGGGTGTAGACTTGTGCCTGGCCCCACAGATGTGCTTGTACACTTTCAGTCAGTGAAGTCCCCTTTCGTGGCAGATCCTATCCTGAGCTGTAGAAAAAGAATGAAATCTCTCTCTCTCTCTCTCTCTCTCTCTCTCTCTCCCCCCCCCCCCCCCCCAAAGCAGGTATGTATTACTTTTCTTTAAAGAATGAAACAAACTGGCTGTTTGGTAGTGCTGTCAGTAAAATGAGGAACAAAAAAGAAAACATATAGTTATGGTACCTGTAAATATGGGTGAGATGAATGAATTGAAGTAGATAAGCAGCCAAGCGTTCCTTTTTTCACCTGTAAAGATATTTTAAGAATGTGGCAGGCAGAATGGAGAGTAACTAACTAATTTTGCTGTTGGTGACCCTGAGAATATGAAGCAATTTTACTAATTACCTATTCCTTGTTTCCCATTTCAGTACAGCTTTGGACATGCAGCAACTATCACTGGTCACTGAAACAGATCTTGACCTTTGACACGGACCATGGCAATGTGTCGGCGCTCACCTGGGATCCTGAGCACGCCTATCGCCTGCATGTCATGGCTTCAAAGGGACACTACTTCCAGTACACCTGGAGTTGGGCCACCAACCGTAGCTTTGGAATGACATCACATGACCCAGCATCTGTTTTTGTCATTGACGGATGTGAGTTGTGTGCATTTTTGTGATTGTGTGTATGTGTACATGGGTGGGTATGATTGTCTGCGTACATATTCAGGATGGGAGGAGGGGGCAGAAGGGAAGCGGTCTGTGTATGTCTTTTGTGTGTTGTGTGTGTGTGTGTTGTGTGTGTGTGTCTTTGTGTGTGTGTGTGTGTGTGTGTGTGTGTGTGTGTGTGTTAAACTTTTGACACTATTATTTGTACATACTAAGGGGAAAACAGACAAAACCATTATATTATTTTCTGTCACACCATGGGTTTTCTGCTCTTGTCTCAGGTAATCTGAAGGTGACTCCAATGCGTACCATGGTGGTGCCGCCTCCTATGTCCGCCTACCAGTTACCATTGCCCTCAGTGGCTGCTCAAGTGGTCTCCCCTGCCTCTCCGCCCGATTCCACTGGGAGCGTTGGTGTTCTCACGCAGGACAACCAGTTTCTTGTTTTCAGCTTTTGTGAAGAAGGTGAGACTCGGAATATGACCGATGGATTCATGGAAACAGATTTTGTATTCTGTAAAATCATCTTTGCTGCACAGCAAGAGATTCCTCAAATGTTAAGTATGCAAGCAATGTTACAAGGGAAGCCACTCTTTGAATGCAACTGTAGCAACATAAAGCAAATGGTGTTGCTTCCCTTGACAGTAGTGTTGATGTTTTAACACTATCAACACAGACCTTTGTTCTGCTCTATGTGCCCAGTTTACAAAGCAGTCAAATTGCCTCAGGACACCTAATTGTGATTATTTTTAAATGATTTTCTTTAGAAGCCTAAATCTGACTGTAATTTTCTTTAGAAGCCTAAATCCGACAGTGACTTTATTTTTGTACAGTGAAATAGAGCTCTCTTTCATTGATAGATGTTTTAAAAGTCAAAATAATAATTTTTTTGTTGTATGATTGAGTTGAAAATGACATACTTTGAACAAAGAACACTGATTCAGTGCTTGAAGATACTACGGGTTGGTTGCTTTCTCTTCAAATTAACCAGTGAAATCGACCATGAGTAGCTTGCTAACTGGTATGATATGATGTTGGGAAGCGGGGTGATATGACTGTATTTGTACGCCGACACCACTGATTGAAAATTCTCCAGTCATATTTATCTTTAGAAGACCGTTGCTATCATTCTCACATGTCCCAAGTGACGGATCACTTGCCATGAGTATTTTTGCCCCACATCGCCGAGTGGTAAGTCGGGCACCGCGGTCATTCTCACGGCGTGATGCAAAAAAGTTAATGAAATTTGAGTATCACAGAACTGTTGCAGTGTGATGTCATAGCTTGTATAAATGGCTAGGTTTTTTTGTTGTTAAAGAAATGAAATTGATGATTAGATTACAACTTTGGAGAGGCTTTCCAAGGATGAGGTTTTGTAGAATTAATATTTTCTGAAATCTCAGCATGCACATACACTCACACACAAGGCAGAAAAGTTATGCTGTGGGACCATTTTTTCTTTATTGTAGTTGAGAAAATTGTTGATTAAGCAATTAAATTTGCACAAAAATGTTTTCTTGTGTGATACATGTCTTTTCATAAAACTAGTACCATTAAGAATGAAAGTCGAGTCATGAATCATTGCTCAAAGAAGAATGAAGTCACTTCAGCCTGCACTCCTAATAGTGTTCATACCAAGGAACAGTTGGAGATGTGAGATGCTGTCACCTGTTCTTTTCCCAGAACTGATGGCCAGTAAGTCCACAGTCAAGCTGGACGCAGCAGGTGGGCAGGGATTCAGTGTGCAGTGCCGCACACCTGGCCTGCAGGCAACTTACAGGTAAGTCTGGCATTTTGTTTTATGGAGCCAGGTATGAAAACGTTTTTTTTCTTTCATTTTTTCCTCAATCAGTGGCTACTAACCATTTGAAAATCCATCTTTCCCAAGCTGTTCAAATCTGTTTACTCTCTGATAAAACTGAAAAAATGTTGACCATTTGGCATCATATGCTCTACCATTTCAAACTTGTTACAAGCTGTGGCCTGTTTAGTTGGCTTTGTCTGGCCAAATGTTCATGGCCAGAACAAAAAAACACCCGTTTGATAGCTATGTCCAGCCCAAACGCAAGGCTATCTATGTATGTTTCCTGCCGTTTTATGGCCAAGCACTGAAAGGACAATTCTGTCTTGCTTTTGGTCTATCTTGCCTTTATCTTTTGAGAATGAATAAACTCGGTGGTTCTTTGGCTTCATATTGTGGCTAGCACTAATCCTCTCTCGCAGTTCTGTTAGGTCTTGATCAGCGAAATCTAATCTTCTGCTTTATTCTGTCCAGTTTTTCTCATGACTGTTTCATTCAATCCACTTTTTCTCATGACTGTCTTCTGTGTTCCCAGTCCAATGGAATTCCCTTTCATTTTGAACATTTTAGTTATGGGCAGCTTCGTGGTATTGGGGACACCTATGATGGTCAAACTCAAAGTCATGAATTTGAAGTTTTTAATTTTAGTATGGGTGGATGGAATGAAATAAAGTTGATGTTTTTAAGATTTGTGTTCATGTATGAGATAGTGATTTCAGCATCAAATCTCTAAGTTCATTGTGAAAAGTAGCTTGCAGAAGTTGCCATCATCAGGTCCCTTTCTCTTTTAGCAATATTTGCATACTGTTTTGATTATCTTTTTTTTTTCATGATCTATTTAGCGTGTTGATGGTATTACTATCTCGCCCAAGAACACAGATGCTGAAGATATCATTTCATCTGATCCACCAGTACTGAAGTTGCATGACTTCAAAGTTCACAACTTAACTGCCGTTACCAATGAAAGGAAGTTGAGTAATGAGAAGGGAGAAAACTCATCTGTTGAGTTCTGCCTCTCTGGGCCTCTGCTACTCATTTGCCTTTGCACAAAATTGATCAGACTGCTAAGTCTCAGTGGGAAACTAATAAATCTGAGCGGGACACTACGGAGAAACCTGCTGGTGGTGGGTAGGGGCATAGGTTTGACTGACAGGAACGAGCGAGTGTGGCACAGTCAGCCCAGCCACCCGTTAACACCACAACACTAACACACCAAAGGGACAGCACCGCGGTAGATTACTGTGAGCACAACCAATTCAGAGCCATGTGTGGGGTGTGGGCTCATCCCAGTCTTAACCTTGCTCCTCTGTCTGGATGCCACAGTTGATATCACCCACATGAACAGATACATGCAAGCTGCTCTGTCTCTTAGCACAACACTCTAACCATAGAGCGCATGAACATGGGGGCCATTGCCTCTTTGAGTGTCTTTCTGTACTTTGCAGTTCCAACACATTCCATATTCAGCTTCTGGTTATCAGAAGAACCCTTCATTCTCTGCTCTTGCAGGGACTGTTGATTGGCCTCAGCTGATGGTTCCAAAAGCATTTCTTCTTCACGGCTGATGCATCACTTGCCTTACATGAACTGCCTTACATGACTGTCTTACATGACTGCCTTACATGAACTGTAAGGGCAGTAGCCCTTTTCCTCTTGTGTGTACATTCTGCAGTGTTTGTGAGAGGACAGTATAGGGAACCAAAATGGTGATTTTTGAGACTGTATAATACTCCCCATTTTGGCTTAATGCACCAAACTATGACTCCCTCCCAGCCCTCCCCATTTATTGCTGATATTAGCATCTATCATTTTCTGTCAGCCATAGAGCATAAGGAAGTATGTGTAGTTCCTTGCTTGGGCTAGAAGTCTATGACATTTCATGGTGTGTGTTTTGTATTGTGTTAGCCACAAAAAAAGTTGGCCAAAGGTAACAAACTAGCTGTAACCAATAAAGAATTTGACATGATAAAGTATATACAGCCAAATGATGAGCAGTTAAAACCCTACTTCAGGGTTATCATCCTCAACATCTTGCAAAGAAGTGAGCTTCATTGATGCTGCAAGCTACTTGACTAGATTTCAGTTTTTTCAAGCTTGCATGTTGATACTGTCATGCTTTGCCAAGGCTTACGCCTGATGCTGTGTTTGTTACCATCTCACAAGGCTGGCCCTTCCTGACGGAGTGTCCCAGTTCCCATTGTGCATCACCCACGTCTGCTGGCCACACAAAGACGTGCTGGTCCTCAGTGTCCATGGGGAGGCTGGTGTGGTCCTTGCTCTGCACGCCTGACCCAGCCGTCAGACGGAGAAAAACTCAACCTGGGGTGAGTCAGAGTGGGGAAGGCAGAAACTATCTGACTTAGGCTGATAAAGTGTCACGGAAAGAGAAGGATGAAAACTTACTTTCGATGAGTTTAGCAAGTAAGTTAAAGACATAAATTTCACTTCAGGCGAATTAGAGTGTAGATCAAAGGCAGAACTGTCAGATGATTTAGAGTGTCAGGGAGTCATAAACGGCACTGTGAATGAGAGAGTAGCCGAAATATAGAAGCTTTACATAGGTGAGTTTAAAGTGGAGAGGAAAGGTAGAAACTTCACTAAGAATTAGGGTTGAATGAATAATCATAAACCTCTCTAAAGATATTTTCGACTGTAAGGGTAAAAGTAGAAAAATGAGAAACTTTTAATACTAAGAGTGAATTAAAGTACAAATGAAAGGTATAAAGAAAACTTAAGGGAAAGTCATAAATTGAACTTTTGACACTAACACTTTTTTATTGTCCAGTAGCTATACAGCCCTTTTAGACAAGGGGGAAGAATCATATATGACTTAATGATGTATTATAAATGAATCTCATAACCTCCCATGAATTGATTTTGTCTTACTGTGAGTCAGAGAGTAAGGAAAGCCATTAACTTCAACAATTAGGATAGTTTAGAATGTAAGTGAAAGGTTGAAAGTTTACTGATATTTATGGTAATGAAGAGTGTAAATGAAATATATGAAAGGCAAAAACTTTGCTTAGATGGAGGCAGAATGTAAGAAATTGGCAGAAGTGTTATTATTTTGTGAGTGTTTTTTGTTTTGTTTTTAATTCCAGTTAATAAATGTTGGACAGGAGAAATTGATATATTTAAGTTCAGTCCGCTTCTGCACGATAGCTCAGGGAAAGCATAAGGTTCATAAACTATCACAAACAATGGAAATCTTGTGCATGCGTACATATGTACGTGCATGCATGTGCATGTGTGCACGCACACATTTAAATTCACCTGTTCATATTTGAGCAAGCAGTATGCAGGCTGGCTGGAAGGAAAATGCTGTCTGCTTTTCAGATCCCCCGTTCCAGTGGAGGATGACATCATCAGCCTGTCGGTCAACCCACAGAGCGCCACCTGTGTGGCTGTGCAGCTGGCCACAGGCCACGTTCTGCGCTTTAACTATGGTGAGGGTCTCGTGTCAAGGGAGGTTATTTTGGTACAAAGCCTGCATATTAAGACAAGGTGACATGAGAAAAGTGGCACAGATTGTTAGGGCTTTTCTTTTTTTTTTTCTTCTTTTTTTGTTGTTGTAAAACACAACAGAATCAGAGAACAGTTCATTTTCTCCATGTCATTTTAGTTTTATTTTCTGTCTTAATTTAAAAGAGCAGTTTAGCACATTATAACAAAAATATATCAAATTGTCAAATATGTGTGTTTTCTCCTAGCCGTTTTACATCTGTTGATTATACTTGCTGTGAAACTGTGTATTTAGGTAATGCTAAATTCGCTTTGAGAGCTGAAGTATTTGTTGTGTGTGCATGGCAGAAGAGGACTTGCTGTTGCCATGGGAGACAGCCAGTGGTGAGGAGCTTCGTTTTCCTTTTCCCTGCACCCAGGTGGAGGTCACCAGCTTTCAGGGAGAGGTCAGGGACACTGTTCTTTTCTTCTTCTTCTTCTTCTTTTTTTTCTTCATTATTTTGTTGTTACTGTAATTGGTGTTGCTTTTTTGTTGAATTTTTTTTTTCTTCAGTGTTAAAGCCATTGTTATATGTGTGAGCCTGCAGCACAAAAGAAGTTCTCCGCCCCTCCCCCCTCCCCCTTTATTTTTCTTCTTTTTCTTCCTTTGTTTCTTTTTTTTCTTTCGTATAATAATAATCACAATGATAATAATCAGCTAAAATAATGATAATGATAATAATGTTATTATTATTATGGCTATTATTATCATTATCATTTTAACTCACATAGCCTCCTTCCCAGCGGCCTCGTTTTACATTCCATCCATTTTTCGCCCAAATTGAGGAGATAAGTTATCTGTTTTTTGTTTTCATTGTCTTGAATGTCGTTTGTCGTGCCAGAAGAAGACCAAAGAGGTCGATACGCTTCCTGTTTTGTCTTGTAATTTGTTTGTCTCTTTCATTCGGCAGAACAGTAATTTTTCTTTTGAGTTTGTTTCTACCTGCAGTCACCTTACTTTGAAACCAACTAGTGCAGTAGCATTTGGTCATTTAACACGATAGTGGTGGTAAGTATTATTGTACACCGGCAGTTTTTTAGAGCCCTGATATGGCTTCCAAGGTCAGTTGGATTCTAATCTATGTAAATTGGCAGAAAAAAACTCATGTAGGAAGGCTGTCTTATACAGTTGTTTAGGTCAGTCGGTCTGTCAGTAACCTTTTTTCTTAACAGTGAACTTGAAAAAGAAATAGAGAGATGAAGACCAAAAGTTTGTTTATTATAACAGTTCCTGACCAGAAGATTGCAAAAGTGTGACCCAGATAGACAGATTTTTGCATGTTAAATGTAAAGGTTGGTGAAAGATTACAGGGAGTTAAGAATATTATTTCTGTCTGTTGTTGTTTATTTGTTTGTTTTTTCTTCAGTTTTTCATAACTTATGGAAAGCTGAATATGATGTGCATTAAAATTCCTGTATGCATTAGATTCACTTTTCAGGTAACTGTGGGGGAAAGCAACACACTAGTTCTTTGCAGTGGTCAGTTGAACATGACTTTAATCTTCTCACTTTTGTCTTTTCCCCTCCAGGAAGCGGTGCTTGGTCTCACAGATCGATACCGGTTCTATGTCAATGGAATAGAGGTAAGTTTAAGTCAGTTTTTTTTTTTTTTAATTGTGAATTTTTTTCTAAATAGTTTTATTATAAACAGCGAGAGGTTTTTTTTTTGTTTTTTTTTAGTTTATGTGTGTGCACTTGCTATGCTCTTGTTGATGAAGTTCTATCTATCTATTTTGATATATGTCCAGGGATTGTACTAGGGTGGTATGGAAAGAGAATCCTATGTTATAGGATGTTTACAGCAAATTTGTCTGAGGAGATCAGTGAGAAAGGAAAAAAAGACACTTATGCATTTTATAATTTTAGATAAACGCACATTGTAATTCCCCTGTAGCGTTGATGAAGGGGTCATTTGTGTTGTGTCCGGTTTGCTGTCAGTCCTAGTGAGCCATGTTTTGCTGCTGTTGTCGCAGGTGGCCTCAAACTGCACATCCTTCGCTGTTCATGATGAGTTTCTGCTGCTGACCACACTGAGTCACACTGTACGGTGCATCAGCAGGCACACCGCTGTGAAGGGTGAGGGCTGGTGGGTTCACTGTATGGTGCATCAGGCACACCGCTGTGAAGGGTGAGGGCTTGTGGGTACCCTGTACGGTGAATCAGGCACACCGCTGTGAAGGGTGAGGGCTTGTGGGTACACTGTACAGTGCATCAGGCACACTGCTGTGAAGGGTGAGGGTTTGTGGGTACCCTGTTGGTGCATCAGGCACACCGTGTGAAGGGTGAGGGCTTGTGGGTTCACCTGTACGGTGCATCAGGCACACCGCTGTGAAGGTGACGGTTTGTGGGTACCCTGTACAGTGCATCAGGCACACCTCTGTGAAGGGTGAGGGCTGTGTGGGTACACTGTACAGTGCATCGCAGGCACACTGCTGTGAAGGGTGAGGGCTTGTGGGTTCACTGTACGGTGTCAATCAGGCACACCGCTGTGAAGGGTGAGGGTTTTGTGGGTACCCTGTACGGTGCATCAGGCACACCGCTGTGAAGGGTGAGGGTCTTGTGGGTACACTGTACTGTGCATCAGGCACACACCGCTGTGAAGGGTGAGGGTTTGTGGGTACCCTGTACGGTGCATCAGGCACACCGCTGTGAAGGGTGAGGGTTGTGGGTACACTGTACAGTGCATCAGGCACACCGCTGTGAAGGGTGAGGGCTTGTGGGTTCACTGTATGGTGCATCAGGCACACCGCTGATGATGGGTACACTGTACGGTGCATCAGGCACACCGCTGTGAAGGGTGAGGGCTTGTGGGTATCCCTGTACGGTGCATCAGGCACACCGCTGTGAAGGGTGAGGGCTTGTGGGTCACTGTACGGTGCATCAGGCACACCGCTGTGAAGGGTGAGGGCTTGTGTGGGTACACTGTACTGGTGCATCAGGCACACCAGCTGTGAAGGGTGAGGGCTTGTGGGTTACACTGTACGGTGCATCAGGCACACCGCTGTGAAGGGTGAGGGCTTGTGGGTATCACTTACGGTGCATCAGGCACACCGCTGTGAAGAGGGTGGCAGGCATGTGGGGTACACTGTACTGTGCATCAGGCACACCGCTGTGAAGGGTGAGGGCTTGTGGGTTACTGTACGGTGCATCAGGCACACCGCTGTGAAGGGTGAGGGCTTGTGGGTACACTGTACGGTGCATCAGGCACACCCTGTGAAGGGTGAGGCAGCTTGTGGGTACACTGTACGGTGCATCAGGCACACCGCTGTGAAGGGTGAGGGCTTGTGGGTACACTGTACGGTGCATCAGGCACACTCTGTGAAGGGGGGGCTTGTGGGTACACTGTACGTGCATCAGGCACACGCTGTGAAGGGTGGGGCTTGTGGGTACACTGTACGGTGCATCAGGCACACCCTGTGAAGGGTGAGGGCTTGTGGGTACACTGTACGTGCATCAGGCACACCGCTGTGAAGGTGAGAGGCTTGTGGGTACACTGTACAGTGCATCAGGCACACCGCTGTGAAGGGTGAGGGCTTGTGGGTACACTGTACGTGCATCAGGCACACCTCTGTGAAGGTGAGGGCTTGTGGGTACACTGTACGGTGCATCAGGCACACCCTGTGAAGGGTGAGGGCTTGTGGGTACACTGTACGGTGCATCAGGCACACCCTGTGAAGGGTGAGGCTTGTGGGTACACTGTACGGTGCATCAGGCACACCGCTGTGAAGGTGAGGGCTTGTGGGTACACTGTACGGTGCATCAGGCACACCGCTGTGAAGGGTGAGGGCTTGTGGTACACTGTACGTGCATCAGGCACACCGCTGTGAAGGGTGAGGGCTTGTGGGTACCTGTACGGTGCATCAGGCACACCGCTGTGAAGGTGAGGGCTTGTGGGTACACTGTACGGTGCATCAGGCACACCGCTGTGAAGGGTGAGGGCTTGTGGGTACCTGTACGGTGCATCAGGCACACCGCTGTGAAGGTGAGGGCTTGTGGGTACACTGTACGTGCATCAGGCACACTCGTGTGTTGAAGGTGAGGCTTGTGGGTACACTGTACGGTGCATCAGGCACACGCTGTGAAGGTGAGGGCTTGTGGGTACACTGTACGGTGCATCAGGCACACCGCTGTGAAGGGTGAGGGTTGTGGGTACACTGTACGGTGCATCAGGCACACGCTGTGAAGGTGAGGGCTTGTGGGTACACTGTACGTGCATCAGGCACACCCTGTGAAGGTGAGGGCTTGTGGGTAACTTACGGTGCATCAGGCACACCTTGTGAAGGTGAGGGCGTTGTGGGTACAGTACAGTGCATCAGGCACACCGCTGTGAAGGGTGAGGGCTTGTGGTACACTGTACGGTGCATCAGGCACACCTGTGAAGGTGAGGGTTGTGGGTACACTGTACGGTGCATCAGGCCACCGCTGTGAAGGTGAGGCTTGTGGGTACACTGTACGGTGCATCAGCACACGCTGTGAAGGTGGGGCTTGTGGTACATGTACGGTGCATCAGCACACCCTGTGAAGGTGAGGCTTGTGGGTACACTGTACGGTGCATCAGGCCACTCTGTGAAGGGTGAGGGCTTGTGGGTACACTGTACGTGCATCAGGCACACGCTGTGAAGGGTGAGGCTTGTGGGTACACTGTACGGTGCATCAGGCACACCCTGTGAAGGTGAGGGTTGTGGGTACACTGTACGGTGCTCAGGCACACCCTGTGAAGGGTGAGGCTTGTGGTACACTGTACGGTGCATCAGGCACACCTGTGAAGGTGAGGGCTTGTGGGTACACTGTACGGTGCATCAGGACAGCACCGCTTGAAGGTGAGGCTTTGGGTACACGTACGGTGCATCAGGCACACCCTGTGAAGGTGAGGGCTTGTGGTACACTGTACGGTGCATCAGGCACACGCTGTGAAGGGTGGGGCTTGTGTACACTGTACGGTTGCATCAGGCACACGCTGTGAAGGGTGAGGGCTTGTGGGTACACTGTACGGTGCATCAGGCACACCGCTGTGAAGGTGAGGGCTTGTGGGTACACTGTACGGTGCATCAGGCACACGCTGTGAAGGGTGAGGCTTGTGGTACACTGTACGGTGCATCAGGCACACCTCTGTGAAGGGTAGGCTTGTGGGTACACTGTACGGTGCATCAGCACACTGCTGTGAAGGGTGAGGGCTTGTGGGTACACTGTACGGTGCATCAGGCACACCGCTGTGAAGGGTGAGGGCTTGTGGGTACACTGTACGGTGCATCAGGCACACCGCTGTGAAGGGTGAGGGCTTGTGGGTACACTGTACGGTGCATCAGGCCACACCTGTGAAGGGTGAGGCTTGTGGGTACACTGTACGTGCATCAGGCACACCTCTGTGAAGGGTGAGGGCTTGTGGGTACACTGTACGGTGCATCAGGCACACCCTGTGAAGGGTGAGGGCTTGTGGGTACACTGTACGGTGCATCAGGCACACCGCTGTGAAGGGTGAGGGCTTGTGGGTACACTGTACGGTGCATCAGGCACACCGCTGTGAAGAGTGAGGGCTTGTGGGTACACTGTACGGTGCATCAGGCACACTGCTGTGAAGGGTGAGGGCTTGTGGGTACACTGTACGGTGCATCAGGCACACCGCTGTGAAGGGTGAGGGCTTGTGGGTACACTGTACGGTGCATCAGGCACACCGCTGTGAAGGTGAGGGCTTGTGGGTACACTGTACGGTGCATCAGGCACACCGCTGTGAAGGGTGAGGGCTTGTGGGTACACTGTACGGTGCATCAGGCACACCGCTGTGAAGGGTGAGGGCTTGTGGGTACACTGTACGGTGCATCAGGCACACCGCTGTGAAGGGTGAGGGCTTGTGGGTATACTGTACGGTGCATCAGGCACACCGCTGTGAAGGGGGTACACTGTACGGTGCATCAGGCACACCGCTGTGAAGGGTGAGGGCTTGTGGGTATACTGTACGGTGCATCAGGCACACCGCTGTGAAGGGGTACACTGTACGGTGCATCAGGCACATACCGCTGTGAAGGGTGAGGGCTTGTGGGTACACTGTACGGTGCATCAGGCACACCGCTGTGAAGGGTGAGGGCTTGTGGGTACACTGTACAGTGCATCAGGCGCATGGCTGTGAAGGGTGGGGCTGTGGGTACACTGTACGGTGCATCAGGCACACCGCTGTGAATGGTGAGGGCTTGTGGGTACACTGTACGGTGCATCAGGCACACCGCTGTGAAGGGTGAGGGCTTGTGGGTACACTGTACGGTGCATCAGGCACACGTCTGTGAAGGGTGAGGGCTTGTGGGTACACTGTACGATGTATCAGGCACCGACTGTGAAGGTGAGGGCTGTGGGTACACGTACGGTCAGGCAACGCTGTGAAGGGTGAGGGCTTGTGGGTACACTGTACGGTGCATCAGGCACACCACTGTGAAGGTGAGGGCTTGTGGGTACACTGTACGGTGCATCAGGCACACCGCTGTGAAGGGTGAGGGCAGGCTTGTGGGTACACTGTACGGTGCATCAGGCACACCACTGTGAAGGGTGAGGGCTTGTGGGTACACAATCCAGGGACTTGACGTGAACACATGCATGTATGCACATATATATGCACATGCTTACACACACACACGCACGCACACATACATACATACACAGGCACACACACACACACACACACACACACACACACACACACACACACACACACTCTCACACATTCACTCGCTCACTCTCTCTCTCTCTCTCTCTCTCTCTCTCTCTCTCTCTCTCTCTCTCTGCTCAGTTTTACTTTGTGCTCAGCCCTAAGCCAAAACTGAATGTGCTATACACAGAAATGCAAAGAGTAGGACTACACACCACCACTTGATGTGGCTGTTAATCTCAGACCAGATGTAAAATATGTAGAATAATAATTTTATACAGCCGGAGACCTGACAAGACAATCTGACTATGTTATTGTCCGCATTCTCACCGGTCACAAAATACAGCCATATTTTCTTTCTTTCTTTGATTGTCTTTGCTTTTTGGTTCTACTTTTTCTATGTGATCACAAGAGCATTAATCCTGCTGTATTCATCCCCATCTGTCCTATTCACACCCACACCTGCTGATTCAGGTTTTCCCAGTCTCAGCCCGGTGTGTGCACCAGCTGTTTGCAAGAGCTGTCTCTTAGGCAGATAGGGCTGAGAGGCCCCAATCTTCACACTGGAGCTATTGCAGTCAGGAGAGAACCAGGCCATGGCCTGAAGAGGAAGGCCTATAGTGATGATGATTCTGTTAGAGTGCAGACCCATCGCCTTCCAGTCATCAGGCTGTAGTGCTAACCACTTGCCGTGACAGCTGGTTCACAGGTAGAGAACGATGTGTTAAAACATTTGAATTGAAACCCGCTGAAGAGACGGGACAAGAACAAAAATAAAGCGAAGTGTAAGGTACCTTTCCTACCCTAAGATATTTTTCAGACACCTGACAAAGACAGGACAAAGAAACATATAGACTTGGCTATACATTTACAGAGAGCATGTGTACAGAAAGGGAGGTAAAGAAAGTTAATCAAAAAGTAAACCTGTCTCTCTGGGTAAGGAAGTTAATTACAAAGTAAATCTGTCTTTCTACCAGAAACACACACACACACACAAGCACTAACATACAAACGTGCATGCACACGCAGGTACAGAGGAAATGCAGCAGGTCAGTGAAGTACCCATCTTATTCTGCCTGTGTCTACCTGTGTTCCAGCTCTCCCCAGCCTGTCTGACGGCAAAGCCCACCCCTTCGACGAGAGCATCCGTCGAGTGGAGCGTGGGTCGCGCATTGTGACGGTGGTGGCGGAGGACACAAAACTGGTGCTGCAGATGCCTCGGGGGAACCTGGAGGCCATCCACCCTCGCGCTCTGGTGCTGGCCACTGTGCGGCGAAAGCTCGACAAGTAGGTGTCCACTGCCAGGCTCACAGCAGTGTGGAGTGAGTGGTCACTTCTCTAGGATTGGTTCTGGACTTGACATACTTTTGTTTAAACAAACCTTGAAAAAAAATTTTAAGTACTGTATCCGCCAAATATGAACAAACGAATCACAAGACAAAACACAACGTGTTTCGACCTCTTAGGTCTCTTCAGGCAAGATAAACAATACTCAGGGCAACGAGTGTCATGAGTGTTGTTTATCTTGCCTGAAGAAGACCTAAGAGGTTGAAACACATTGTTTTGTCTTGTAGTTTGTTTGTTCATGTTTGGCGGATGCAGTATTTAAAGAAAAAACTTTTTAAGATTTGTTTAGATTTTTGCTGGCAGTCTCCTCACTTTGCAACATGCTTTGGTTTGTCTGTTTCCCTTTTTTAATTTGGTTTTTTAAAAGGAAGAAAAGAAAACCTCATTTCAACTGCTGGGCAATGTTACTTGCAGTTACCTTGTGACCTTTCTCTCTTGCTTGGGTTTTTCTCTTTCTCTCTCTCTGCTACTATCTTATTTGGTTAAATACATATTTTGGGTTGTTTTGCTTTTCCTTTTTTGTATTGCTTTGTTTGGTAGGGATTGTTTTGGTGATTTATTGATCGATGAGATCAATTAAGTGATCTGTTTGTTTGGTAGGGATTAGTCTGTCAATTTATTGATTGATGAGATTGATTACTTGTTCTATTTTTTCAATTTTCTGCATGATTCCATATTTCGTGCTTTAGGTTTGAGGTTTGATTTCTTCAATGACTCGATTAAAGAAATGAGCTGTTCAGTGATAGAAAATATTTTTTGTATGAATACAGGTGTGAGTTTGGAGCAGCGTTGGCAGTGATGAAGAAGCACCGGATCAACCTGAACCTGCTGTATGACCACAATCCCTCCCTGTTCCTGCAGCATGTGTCTGGCTTTCTGCAGCAGATCCCCAGTGTGAACAACATCAACTTGTTCCTCACAGAGCTGCAGTAAGGGTTCCATTTGACTTGGTCCTGTTTCTATTTCACTGTGTGTGTGTGTGTGAGAGAGAGAGAGAGAGTGTGTGTATGTGTGTGTGCGTGCATGCATGCGTGCGTGCGTGCGTGTGAGACCACAGAATTCTAGACTGTGGTGTATCTCCATTTGATGCTTAGGGAGCACAGGCACAATCAGCCGTGTCTCCCTGATGAGTCCAATCCAGCAGACGAAAGGCCTAGGAGAAGGCGATATGAATGGATCTGTCTTGAGGAAGGCTTATGATGGTTCCCCTGTGCTGCTAGTGAAGGGTTTAACTTATGTAATATATGTCCCTGATTTTATGTTTTCATTATTTTCGTCTCCCTCCTGTCCCCCCCCCCCCCCCCCCCCCACCTCCCCACCCTGTTTTACATAATTAAATCTTTGCCAAGTCATTAAAGTAAAGATGGAAGAATTGTTACCCTGCACTTGTTTTCCCCCACTAATATGTTGTTCAGTATGTACACTTGTTTTCCCCCACTAATATATTGTTCAGTGTGTATGTGTGTGTGCGTCTCTGTCTGTTATGTCAGAGTTTGACTTGGTCCTGTTTCTCTCCCTCTGTGTGTGTGTCTTTCTCTGATTGTCTCTGAAGTATCAGAGTATGACTTGGTTCTGTCTGGCTCTGTGTGGTGTTGCTCTTTGTCTGTAGTGTCTGAGTTTGATGTGGTCCTGTTTCTCTCCATGTGTGTATCTTTTTGTCTGTAGTCTAGGAGTTTACTTGGTCCTGTTTCTCTGTGTGTGTGTGTGTGTGTGTGTGTGTGTCGAGTCTCTTATTCTGTCTCTGTCTGTAGTGTTGGAGTTTGACTTGGTCCTGTTTCTCTGTGTGTGTGTGTGTGTCTGAGTCTCTTATTCTGTCTCTGTCTCTAGTGTTGGAGTTTGACTTGGTCCCGATTCTCTCCCTGTGTGTGTGCGCGCGTGTGTGTTCATCTCTCCGTCTCTGTCTGTAGTGTCAGAGTTTGACTAGGTCCTGTTTCTAACTCTCTCTGTTGCATGGATGTCTCACTTTCTCTGTCTCCATCTGTAGTGTTGCAGTTTTGACTCGGTCCTGTTTCTCTCCTCTGTGTGTGTGTGTGTCTGTGGTATCGGAATTTGCTTGGTCCTGTTTCTCTCCCTGTGTTTTGTGTGTGTCTGTGTGTCTGTGTTCGTGTCTGTCTGTAGTATCGGAATTTGACTTGGTCCTGTTTCTCTCCCTGTGTGTGTGTGTGTGTGTGTGTGTGTGTGTGTGTGTGTGTTGTTGTGTCTGTCTGTCTGTAGTATCGGAATTTGACTTGGTCCTGTTTCTCTCCCTGTGTGTGTGTGTGTGTGTGTGTGTCTGTCTCTCTGTCTGTCTGTAGTATCGGAATTTGACTTGGTCCTGTTTCTCTCCCTGTGTGTGTGGTGTGTGTGTGTGTGTGTGTAGTATCGGAATTTGACTTGGTCCTGTTTCTCTCCCTGTGTGTGTGTGTGTGTGTGTGTGTGTGTCGTGTCTGTCTGTCTGTCTGTCTGTAGTATCGGAATTTGACTTGGTCCTGTTTCTCTCCCTGTGTGTGTGTGTGTGTGTGTGTGTGTGTGTTTTGTTGTGTCTGTCTGTCTGTAGTATTGGAATTTGACTTGGTCCCGTTTCTTCGCCCTCTGTGTGTGTGTCTCTCTCTGTGTCTCTCTGTGTCCGTCTGTGGTGTCGGAGTTTGACATGGTCCCATGTCTCTCCTCTTGCTCTCTTTCTTTATTTTCTCTCTCTCTCTCTCATTCTCTCCCTTCCCCCCTCTCTCTCTCTGTTGTGAAGGGAAGGACTGGCTACAACTCTGCTATGTTGTGGTGTAGTGAAGATGGGGAGTTGTGAGTTGTTGGTCTCTGACATGTCAAAGATGTATCATCAGGACATAATGGAGATGTTTGTGTTCATGATGTTTATTGTAGACTTTTTTTGTGGAAGAAAAAGGATTGAACAACAAGTGTTCAATCTAAATTAGACTTGGATTAGACTATTTTGAACTGCAGTAAATGCTTGGATTTGTATCAGTTGTATATTTACATCTGTTGTGTATTTTGTATTTGTAGAGATTACCTGATGAAAAGAAATGTTGGTGAATTGGTATTAAGGTTCGCTTGGATGTTGATTTGTTGTTGCTTTTCATTTTTGTATCTCTCTGCCACTTATCCTCCTCCTCCTCCACTTCCTTTCCAGTGTTGATGATGAATTAGTGAGCAGTTCAGTTCTGACATTAGTTTGATTGCCAGTTGTTTATCTAGAGTCAGTTGAGCATGCACGTAGAGTCAAAGGAACTTGCTTCAGGATAATATCGTCCAGATGCTCTCTGCTGAGCTGTTCAAAATTGAAACACGCAGAGCACAGCAGATCTTGAGTTTATGTCCACCGCTGCTCATTTTGTTAAGTGACTGCCATTCACAACCTTGGTTACTACGAAATATGATGGTTGTTTTCTATCTTTTTTTTTCTTCTTTTTTTTTTTACTGTATTTTCTATTTCTAAGCCAGACATAGATCGGTTTTAAGTCTTTATCTGTTAGATGATACTTCCTATCATTCAGATGGGGGTGGGGGATGGGGAAGGAGTGACTGGATTGGGAGAAAGTGGGGGTGTGAGAGGTGCAGCCAGCCTTGTCATCAATAGATCTTCTCACTTTTTAATAAACAGATTCATTCGTTCACAAGCCCTCGCTTGTAGTGTATCATGCCAGCTTTGGTATTTTGCAGTGAAGAGGACGTGACAGCAACAATGTACACAGCAGCCTACAATCGACCGCCTCCCGCCACCTCTACTGTCGCCACAGCCTCGGCAGCATCCAGCGGCAGCGGGGCCGGGTCAGGCAAAGTGGACACTGTGTGCGACACCATTCGCGCGGCACTGGAAGAGCTTGGGGCCGACAAATTCCGCCTGGCCATCCTGACCACGCTGGTGAAGAAACGCCAGCCACAGCTTCAGAAAGCCTTGGAGATGGTGTGGTCCCTGAGAGGTGAGGGCTGTTTTTGTCTGGGACTTGACTGTCATTGTGCATGGATGTGGTCCTGATGAGGGTTTTGTCTGGATTGACGTATTTGTTATGGAGATGGTGTGGTCCCTGAGAGGTGAGGGCTGTTTTTGTCTGGGACTTGACTGTCATTTGTTGCTATGGAGATGGTGTGGTCCCTGAGAGGTGAGGGCTGTTTTTGTCTGGGACTTGACTGTCATTTGTTGCTATGGAGATGGTGTGGTCCCTGAGAGGTGAGGGCCGTTTTTGTCTGGGACTTGACTGTCATTTGTTGCTATGGAGATGGTGTGGTCCCTGAGAGGTGAGGGCCGTTTTTGTCTGGGACTTGACTGTCATTTGTTGCTATGGAGATGGTGTGGTCCCTGAGAGGTGAGGGCCGTTTTTGTCTGGGACTTGACTGTCATTTGTTGCTATGGAGATGGTGTGGTCCCTGAGAGGTGAGGGCCGTTTTTGTCTGGGACTTGACTGTCATTTGTTGCTATGGAGATGGTGGTCCCTGAGAGGTGAGGCTGTTTTTGTCTGGGACTTGACTGTCATTTGTTGATATGGAGATGGTGTGGTCCCTGAGAGGTGAGGGCTGTTTTTGTCTGGGACTTACTGTCATTTGTTGCTATGGAGATGGGTCCTGAAGGTGGGGCGTTTTTGTCTGGGACTTGACTGTCATTTGTTGCTAAAGAGAGGTAAGGGTGTTTTTGTCTGGGACTTGACTGTCATTTGTTGCTAGAGATGGAGGTTAGAGGTAGGCTGTTTTTGTCTGGGACTTGCACTGTCATTTGTTGCTAAAGAGAGGTAAGGGCTGTTTTTGTCTGTGACTTGACTGTCATTTGTTGCTAAAGAGAGGTAAGGGTTGTTTTTGTCTGTGACTTGACTGTCATTTGTTGCTAAAGAGAGGTAAGGGTTGTTTTTGTCTGTGACTTGACTGTCATTTGTTGCTAAAGAGAGGTAAGGGTTGTTTTTGTCTGTGACTTGACTGTCCATTTGTTGCTAAGAGAGAGGTAAGCAGGTTTTTTGTCTGTGATTGCTGTCATTATTGCTAAGAAGAAGTTTTGCTTTACGTGACTGTCATATTTTTAAGAGGTAAGGTGTTTTGTCGTGACTTGATGTCATTGTTGCTATGGAGAGGTACATTCTGTCAGGGCAGAGCTTGAGTATACAATTGTTGTGTTGATCTTTGCCTGTTGAGGTGCGCTATACAAGCTGTGCCATTTCAGCTCTTATTGTGGAGGTTGGAAGCTAACGTAGTCACCCTGCCAATGTGGAATGTACTGTCTGCCTCACAAAGTGGTAAAAGTTGATGCATTGACATCTCCATCCTACATGTTCCCAGTGTGCATGTTTAACATCAGCATTTGTTCTTATATGACATAACTTTACATATGACATCGCTGAGAGCTGACCAAACCTGTGTTGAGATAACCACCGTCTTTCAAATCACTGGCATCACACTGATCGTGCTTCCATGTTTTTTTTCATGGACTTGAGCACTCGGCTTTCAAGTGATACTACATCTCATGGCTTTTTTTGACTGTGTGTTTAACATGATATTGTGACGTGGTAAGGTTCTGTTGGAAGTTCTGTTTGAGATTGGACAGTTCAGCTCTCGTTTTCTCTGAGGTTTGTTCGTGATTGGACAGATCTGCTGTCCTTTTCTCCGAGGACTGTATGTGATTAGTTGGATCTGTTGTCCTTTTCTCTGAAGACTGTTAGTGATTGGATGATCTGCTGTCCTTTTCTCTGAAGACTGTTAGTGATTGGATGATCTGCTGTCCTTTTCTCTGAAGACTGTTAGTGATTGGATGATCTGCTGTCCTTTTCTCTGAAGACTGTTAGTGATTGGATGATCTGCTGTCCTTTTCTCTGAAGACTGTTAGTGATTGGATGATCTGCTGTCCTTTTCTCCGAAGACTGTTAGTGATTGGATGATCTGTTGTCCTTTTCTCTGAAGACTGTTAGTGGTTGGATGGTCTCCTGTCCTTTTCTCTGAAGACTGTTAGTGATTGGATGATCTGCTGTCCTTTTCTCTGAAGACTGTTAGTGATTGGATGATCTGCTGTCCTTCTCTCTGAAGACTGTTAGTGATTAGACAGATCCACTGTCCTTTTCTCTGAAGACTGCTTGTGATTGGATGATCAGCTGTACTTCCTCTGAGGACTGTTTGTGATTGGACAGATCCACTGTCCTTTTCTCTGAAGACTGCTTGTGATTGGATGATCAGCTGTACTTCCTCTGAGGACTGTTTGTGATTGGACAGATCCACTGTCCTTTTCTCTGAAGACTGCTTGTGATTGGATGATCAGCTGTACTTCCTCTGAGGACTGTTTGTGATTGGACAGATCCACTGTCCTTTCTCTGAAGACTGCTTGTGATTGGATGATCAGCTGTACTTCCTCTGAGGACGTTTGTGATGGACAGATCCACTGTCCTTTTCTCTGAAGACTGCTTGTGATTGGATGATCAGCTGTACTTCCTCTGAGGACTGTTTGTGATTGGACAGATCCACTGTCCTTTTCTCTGAAGACTGTTTGTGATTGGAAGTTCACCTGTCATTTTCTCTGAGGTCTGTTGGTGAGTGGATGGTTCAGTTGTCCTTCTTTCTGAGCAGTTGCTTGGCAGTGGCGTTTTTTGACGGTGGGCTCTGAAGTCATGAAGTATTGGGTGGTATTTCCATTGGAACACTCCTGTGGAGGTTCTGTTGTGTCACATCCAGTGGCCATAACATAATGGCATCTGCCTGGGAGCAATTATGTCCCCTGACATCTTAACACAGTGCAGGCTTCCAAGGGTGATACAAGATTGCTCCCAGCTGGTTTGTTCGGCATTTGAGGACAGTACTTCTGGGTCCCACCAGCACCTTCTGGTGAATTTTTTTTTTTCTGAAGTCTGTTTGTGATTGGACATTTAGCCACTCTTTTCCTAGCCATTTGCCTCGCAGGGTTCAACCTAGTCGTGGGCCATTGTTGGTGAGAGGAACCGTCATTGGCGCCATCATTGAAAGTCAGCATGCTGCATTAGGAAAGGATAGGTCTCAGATGTAGTCCTCCCATGGGCTGAAACGCTTAATGTAGAGTGTCTTCACATTCATCTCTCTCAGTTTATGTGTTAATTTGTCCGACTGTGGTATACATGCTTCTTTCTTTCTTCCTCTCTTTTATACCAATGTATTCATTCTCTTTACTACTTTGCATGTCTGTCTGTTCACCTACTACTTTCTTTTCTCCTTCTCTTTAAACTGGTGTCTGAATTCTCATCACTGTCTTTTCGTCCATCCATGAACCACACATGCCATATGAAATTGAAAACTGATAGCATGCCATGAATTTAATGCTGACCTGTTGAAGTTGATGGAGAGAAAAATGAGAGGACCAATATAAATTATCTTAATGCCTGTCTGTAGAAGCCACTGAAGAGAAGAGGGATGGTGTGAGCGCCGAGGAGGCTCTCAAATACCTCTTGTTCCTGGTCGACGTCAACAAGCTGTACGATGCCGCCTTAGCGACCTACAACTTTGACCTTGTCCTCATGGTGGCAGAAAAGTCACAGAAGGTCAGTGTTGCTGTCAGGGTCATTTGTGCAAGCGCATGCTTGACCTCATAGTTGTCCAGTCAGTTAAAGTCATGATAAGAGTGTGTAATTTAGTACGCTCAGCTAGATCTTATAACACTATTATGTCCATGTTTGAATTGTTATGTTTAGTTTAAATTGAGTTTGTACATTTTTTAAAATACTTTTGTGAGGCAGCATGTATGTAATACATATTCAGCCAGTCTGTAAGTTTGGAGCTTGCTGTGGATGCTTCGTGCAAGGAAAAAATTTTTCATTCTGGTTGTCACCTCCAGTATAGATCAAAGGTCGAAGATGAACGTCCAGTGCTAATGGCCATAAGGGGGCAGTCATCTGTTAGAGGTTCACCAAATCTTGAGCATTGCATTATGGGAGGTGGAGACCAACCCTCTTGTTTCCCTGTTTTGTCCTTCCCTTCAGTGAACTGGGTACCCATTTACTGCTGGCGAGCGGACAGAGTTTTCGAGCAGACAGTTTTCAACTAACGGTGCATCTCAAACCATCAGATGAACGTTCTGGCAGTTTGAATGAGGGTCCATGAAATGAAGCCATTATGTCTGAGAATTTTCTGTGCATGGTACAGGGTGTATTGAAGTTAAATGTTAAAACGTGACACTCACAGTTTGGTTTGCTATATAACACGTGAAAGTGATTAAAGGTTAGTAATGATGGGTGAAGTGAAGGTGGTCATAATTTGTGGCATGTCAGTGAACACCTTCCTTGGATCGCCTGTGTACTCTACATCTGTGACACTTTTTCATTTCTGATTTTTTGTTTTTGTTTTGTTTTTTTGGTACAGTCCTATTGCAGATATTGCCTTGCATAGATTTCAGTTGTTTTTTTTTCTGTTGTTTTCAAGTTTGTAAACTTTAGAAATGGAGGTGTCTTCACATGGAGATGCTAAAGAGGGCAAGTTAATGAGTTTAACATAAAATTGTAATTATATTTTATTCAGTCACAAAAATTTTTGTTAAAAACATATTTGATAATGCATGAGTCAGATGCAAACATACTGATACATGAGTCTATTGCTAAATACATAATGCAACCTTAATGATAATGCATGAGTCGTTGCATAACATACTTTTGATAATGCATGAGTCTTTGCATAACATACTTTTGATAATGCATGAGTCTGTTGCATAACATACTTTTGATAATGCATGAGTCTGTTGCATAACATACTTTTGATAATGCATGAGTCTGTTGCATAACATACTTGATAATCATATCGTTGCATAAATACTTGATAATGCAGAGTCTGTTGCATAACAACTTTTGATAATGCATTAATCTGTTGCATCTTTTGAAGTCATTTGCCAAACAGGAAAAGTGTAAACAGTGAAAGTTACAGGTACAGTCAGATGAGCCAAAGCACTGTTTGTCAACACACTGTTTTGTAGACACAATCCTAAAAAAAAAAAATGAAAGAAAGACAGGAAAGGAAAAATGGGAGACAAAACACAGACAGATGGAGACAGAAAGGAATTTTACTACAAAAGGTAGTTTATAGTATACTTATCTGTCCAAACATACGTCATATCCTTACTTGGAGTGGAACGCCAAACATCAGGAAACCCCCCCCCCCCCGCCCCCCCCCCCCCAAAAAAAAAAAAAAAAAAAGTATGTGGGAGAGAGTGGAGGTAACTTCACCATAATTATGGATATGTGCCAAAGTAATCTCCTTTAGTTCAAAACATTGAGTTCTTTCTTAACCAAGTCAGTTTTCTCCTTTTCCTTGGTGGAGGAACTTGCCTTCTTGCGGATGCACATTTCATCTGCCAGTAGATTCCCATGAATGAAAGTTCAGTTCCACCTTTCCCTTAGATGGGAAAGATTCTTTTTTTGTGACATTCAAAGGGAATTTCATGGAGAATTCCCAGAAATTACACCTGACTGCTACGTCTCTATATATATTTGGTTGACTGACCACCAAGCCTTCTCTCAAGCCGTCTTCGAAATCGTCTACTACAGCTTCTTGAATTTGTCATTCTTTCCACAAGCGTGGTTCAGCAGAAGACTTGCAAGAGACCTGCATTTTCTGTACAAAACGTTCTCCTTTTGCGCTGTATAACTCAGGCATGGGGTGGTCCAGTTCTGCTCAGAGATTGGTATACAGCATTGACCTTCACATTGATATTGAAGATGGTGTGCCAGCATTGGCACAGGAATCGGCCACCTCTTCCAGCCACATCCATTATACTTCAGTCCTGATGTCAATGGAGACAGGCCAGCGTCTTCCTCCACCCACCAGCAGCCGTCTGAAAGATACCAGGTCATTGTATAGTCAAGGACTTGATTGACAGTGAACTGTTCACACAGACACAGACACACACACACACACACACACACACACACACACACACACACACACACACACTATGCGCATTTAGTAAAACATGAAAATCTGTACTCACCTAGTCCATGGGTCCCCACTGTATTGATACCATTAACACTACAGCCACAGAACATGGCTAAAAACAATTACTGGATAAGGCCTTTAGCTTCAAATTTTCATCTGAATCATACTTTTATTCAGAGAACAAAAATCACTTGCTATCTGTTCCTAAATATCATGGACCTGGCTGCTCTGGAAATTTATACAAATGGCCACCTGCATGTTGGATGTTGTCAGAGAGGGACAGCTCTAAACATCATGTTAATAAGTGAGGTTTCCCTATGGCCACCTGCATGTTGGATGTCAGAGGGGGACAGCTCTAAACATCATGTCAATAAGTGAGGTTTCCCTTGATTGCTACCACAGTGACTTGGCAGACTTTTTTTTCATGAAAGGAAACCATGTTTATTGCTGGTGTTCTTAATGAGGATGCCAGACTTAGATGGGATACAGGTGAATGAAACTGAAAGGTGCCACAGGTAACATGTGGAACCAAGATGGTCATGATTGAATCCAACAAATCATACCCTGTCACTTTGTCTTAACCCCTTCACTGCCGAGTGCAAGTGCACCCTATATGCCGGGAAATAGATTGCTGCACAGTCACTTGCTATGTTTACTTCTCTGTATCTCATAAACTACTTAGGATACAACCTTGATATTTGGTCCACTGACGTGGTACATATTGTAGATCACTTTCAAACAAAGTATTACTGACCAGATTTCTTCCCAAAACAATAAATGATAATTATTGATTGATAATCATGTCATCACACCGAAAATTCTCTGGGCTACAGGTGTACAGAATGCACATTTCGGCCCAGAAAATTTCCGGGTTAGGCAGTAAAGGGGTTAAAAGATTCTGCTAAATTACACATTCATTTCAAATGTTTTCAGATGCAGAACTGCTTTAGGTGTGGATACCTGTTTTGAAATTCAAGGGATGAAAGATTTGTTTGAACTTAAAACTTTAATTGTAAAAAATTTTTTTCCCTGCTTTTTATTGTACAAGGTGTTTTTTTTTTCTGCTTTTTATTGTACAAGGTGTGATCAGTGTGATTGCCTGTGGACAGGACCCCAAGGAGTACATCCCCTTCTTGAACCAGCTGAGGCGACTGGAAGGCAACTACTGCAAGTACACCATTGACCGACATCTGAAGAACTACTCTTCTGCCCTACATCACATCTCACTTTGTGGTACGTGGTCAGTCACTGGACGTTATGCATGGGGAGGTAGAGTGTGCCTGGCAGTGTGAAATCACAGGGGAGGTAATCAGGACATAGTAGCTGCCAAATAGCATGTGTATGACAGTGAATGAATGTGATGCTTCGAGCCCAGCTGACTGGTCATGGTCATTTTGGAGCTGTGAACCTGAAACGAACAATTTGGTTCATGCTGTTTCCAGCCCAGCTGACTGTGAGGGCCCATGTCAGGGCTGCGAGGAGATAGTCAATATGGGAAGATAATTCATGAAAAGACAGTGACTGCTTGACTGTGAAATGAACAAGTAAGAGGAGATAATCAGTGAAGAGATAGTTACTGTCTGACGTCATGAAAGGAACAAATAAGAGAAGATAATCAGTGAAGAGATAGTTACTGTCTGACGTCATGAAAGGAACAAATAAGAGGAGATAATCAGTGAAGAGATAGTTGCTGTCTGATGTCATGAAGTAAACAAATAAGAGGAGATAATCAGTGAAGAGATAGTTACTGTCTGACGTCATGAAATAAACAAATAAGAGGAGATAATCAGTGAAGAGATAGTTACTGTCTGACATCATGAAATAAACAAATAAGAGGAGATAATCAGTGAAGAGATAGTTACTGTCTGACATCATGAAAGGAACAAATAAGAGGAGATAATCAGTGAAGAGATAGTTACTGTCTGACATCATGAAAGGAACAAATAAGAGGAGATAATCAGTGAAGAGATAGTTACAGTCTGACATCATGAAAGGAACAAATAAGAGGAGATAATCAGTGAAGAGATAGTTACTGTCTGACATCATGAAAGGAACAAATAAGAGGAGATAATCAGTGAAGAGATAGTTACTGTCTGACATCATGAAAGGAACAAATAAGAGGAGATAATCAGTGAAGAGATAGTTACTGTCTGACATCATGAAATAAGAAATAAAAGGAGATAATCAGTGAAGAGATAGTTACTGTCTGACATCATGAAATAAAGAAATAAAAGGAGATAATCAGTGAAGAGATAGTTACTGTCTGACATCATGAAATAAATAAATAAGAGGAGATAATCGGTGAAGAGATAGTTACTGTCTGACATCATGAAATAAAAAATAAGAGGAGATAATCAGTGAAGAGATAGTTACTGTCTGACGTCATGAAATAAATAAATAAGAGGAGATAATCAGTGAAGAGATAGTTACTGTCTGACGTCATGAAATGAACAAATAAGAGGAGATAATCAGTGAAGAGATAGTTACTGTCTGACATCATGAAAGGAACAAATAAGAGGAGATAATCAGTGAAGAGATAGTTACTGTCTGACGTCATGAAAGGAACAAATAAGAGGAGATAATCAGTGAAGAGATAGTTACTGTCTGACATCATGAAAGGAACAAATAAGAGGAGATAATCAGTGAAGAGATAGTTACTGTCTGACATCATGAAAGGAACAAATAAGAGGAGATAATCCTTGAGGAGGTTGTGCTGCCTGACAGTGGGGAATGAGCACAATATGAACACTTTTTTTTTTTTTTTTTTTTTCCAAGATGATCCACATTGACCAGCTTGTTGTTGACCCATTTTAACCCTTCTGAGTTTACAGCCCTAGCAGCTTGTCCACTGGGGCTAGTTTGGGCTTGTTGTATGAACAGAAAGGATACATCAATAAAACTCCCCTCGTCTCATAAACTGTTTTGCTGCAAGGACAGCTGTTTTCGTATGCTTATTGCAAAATGATTGTCTATTGACACATTAGATTTTAATGGAACAATGATACTTTTTCAGAATTTGGATCCCCTGAAAAGCTCAGAACTTGTTCCATTCTTTGCATAACTATTGTCTGATGTAACCATAGAAAATTCCACTGATCATAGCTTAGCAACGTTTAGCATGCCTATTATGTAGAAAATCTTAGGCAAGTTACGACCCTTTTCTGGCGGTTTGATGAGCTGACAGACCAGTTTGTGTCAACAGGTTACTTAGTTCAAATGCTGTTTGAGCTTAAGCTGGGACGGATGCTCAAAAGTGCCCAGATAAGGTTAGAACATAGAATTTAATGAGTAAAGGTTAAGACTGTGGTGAGTTCATCTCCTGGTTGTGATGACTTTGCCAAAGACCAGCATGTCATCATCACTCAGCTACTGCCTGACCTTGTGTTCAGTGGGCATAGAGTTTAGGAGGGTTTGAATAAGATAATGGTAATTTTTACCGGATGTGAATGAATGTGTAAATTATTCATCCGTTGAAGGAAAAGCATCGCACACATGCACCCATGCATACACACACATATACACACACAGCACACATGCACGCGCACACACACACACACACACACACATACACATGCACACACACACACACACACACACACACACACACACACACACACACACACACACACACACACACATACACATGCACACATACACACATGCGCACACACACATACACCACACACACTCACAACACACACACACACACACTACACTACACACCCACACTCACTTACACACACTACACACACACATACACACTACACTACACTACACACACACACTGTAACCACACACACACACACACACACACACACACACACACACACACATACACACACACACACACACTGTTTCACACACACCCCTCAAAACACACACACACACACGCACACACTATACACACGCACAAACAACACACACACACACAGGGGATGAATCTAAGGTGGTCCAGGTACCTGTGCAGGTGAGGACCACTTTGAGGAGTGTGTGACGCTGGTGCAGGACCACAAGCTGTATGTGGAAGCCCTCAAACTCTTCCCCATTCACAGCTCCCAGTTCAAGGTATCCCCCTTTGTCTCTTGTGTGTGGGGAAGTGGGGGGAAACGGGGGATGGGGTGGGATGTGTGTGTGTGTGTGTGTGTGTGTGTGTGTGTGTGTGTGTGTGTGTGGAGGACAAGCCCACCACATTTACAAGATGATCTTAGGTACATTACAGTTACCACTGTTGCTGTATTGATTACTTCCCTGCTGCGGAAAGTACAGCAAAGACAACGGATAACTGAAGGGTAAATTGGAAGGGTTACAAATTTTAGAAGGTATTTGAAATAACTCTGCCAATTAACCCTTTGCCTGCTACACCCTTTTAAAGCTCTGAGACAACAGTTTGCCAAGCCTTTTTTAGTCGCGAAGGGTAATAATTCAAAAAAAATTCTGGCTTGAAAACTATTGAACAAAAGCATATGAAACCTATACTTTTCTGAAAGGAAATTGAACACTCTATCTTTTGATAACAATTGCAATCACATTCAAGAACACTGCAAAAAGTTTATGTCCAATGAAATAGGTTTATGTGTTTTTCACTCAATTTCTAAACATACTATCATATTAGTGTGAAACAAAACAGTGAATTATTGTTAGAAAACAAAAGAATCATAAGGAAAAATGTATTTCCTTACCTTATGTGAAGAATATAAATCCAAAGTTTTCAAATTGACCAGATACCTGTCCACAGCTACATCCAGGTTGTTAGGAGGTTCAGAAAGAAATTTATGTGTCACTGTTGTTTTTCTTCTTCTTTTATCCACCAACATTATGACCACACAACACAAACAGAAAGATGATAAAATCACACATATATTACATAATTATATGTACAGGACAGGAGACAGTGACTAATAGTTTTTCTTTGTGGGGTACTCCTGGAGATGGTGTTGAAGGACACTGTCCACACATGTAGTTTGTTTCCTTTCGGATGCCCCTCTTGCTGCACACCATGCACCTCCTGCCTGATGAGCGCTTCCCCACAGTCTTTTCTAAGGTAGTGGGGAAGTGCCTCTCCATCAGTCATGCAATTTCTTCCGAACGGGGTAGAGCTGCTTGTGGTGCTGGATTGTTGCCATACAGGAGGTCGCTGATGACTTGCAGCTGGAACGTCAGGAAATCCAACTTGCTGTGTGTGTTTCTTGTCTGGCTGGGTGTTGTTAGGTGGCACAAGGGTCTGGGCCAACACACCACCTCTCCCTCTCCCCTCTGTGCAGCAGCTCCCCATCCTCTACCTCTGGTCCCCCGTCCTCTGCCAACACCTGTTGACATAAAATAAAAGTCATGTTCACACACACACACACACACACACACATACACACACACAAACACACACACACACACACAAACACACACACACACACACACACACACACACACATACACACACACACACTCTCTCTCTCTCTCCTCTCTCTCTCTCTCTCTCTCACACACACACACACACACACACACACACACACACAAACAGCACATGCACCATTACTACTTCTCACTCAGTCTTGTTTCAAGTATCTACTCAAAAACCATTTATTGCACACACACACACACACACAAACACACACACACAGTGAAATCAGAAACACTCAGACAAAGTGCCACGCCCACACCACGCCCACCATGTAAAGTCTTCTGTTTTCTGATAAATGCCATGTGATCAAAACCCATTCATCAGCACACTCGCACAAGACAATAACTATGAGTCGTACCTGTTCCCCTTCCAACGCCGGCCGCCTTTGTTGACGCGTGCTGGCTTGGCCGCGAGCAAGCTGACCCGTTGTGTGTGTGTCAGCTGTAGCAGACGACGCTTCTGCTTCACTCACAGTACTCCCCTCCTCTTCTCAGCTGTGATCACTTGACTGGCTTTCGCCCACTTCAAAATCTGGGTCAGTGACGTCGTCATACTCTGCCTCCAGCTATCTGCTCTCTCTGTTCATGTTCTCATGAGCTATTCTGGCAATGTTGACATCAGCATCACCCCCACTCCTCTGAACAGCTGATTCGTCACCTTTGTCCTCATCCAGCGAGTCTTCTAACACACTGGAGTCATCATAGGCAACAAATTCTTCGTCCTCAATCAGTTGAAGAACTTCCTCAACATCAGTGGTAACAAACTCGCTGTAGTCTTTTTGGTGCACGCTTTCTTTTGACACCACTTGGTCCTACTCGTGGTTCTTCTTTGTGCCATGTTGAACTCCTGTGAAAATCTGCAGGGGGTGGTATCAGTAACAGCCCAAACTGACCACTTGTCTGCCTCGTTGGATTCTTTCGCTTATGAATATTCATTGCAGACATATCGGACTTTCTTATTGGTGTGAATTGGGAAACCCCAAACTAAAGATAAAGATAGGAAAATTCCTACAATGACGATTACGGATTTTTCCATGAGTACGGCAGATTTTTGCACACGGAAGTGTCATGGAAAAATCCGTGAGGGGGCGGCCAAGGGGTTAACATGGACAAGTGAATTGTAAGACAAAACACGACGCATTTCGATCTCTTAGGTCTTCTTCAGGCAAGAGAAACAACACTCAGGACAATGAAAATGAAGAACAAGCTGTTGCTCATCTTCTCATATTCGGCGCATGCTGGGCGTTGAATTGTTGGCATAGGCTGTAGGTGTGTGTGTGTTTTTCTTTTATGTACTGTCTTGTATACTATGATGACTCAACTGTGTCGTTGCCCATTCTGTCACGTCACAGCATCAGCTCTCCACAAAGGCACATGAATCTGTATCAGGTTCCCTGTAGTGCCCTCTACCAGAGAAGACTCGGGGTTATTACTAAATCTCTGTTTTGGTGTATGGTAGCACCTGTTGCTTGGTGAAGAAGAGTTGGCTTGCTCCTTAATCCTTTGTCTCATCTTTTTGTTCCTGTTTCAAAATCGGGCGGTCAGTTCTTTATTTTTCTGACCTCTGTTGTTGTTTATATCCCTTCATCATGATGCGAGACATAAACACATTACAGCAGACTCCATTAAAACCTTGTTCAGAGATGTCCCACTTGATGTGATCTTTGAATTTCTGAAAAAGGTTGACATTTTTCATCTAAGATTTTACAGAAGAAAGATTTTTAACAAAGTTTCTGGGTTTTTTTTTTGTTTTTTAGTAGGTGTATTTCAAAGGGTTGTGTGAGTGATTTTGGAAAAGAAATTTTTTAATGACTTGTAAGTTGACTTCAATGCAGTGACAGCCCTGATATGGCCCTTTGCAGTCGGCTGGGCTGTAAGCAACATCACCTTACCTTACCTTACCTCCTATTCATACACAGTCACTAATTTTGATCAATTTAAGATTGAAAGTTTGATACAAGAGTCAGCGTCTTAAGCAGCTGAACCCTCTGTGCACAGACGCTTGCCAAAGAATACGGCCAGTACCTGAGGGAGAAGAATCGCCATGACGAGGCCGGAATCATGTTTATACGTGGGGAGCACTGGCAGTTGGCGCAGGACGCCTTCGTCGTGGCGCTCAACTGGCGGCAGGCACTGTGCATGGCGGCACAGATGAAGCAAGACACAACCGCCACGGCTGATTTGGCGCGAGTTCTGGCTGGTGAGCATTGTCGTCCTGTTTGCCTTAGTTGTGTATGTCGGTGAGTGTAGATTTGGCATAAATGATGTTCATGACATGCAAGTGCTTGTTCTGTAAATGGGATTTCTTGACCGGGGGGACAGTATTGCAGTTGTTATGAAGAATATGCATATAGTTTTGTGATGAGTCGTTAGATTTATTTGTATTAAATTTTTTTTTATTGTTTACTGATGCCATTAGTTGTGTGCATATTGTGTGTGTGTGTGTGTGTGTGTGTGTGTGTGTGTGTGTTGCGTTCTAGTTTTTTCTTGTTGAATTTTTTTTTTTTCATAGTTTTAAACACTCTCACCATAATCATTTCTGTTAATCATGTGTATCTCAGTGCCTTTTATCATTGTCTACACATAGATTTTACCTTAAACCCAACACCACCATCTTAGAATTACCATGTAATTCAGAGTTCCTAGTTCATTAAACTGCTACCATTTGCTAATTAGGTTGATGGTTTTTGTTTTTTCAGTTCAGTCATAACTTAGTAAAAAGCCACCATTCGCTAATCAAAATAATGATTTTTTTTTTCAGTTCGACTGAAAGACAACAAGAGATATTCAGAAGCAGCTATTGTCTATGAAAAGTATGCAGAGGTAAGTAAAACATCTTTAGCAGGGTCTTTATCTTATCGCTACCATCATCATTGTTTGTTATCATTCTTAATCATGTTGCTTTTGGCAAGAAGCAGAAACAGCAGAACAGACTGCAGTCACTTGGCTAGTAAATGAAAGGAGATTTAGCAGTAAGTGCATTTTTTGATGAGAGAATAGTGCTATAAACCACAAAGTGATCCCTTATAACAAAATCTAGCTAGATTTGTACTCTACCCACCTCAATTTTTTGTGATTTCAGAAGCAATGCTTTAACTGTTAGATTCTTTTTTTTCAAACTTTGGTGGTGAGAACACCACAGAATTCCAGACTGTGGTGTATCTCCATTTGATGCCAAGGGAGCGCATACACTCAGCAGTGTCCCTGATGAGTCTGATCCAGCGGATGAAAGGCCTAGGAACAGTCAATATGAGTAGATCTGTTTTGAGGAAGGATTATGATGGTTTCCCTGTGCTGCTGGTGAAGGGTTTAACTTATATATTTCCTTATTTTGTTTTCGTTTTCTTCCTCACCCCCCCCCCCCCGCCCTTCTTTTTCATTGAAAATTTTTTTGTTTATTTTAATCTTTGCCAAGTCATTAAAGTAATGACAGAAGAATTGTTAGCCTACACTTGTTTCCCCCACTACTACATTGTTCAGCATGATATTGTTTGGTCAATCTGTGGGGGATTGCATCTCTTAGGAGATCCAGGTAAAGGTTGTTCTTCACAATTCTTAGCTGCTGACAATGCTTGGGTTGATGAACAGCACAGCTGACCACTCAGACCGTTTCACATCTTTTTACCTCCCTTGTGTCCTTAAATGGATCCTCAAGCATAGGCTCAAAGATTTTTTCCCCTACATTTTTTGATGTTTGTATAGTTGTTTTTTTTTAGCAACTTATTTCCTTACCACACTTTCTTTTCGGTCTACTTTTCTACCCTTCACTGGCTACTTTGGGGTGCTGTTAGATTTTTTTTTTCAACCCTTGGTGGTGGGAACACCACAGAATCCTGGACTGATGTGTATCTCCATTTGATATCAAGGGAGCATAGAGAGAAGGATTATGATGGTTTCCCTATTCTAGTAGTGAAGAGTATAACTTGAATGATATGTTTTCTTGACTTTAATTTCTCATTTTCTTCCTCTTCCTCCTAGTTCCCTTGCCCTCCCCACCATCATTTTGTTTCAAAATCATGTTCAAGTTTGAATTGTTAATATCTTTGCCAAGTCATTAAAGTAATGACAGAAGAATTGTTAGCTTACACTTGTTTTCTGCTGCTATTTAATTGTTCAGCATGACAATGTTTTAACTTTAATGCAAGACATGGTGAAATAAAAAGAAAAACCTGCTAGTGTGTTCTGACTGTACCTCATAGCTTCAGATGATGATGAAGTATATGATTGTTGTTTGGGTTCACGGTTACAGTATTCATTCACACAACTGTTTAATTTTTTTTTGATGATGTCATTGTATTTTATGACCAAGTCTCTGCTGATTATGTCAATTCAGTTTCAGTGCTTTCATTTTATGTTCAGTGATGAATGAATAACATCGATGCAGAGAAGTGACCCTAGGGAAATGGTTGCTTGTTGAGTATGTGCTGGCTAGTTGAAAGAAGGTTTAGATGTTGAATAATGAGTTGAATGGTGGATTTGCAGGACGTGGAGGAGGCCATTGTGGTGCTGATTGAAGGGGCTCAGTGGCAGGAGGCTCTCAGACTGGTGAGTAGGTTGTGTATACAAGCAGCAGCAAGGCTCAGTGCATCGGCTGTATGTTGGCTGTACGCACAGACACTGTACCACACACACTGTAGGTTGCATATACAGGCAGCAGCAAGGCACAGTGCATTGGCTGTATGTAGGCTGTACACACAGACACCTATAGGTTGAGTATATAAGCAGCAAGGCTCAGTGCATTTGCTGTATGTAGGCTGTACACACAGACACTGTTCTATACACACTGTAGGTTATGTATATAAGCAGCAAGGCACAGTGCATTGGCTGTATGTAGGCTGCACACACAAACACTTCTACACACACTGTCTTGTCCATTATTCTGTAGACACACAGACATTGTGTGAGTCATATACAAACTGGTAAACTGTCATGTCTGCAGTGTCATTCATATGGGTTCATCGTATGCTCGGGTGCTGTGAATCACTCATGGTGCCTCTTCACTAGACGGTCAGCAAGCCTTTCAACTGACATTGTCTTTTTCGAAAGCTCTACAACTCCGATTAGCTCCTCAGCAAGCTTTCTAAGTCACATTGTCCCTGCAGCAAGCTTTGTATCATAATTGATATTGCCTCTTCAGAAAGCTTTCTGAGTCTGCCTCGTCAGCAAACTTTCTAAGTCATGTGGCCTCTGTAGCAAGCTTTCTGTCATTATCTTTTTTTTTTTTTTTTTTTTTTTTTGGATTCTGTCATTATCTTTGTCAGCAAGCTTTCTGTTATTATCAGCAAGCAATTTAAGTCATGTGGCCTCTGTAGCAAGCTTTCTGTCATTATCTCTGTCAGGAAGCTTTCTGTCGTTATCAGCAAGCTTTTTAACACATATTGCCTCATCAGCAAGCTTTCTAACACATATTGCCTCATCAGCAAGCTTTCTAACACCTATTGCCTCATCAGCAAGCTTTCTAACACCTATTGCCTCATCAGCAAGCTTTCTAACACATATTGCCTCATCAGCAAGCTTTCTAACACATATTGCCTCATCAGCAATTTCTCTGGCACATTATTGCCTCATCAGCAAGTTCTTTGGCACATTATTGCCTCATCAGCAAGTTTAATAAATCAGTGTCTCAACAGCATGCTTTCTAACTTACATTGCCTCATCAGCAAGCTTTCTAACACATATTGCCTCATTAGCAAGTTTCCAAACACATTGCCTCATCAGTAAGCTTTCTAACACATATTGCCTCATTAGCAAGTTTCCAAACACATTGCCTCATCAGTAAGCTTTCTAACACATATTGCCTCATTAGCAAGTTTCCAAACACATTGCCTCATCAGTAAGCTTTCTAACACATATTGCCTCATTAGCAAGTTTCCAAACACATTGCCTCATCAGTAAGCTTTCTAACACATATTGCCTCATTAGCAAGTTTCCAAACACATTGCCTCATCAGTAAGCTTTCTAACACATATTGCCTCATTAGCAAGTTTCCAAACACATTGCCTCATCAGTAAGCTTTCTAACACATATTGCCTCATTAGCAAGTTTCCAAACACATTGCCTCATCAGTAAGCTTTCTAACACATATTGCCTCATTAGCAAGTTTCCAAACACATTGCCTCATCAGTAAGCTTTCCGAGTCATGTTGCCTCAACAACAAGCTTTCTAACTGACATTGCCTGATCAGCCAGTTTTCAAACTCATATTGCCTCATCAGCAATCTCTCTGAAGTTTCATTGCTTCATCAGCAAGCTAAGTTAGGCTATATTGCCTTTTCAGTGAGCTTTTTAAACTTATAATATTGTGATGTCATCAAGCATTCTAACTCATGCATCTTCATTAGCTAACTTAGTAACTATTCCAATGATTGTATATTAATTTGTTTATATATAAATATATATATATATATTTTTTTTGCTTTTGAAATAGATACCAGGCACTGGCATTTACCCAGTTGTATTTTTTATGCTACCTTGGTTCATTTCAAACCCTTTCTGATCACAGATGTACAGTCATGGCCGCACCGACATCATCGAGACACATCTGAGGAGTGCCATCAGCGAGTCCTGTCAGGAAACCATGGCAACGCTGGAGAGCCAGCAGGGCGACATGGAACGCTATGTGAACCGCCTGGCAGTTGTCAGACAGGAGAAGGAGCGCCGGTGGCAACAGTTGTGGGGTAAGTTGGGACACTCTTTGAAGAGGCTTGTTTCTTACATCACATGACCATCTGTGTAAATGTTTGGCGACGACCATCTCTTCTCCAGCTGTTCAGGTGCATGCTGGGTGCTTTCTTGTTATCAATCAAATACCAACAATATTATGGGATCTTTAATGTGCAGTCTTTAGCATACCTGTGGAGTGGCATCACAGGGAGTGGATATGAAGCAGTATATTTGTGTATCCAGTCAGTATGGATATGAAGCAGTATATTTGTGTATCCAGTTAATATGGACATCCATGAAGCAAACATATTGGTGGGCTGAGATGTGAATTTGTACATTGTAAACTATGTGTGAAGCGGTGTGTATGCTTAGATACCTATTTTGAAGTTGTTTTCCAGTAAGGTGTTGGATGGCATGGACAATGTGAATGTAGCGCTGGGCTGAGATAGAGATTTGTAAATTGTAAACTATGAGTTAAACGGTGTGAATGCTTACATGACATCTTTTTTCAAGTTCTGTTTTTGTTCTCCCCTCTTTTAGAGTTGGATCGCATGGACAATGTGAATGCAGACCTGTTCTCTGACACCAGCAGTATAACAGGGGAGAGCATCGCTGCCTCCCAACACACGATTGACAGCAACAGGTCCACCATATTCAGCAAGGTGTCGGGGTGAGTTGTCTGTCACTAAGTATGTTCAAGGTGTCGGGGTGAGTTGTCTGTCACTAAGTATGGTAGAACCAACATCCCTTTCCTGGACGTCAACATGAGCATCAATGGGGATACAATCACCACAGACCTTCACACTAAATCAACGGATGCTCACATGTACCTACCCTTCAACTCCTGCCACCCTAGACACTGTCTGAGAGGCATCCCCTACGGGCAGACTATCCGCCTGCGAAGAATCTGTTGTAAAGATGATGTGTTCCTGACACGATGCAGAGAGCTGAGAACCCACCTACATAACCGTGGCTATCCATTAGCTCTGGTGGACTCTGCCATCAACAAGGCACAGACACTTCCCAGGAAGGATGCACTCCAGTACCAACGAAGGAACCATCAGTCAGACAGGGTGCCATTTGTTATCCGCCATAACCCTTCCAACCCTCCTCTGGCCTTTTGGCTGAAGGAAAAAATGACGGAGCTCCACAGAAGTAGACGCATGAAGAGAGCCGTTCCCAAACCTCCCATTGTTGGTGAGCGTAACTGTCGCAATCTGAGGAACCTTCTGATGCCCAGCAAACCACCAGCAGTGCAACATCAAGCGTCTGCTACAGATTCATTGGTACCAGGTTGCTTCAAATGCAGAGCGAAACGATGTGTTCTGTGCAAGGAACACCTGGAGGAAACGACCACATTCAAGAGTGTTCGCACGGGTCACCAGTTCCACATAAGGGACTCAGCTACATGTAAAAGTACCAACCTAGTGTACCTGATCAACTGTGGACATTGCCAGGATGTACAGTATGTTGGTGAGACGGGAAACACCCTACAAACACGCTTCAGTGGTCATCGCTCTGACATCATCAGAAAGCAAGATACACTCATGGCACGCCATTTCTGTGGACCTGGACACCAGCTGTCAGATTTGAAATGTTGTGTGATTGAACTCATAAAGTCCACAGATGTACAGAAAAGAAAAGACAGAGAGAGGATGTGGAGACACAAGTTGAAGACCAACTACCCTTTTGGTCTCAATGTGTGGGATTAGTTGGTTTCACGTGAACAATCTGCCCTGGGAACTTTGCCCTTCGCTGAACCAAGACTTCACCCAGGCATCACTATTTACCATACAGTAATGAGAGGGGGGGGGGGGAGGGATTAATGACGTAAAAAACACACATTACGTCAAATAGTTTTGACGCCGACTTCCATGGTCAGCTGAGGAAGGTTTGCAAAAACCGAAAGCGCTTCTTTAAAATGCTTTGGGTGTTTGTTGTTTTTTTATTTGAATTATGTTATGCCACATGGTTTTGTGAGAAACGACAGTGCATTCACTTTGTAGTGGATCCACCCAGAAGCCATTTCGTCCCTTTCGTTTGGCCATTCTTCGTCATGGACAGCAATTCGTATCAAAGTGCATCCAGTTGCTCTGGATCTGGCCACTCCAGTACAGGGACAGGCTATGGACTGCATTTGGTATCAAAACTAGAACGTTATAAATCTCATTACCAATTTCTGGGAACCTGCTTGAACCGTGATGTCACGCCAAAAGGTATGAGATTGTTTTTCCCCTTCTCTGCTCTTCCCCCAACGACAACTTTAACACAGAAAATACAGACTCTACTGAGGAATACAGAAAGAAACATTCTTCGGTTGTGTCATAGCTTTTATGAAGAAGCTGTTGAGGACCTGGAGAACAATTTAATCCGCTTTCGGGTAGCCTTAACGGACAATTTGGATCAAGAGACTCTTGCAAAGTCTCTCCAGAAAATAGACTCAGTGCAAAGATCCGTCAGATCACGCTGTAGTGACACGAAAAAGAAAAAGATATCAGCCTTATTTCAGGATAGCGGCAAAAGACCAAAACCTCCGTTTAGTTTACAAACTGAACTCCCATCCCAGAAAACTAAAAGAAACCGTCATTTCAGACGTCGTGTTCCGTTAATAAAAACAGATCCCTCACAAGTCATTAACATTTCATCATACCAACTCACTGATGCCCAGACAAGGTTACTGGCTATGGGACCCAAGTTTTGCCCAACACCCTCAACTTATGATGAAACAGAGCTGCTCCAAGACACGTTTGAAGGAATCCGCCGTCTGCGCTTAAGGGAATTCTTCCATGATGATGATGCTCCCACTCTCATTCCCAAAAAGCTGAAATTCTACAAGAAGAAGTTTTGGTGTCCCCCTAAGGGAAGAGATGAGGCTCTTGATGCTTACTGTTCCACTATTCTATCCAGAGTGGAATCCCATATCTCACAACCTACCAAGCGACAAAACTTAAACAAAGAACAGCGTGCTGATTTGAGAGAACTGAAAAAACTTGTGAATACCAGGGTCCTACGAATATCACCAGCAGATAGGTGGAGCAATTGTGGTGCAAGATTTCAATAAATATGTAGAGGAAGCACACAGACAGCTTCACAACACAACTCACTATGAGCATCTGACGGCTGATCCCACCACAGATATTGCATCAAAATCAAACCACCTAATTGAAAAGCTGCACTCAAAGGACCATATCGACGATGACTGCTACAGGTGGGGTGTGCTGGAGCCTGAGAAAACTAAGACACCTTATTTTTACCATCTTCCTAAAGTCCACAAAGATTTACATAAACCTCCTGGACGTCCAATTGTGTCAGGAGTCAATGGACCAACTGAACGTCTCTCAAAGCTAGTGGACCATTGGCTCCAGCCTCTTGTACAAAACCTGACGTCCTACATCAAAGACACAACTCACTTCCTGAACATCTTGGAAGAATGGAAAATCACTCAACAGCCTCTGGCGAGTGAAGTATTGATCGTCACTGTTGATGTGGTTGGGTTGTACACAAATATACCTCATCATGAAGTGGCGATTTCCCTGAAAGAAATCATCGCCAGTTTTGGTCATCATTTGAAAGAAGGCCCCTCTGTTCCATTACTACTGGAGATCGTTGAACACGTCCTTCAAAACAACGTGTTTGATTTTGATGGTGAGCTGTTCCAACAAGTCCATGGCACGGCAATGGGGACCCCAATGGCTCCCTCCATTGCAAACATTTTCATGGCATGGTTAGAACAACGTCTACTGGCAACTTCACCCTGGCATGTCCATCCAACATTCTGGCGTCGTTTCATTGATGACATTGTCATGCTCTGGTTCCATGGGGAAAGCCAGCTGCTTTTGTTCCTCAACTGGATAAACAACCAGCATTCCACGATAAAGTTTACAGCTAACTATGGTAGAACCAACATCCCTTTCCTGGACGTCAACATGAGCATCAATGGGGATACAATCACCACAGACCTTCACACTAAATCAACGGATGCTCACATGTACCTACCCTTCAACTCCTGCCACCCTAGACACTGTCTGAGAGGCATCCCCTACGGGCAGACTATCCGCCTGCGAAGAATCTGTTGTAAAGATGATGTGTCCCTGACACGATGCAGAGAGCTGAGAACCCACCTACATAACCGTGGCTATCCATTAGCTCTGGTGGACTCTGCCATCAACAAGGCACAGACACTTCCAGGAAGGATGCACTCCAGTACCAACGAAGGAACCATCAGTCAGACAGGGTGCCATTTGTTATCCGCCATAACCCTTCCAACCCTCCTCTGGCCTTTTGGCTGAAGGAAAAAATGACGGAGCTCCACAGAAGTAGACGCATGAAGAGAGCCGTTCCCAAACCTCCCATTGTTGGTGAGCGTAACTGTCGCAATCTGAGGAACCTTCTGATGCCCAGCAAACCACCAGCAGTGCAACATCAAGCGTCTGCTACAGATTCATTGGTACCAGGTTGCTTCAAATGCAGAGCGAAACGATGTGTTCTGTGCAAGGAACACCTGGAGGAAACGACCACATTCAAGAGTGTTCGCACGGGTCACCAGTTCCACATAAGGGACTCAGCTACATGTAAAAGTACCAACCTAGTGTACCTGATCAACTGTGGACATTGCCAGGATGTACAGTATGTTGGTGAGACGGGAAACACCCTACAAACACGCTTCAGTGGTCATCGCTCTGACATCATCAGAAAGCAAGATACACTCGTGGCACGCCATTTCTGTGGACCTGGACACCAGCTGTCAGATTTGAAATGTTGTGTGATTGAACTCATAAAGTCCACAGATGTACAGAAAAGAAAAGACAGAGAGAGGATGTGGCGACACAAGTTGAAGACCAACTACCCTTTTGGTCTCAATGTGTGGGATTAGTTGGTTTCACGTGAACAATCTGCCCTGGGAACTTTGCCCTTCGCTGAACCAAGACTTCACCCAGGCATCACTATTTATCATACAGTAATGAGAGGGGGGGGGGGGGGGGAGGGATTAATGACGTAAAAAACACACATTACGTCAAATAGTTTTGACGCCGACTTCCATGGTCAGCTGAGGAAGGTTTGCAAAAACCGAAAGCGCTTCTTTAAAATGCTTTGGGTGTTTGTTGTTTTTTTATTTGAATTATGTTCAGTAGTGTCTTGGGATTTGTCAGTGTGTTCAGCAAGGTGTTGGGATTTGTCAGTGTGTTCAGCAAGGTGTTGGGATTTGTCAGCGTGTTCAGCAAGGTGTTGGGATTTGTCAGCGTGTTCAGCAAGGTGTTGGGATTTGTCAGTGTGTTCAGCAAGGTGTTGGGATTTGTCAGCGTGTTCAGCAAGGTGTTGGGATTTGTCAGCATGTTCAGCAAGGTGTTGGGGATGAGTTGTCAGCATGATCAGCAAGATGTTGGGGGTGAATTGTCAGCATGTTCAGCAAGGTGTTGGGATTTGTCAGCATGTTCAGCAAGGTGTTGGGGGTGAATTGTCAGTGTGTTCAGCAAGGTGATGGAGGGTGAATCTTGAATGTGTCCAGTAAGGTGTTAGGGTGAATTGTCAGCATGTCCAGCAAGGTGTGAGGGTGTGCATGAATTGCGAATGGGTTCAGTAGGGTGTTGGGGGGTGAATTGTACATGTGTTCAGTAAGATGATGGGGTGAATTGTGAATGTGTTCAGTGAGGTATTGGAGGTGAATTGTCAGTGTGTTCAGCAAGGTGTTGGGGTGAATTGTCAGCGTGTTCAGCAAGGTGTTGGGGGTGAATTGTCAGCGTGTTCAGCAAGGTGTTGGGGGTGAATTGTCAGCGTGTTCAGCAAGGTGTTGGGGTGAATTGTCAGCGTGTTCAGCAAGGTGTTGGGGTGAATTGTCAGCGTGTTCAGCAAGGTGTTGGGGTGAATTGTCAGCGTGTTCAGCAAGGTGTTGGGGTGAATTGTCAGCGTGTTCAGCAAGGTGTTGGGGTGAATTGTCAGCGTGTTCAGCAAGGTGTTGGGGTGAATTGTCAGCGTGTTCAGCAAGGTGTTGGGGTGAATTGTCAGCGTGTTCAGCAAGGTGTTGGGGTGAATTGTCAGCGTGTTCAGCAAGGTGTTGGGGGTGAATTGTCAGCGTGTTCAGCAAGGTGTTGGGGGTGAATTGTCAGCGTGTTCAGCAAGGTGTTGGGGGTGAATTGTCAGCGTGTTCAGCAAGGTGTTGGGGTGAATTGTCAGCATGTTCAGCAAGGTGTTGGGGTGAATTGTCAGCGTGTTCAGCAAGGTGTTGGGGTGAATTGTCAGTGTGTTCAGCAAGGTGTTGGGGTGAATTGTCAGTGTGTTCAGCAAGGTTTTGGCATGAACATTGTCTTTTCTTTTTTTGTGTGTGTTCATGAAAAACATGTTTTGTGCAGTGTCATATGTTCACACAGTCATGTGCATGTATACGTATGTGTATACAGAAGCGTTTTCTTTCATACAGGCATGAGTATGCACACATGTACACAGAGGCTGACATGATTTTTATAAGTCGGTCCACCGGGCAAGTGACCGACACTGACAGAACACTAGTAGCAAATAGTAAAAGCAACCAACACTACGTAATTGCAAATTTTTGGTTTATTTCAAACTTTCCTCAAGCTAAAACGCAGAAGACCTGCCAATTGCACTGCTAACACCAGTAGTGGTCGACATTGTGCAGTGACTCAATCATTGAAACATCATGACACAAAGTAAGTGGTGAAGGTGTACAGAGGGCTGAAGTGCCTGTTTGGATCTAATTTCTTTTTTAATTAACAACATTGGTTATTGTTGTTATGATCAGTTTGATTTCTTTGATTAAAATAATTTGTATTGGAATTAGCTGCATGTATACTTCGTTTACAAATTTCCGTTTTGTCATACAGTGGCGGGATTTTCTTCTCATCATTTTTCTTCTTATAACAGGAATGCCTGTGTGGATGTTTGTATTTTCTTTCTCAGCCTTCATCTGTATGACGTGTGTGTCTGCATGTGTTCATTGTCATTGTCAGCCTTTATCTGTATGACGTGTGTGTCTGCATGTGTTCATTTTCATTCTCAACCTTTATCTGTATGACGTGTGTGTCTGCATGTGTTCATTGTCATTCTCAACCTTTATCTGTACGACATGTGTGTCTGCATGTGTTCATTTTCATTCTCAACCTTCATCTGTACGACATGTGTGTCTGCATGTGTTCATTTTCATTCTCAACCTTCATCTGTACGAATGTGTGTGTCTGCATGTGTTCATTGTCATTCTCAACCTTTATCTGTATGACCTGTGTGTCTGCATGTGTTCATTTTCATTCTCAACCTTCATCTGTACGAATGTGTGTGTCTGCATGTGTTCATTTTCATTCTCAACCTTCATCTGTATGACCTGTGTGTCTGCATGTGTTCATTTTCATTCTCATCCTTCATCTGTACGAATGTGTGTGTCTGCATGTGTTCATTTTCATTCTCATCCTTCATCTGTACGAATGTGTGTCTGCATGTATTCATTGTCATTCTCAGCCTTCATCTGTATGACGTGTGTGTCTGCATGTGTTCATTGTCATTCTCAGCCTTCATCTGTATGACGTGTGTGTCTGCATGTGTTCATTTTCATTCTCATCCTTCATCTGTACGAATGTGTGTGTCTGCATGTGTTCATTGTCATTCTCAGCCTTCATCTGTATGACGTGTGTGTCTGCATGTGTTCATTGTCATTCTCAACCTTCATCTGTATGACGTGTGTGTCTGCATGTGTTCATTGTCATTCTCAACCTTCATCTGTATGACGTGTGTGTCTGCATGTGTTCATTGTCATTCTCTGCCTTTATCTGTACGACGTGTGTGTCTGCATGTGTTCATTGTCATTCTCAACCTTTATCTGTACGACATGTGTGTCTGCATGTGTTCATTGTCATTCTCAGCCTTCATCTGTACGAATGTGTGTGTCTGCATGTGTTCATTGTCATTCTCAACCTTTATCTGTACGACATGTGTGTCTGCATGTGTTCATTGTCATTCTCAACCTTTATCTGTACGACATGTGTGTCTGCATGTGTTCATTGTCATTCTCTGCCTTTATCTGTATGACGTGTGTGTCTGCATGTGTTCATTGTCATTCTCAACCTTTATCTGTACGACATGTGTGTCTGCATGTGTTCATTGTCATTCTCAGCCTTCATCTGTACGAATGTGTGTGTCTGCATGTGTTCATTGTCATTCTCAACCTTTATCTGTACGACATGTGTGTCTGCATGTGTTCATTGTCATTCTCAACCTTTATCTGTACGACATGTGTGTCTGCATGTGTTCATTGTCATTCTCAGCCTTCATCTGTACGACATGTGTGTCTGCAGGAGATCCAGTCGTAACCGTAAGAAGGCAGAGCACAAGAAATGGAGTCTGAAGGAAGGGAGTCCGTTTGAAGACTGTGCTCTTGTTGACGCCATCGCCAAGATCATTGCGGCCACGGACTCCATGAGAGGTGGGAAGCGCTAATGATTACTTTTGTTTTTAGGACAGAATCTTGTTTTTATGCTGATTAAAAGGGGTATCAACGTAAATAATGTTATACCTCCACAAAGTTGATGATGGTAAATGGCAATGGAGGTGAAAAGCATTAAAATAGAGCATGGGAAGAAGGGTGGTGTTTAAAATTTGTGACAGTACACAAGGAAATCCAGCGTAAGTCACTCTGCTTGCTCTGGACCACAAGGCAAACATCAGTTTAAAAAAAAAAAAATCAAAATTCTGTTAGGAACTTTTTAGTTGTTTGTACACATCCAGAGTATTATTCTATTAATGTGAAATTTATATTCTTTGCATGTGTGTGTGTGTGAGAGAGAGAGAGCGAGCGAGCGAGAGAGAGAGCGAGCGAGAGAGAGACACACACATTCTTAGACTGCATTGAAGAAAAAAATGAACTTGGATTTTCTCCTGCACTGTCACATTTTTCAGTCCAGATTCTCGACTCGCTCCTGTTTTGGAATCATTTCAGTTACTTACCTGATATGGTCACCTTACAGGCTTGACAAGCAAGTGACTGATCATCGTTTCAATGACACAGATTTATTCCATGACTCATTCCAGATTTTTACTCTGATCCATCGCTTATTTCCTCTTAAAATCCTGTTGTTGTTTGGCACAGTGTAGGATGAAGAGAAGTAGATCCAAACCTACAGCAAAACTAAAAAAGGTTGTAAAGTAAATTTCCTCTTACATGTTTAAAGGAAGATCAAGGGATATTGACAACAATGTCAGGAGACACAAGATCAGGCTCTTACATGCTCTGCATTGTTCCATCTTCCTGTGTGCATTTGAGACATGGATCCTCACAGTGGATCTGTAAAGAGGAATTCAAGCCTTGGAAAAGAGGTGTTATAGCAAGATACTATACATATACAGTGATCACCAGTGAATAAGGGCCCCAAGCCGTCATGCAGCATATTGACCAGACGAAGATCTACCAACATCGATGACGAAAAAGAAAACTATATTAGTATTGCTAGGTGTGAAGGTGCAGCGGCCTCACTGACACAGTCCTAAGAGAAGCGTTTCGGGAGGGAGATGGAGAGGAAAACAGAAAAAAGAAATGATGGACCTACACTGCAGAATAGAGAGGGAAATCGTCTGCAGGACCCAGGCCTTGGGACACTACCGACAGAGCTGGAGGAGCCTGGTGAACTGTTCTTCAGTAAAGCACCTCACTGACTCTTCATAGCCCTCTGCAGTCGGCTGGGCTGTAAGCAACATTACCTTACCTTACTCTTCATGGAGGCAAGGGAGAAGAAGAAGAGGAAGAATGGATATCAAAGTATAAAAAAAATACAGTGCTTGTGGTCTCTTCAACAAACCTCGTGTATCTATCTGTTGTGGCCGACAGAGCCTATAGGGACCATAGCTCCTGTTGCCTCCCTGTACGTACTTGCTTCTCTCAGATTTCTGTTGTTCATTCTTTATTTAGCCCCACGTTAGGGCATGCAGCCACTTAGGACCTAGTTTTTGTTGATGTATGGCCGGTTTCTTTTTAAAGTTTCTACCATGAAGCGTCAGTTGATGTGAAGTGATGTATGCTGGAACAAGGAACAAAATGGGCTTCATGTTCCAGAGGAGGTGAACGCCTTGCTGCAAGTGTTGACCCAGTTCCACCAGGTGGCAGCAGGAGAGCAGCTGCAGTCTTACTACGAGGGCTTCCTGGCTGCCATTGAACGTATTGTTCCTGTGGTCTGGGTGCCAGAGAACGAGTCGGGCGCTAACACGGTATGTGACATCTAGCTTTTTGTTGTCAGTCAGCTTTTAGGTTAAAAAGGGATGTGATTCCTGTGAAGTTTGCTTTGTCATTTTCTGTGTGTCCAGGTTTTTTTGTGTTTGTGTTTTTGTTGTTGTTTTTTGAGGGGAAGGGGTTTGGGTGTGAGGGAGAAGAGGGATGTGGGAGGAAGTGGTATCTCATTTGTTCATTTTTTTCCAGATTCCTCGCTATCATGATTCCTGTTAAAGAAATGATTCTGTACTGTACAGTGTCCTCCCAAAGCAGTTGTTTTTTTTAGAAATTAGTCGCATCTTTTGATCAGAAAAAGCCCCCAGTAAAGGTGGTGTCCCTGTTCCACAAGACCTTGCCTGGGATGAGGAAGAAGTGTGGAAGGGAGTAAGGAATAATTCAGCCTGGGCAGGGAGGCTGTGGAGAGGAGTGAAGAACAACTCTGTTGTCTTCAGTGTGCGCTGGAAATGGGTCATTCTGATCCCAGACAACAACGTGCAGCACAGGCCTTGCACTAACATTACAGACTTAAAAGAACCATTGTGTGTGTGGGGGAAATGCGCAGATAGAAGCGTTACAACCTTGTGAATGAATGAATGACTCTTACATAGTTTGTGTGGAAGGTCTACTGAATTATGTTGAATGTCATTAATGTAATGACGGATGAATTGTTAGCCTGCACTTGTTTTACCTGCTACTAAATTATGCTGAAAATTATGCTGAATGTGGGTTCTTTAATGTTGTCTCCATCATCATGATTAGAAGACAGTGACCAACTTCTTTGTTCTTTTTAAAACAAATCCACTGTGTTTTTTGACAGGTACACTGTGTTTATCAACAGGTACACTGTTTATCGACAGGTATATGGGCAAATATTTACGAAGACCTTTTAGACCTGCATTTATACTGTAACTTTCAAGTGGTTAACAGACGAAGATAGTCATGTCACTCCCAGTTGCAATGTGTTGTCAGGTGCTGGGTCCAGGAATGACGGCCAATGCTATTGCCCAGGCAGTACAGCAAGGACAATCGCTGGACACCGCTGAAAAAACAGGTCAGTGTTTCTCCAGTGGTGATCGTTGGACAGAGTTTGTTTGTTTGTTTTTGTTTTTGTTGTCCTAAATTCTGTGCCACCTCAGTGGCATTGCACCCGCGCCGCTTATCTCAAGCCCCCTCTACAGCCCGGCCTGCTGCAGCCCCGGCACTTCTCAGGGGGCAGTCACTGTCATGAGGCAACCCACAGGAGGAGATGCTGCACTGCTGCCGAGTCACTTCGGTGGTGCTCAGTGGCACCTGTTCTGATCCAACATATGCAGTACACCACCTACTAAGCTCCCTACTGATGACAATAATTGCTTAGTCATGGTGCCGATGTGAGTGAGCTCTTCCTCCGGAGGGAGCAACCACGTCCGTCCAATGACAGCCCCCCATGAACTTGCCAATACCGGTGATCCCGGCAGAGAAATTAAGGCAAAGTCAATCGTATAAAGTCAGAGGGATCATATTATAAGATCAGTACAGGAATGAAAAGATGATTATTAAATGTTTTACTTGCATTCAGACTTAAAACCACTCCTGTACAGGTAGGAAAGGAGGTAAGTATATTTAACCTTTATCACACCATTGTGCACTGTTGCGCCAAAGTGTCGTTGTGCGGATACAGCTGCAGGCGCACAGGTGCACTCATTGAGGAGTCGAGTAAGTAGTAAGCTTGTAGCCAATAGGTTGAAAAGAACCAATCAGAATAAAGCAATTCCACATTGCAGCAGGCTTTCACGACACATATTTTATTTGTCCACATAGAATACAAGGAAAATTTGTTTGTGGTGCCATCATCACAATTCACATATTACAACAAAGTATAAACATGTATATCATTAAAAATATTGCACTCTTTCCACTGTGCTCGGTCATTCCTTGTCTATTCATTTATCCATCTTGTATCAGTCTGTCCATATATGAAAATATTAACACATGCACGCACACATCCTACCCACCCCTCCCCCACCACCAATACAGAATCACACGCACACCCCCCACCAAAGCAGAATCACACACACACACACACACACACACACTGGCGCACACATCACCACCACAAACCACCATCACATAGGCAATATGAACACCACACTTGAAACACTCTAACAAAAACAATAGCACCATTCGAAAGATAAAAAATATTGCAAAATGTATAATTACTTAAAACTATAAAACAACCTGCAGAATTAAATTCCAGTCAGGAATAAGAGATTTACCGCTAGGTAAAGTGTTTGAAGTGGGGTGAGAGAGAGAGAGAGAGAGAGAGACTGAAGGGAGATAATTCATAGGGGTGTGAAAATTGGAAACGGACTTGTCTAAGCATTTCAACTATAAAAACATAACATTCCCTATTTAACCAAGTACGGAATAAAAGAGAACAAAATTTCAATACCAAGAAATTGTATCACAAGAAAGTATGATTGTTTAAACGGTAAAGAAGACAATCAAAGTTAGATATAATTCAGGGATAAAAAAAAATATATTTATAGTAAAGATAGCTTGGAGGGGGGTGGTCAGTCCTACACATACACACATACATATATTTATTTATATCATTCAACAATACAACATGACATTCCCTGTTAAGCACCAAGTAAGGAAAAAATGAGAACAATAATTTCATTACCATGCAATGATATCACAAAAAAGTATGATTATTCAAACAGTAAAAGAAGACAATCAAGTCATATATAATTCGGGGATAAAAAAAAAATTGATTTATAATAAAGAAAGCTTGGAAGGGGTGGTCCTTCACATTAGCAGAAAAAAAGCACACTTTTACACACACACACACACACACACACACTCTGTATACGCATTTCAACAATAAAACATAACATTCCCTAATAGGCATGTAGCAAGGAATGAATTTAGAACAAAATTTCAGTGCCATGTAGTGATATCACCAAATGTATGATTATGAAAAACAGTAAAAGAAGACGATCAAAATCAAATCGTATAATTCATGGATAAAAACGTAAAATATAGCTTTGTGGGGGGGGGGGGGGGGGGGGGGGGGCATCAAATTTACACACACACACACACACTGCCACCTCACCACAAACACAGGCATATAAAAAACAACAATAAAATGAGAACAAAAAAAAAAGCTTTAGACTTTGTCTTCCTTCTTGCATGAGCGCCATATTCTATGTGGTTTGTTTACTGTGAATTTTCAAACTTTGATGTTTTTGAGTAAAATATCAACATGGACACTGGCAATTAGCAGTTCTTGCAGATGTTTTTCATCTCATACTTTGATGAAGAGTTAGGGTTTAATTGTGAAGATGTTGAGAATGTTGTGGCAGAGTGGGAATGGGCTGATGCAGGTGAGGGGGAACTGAGAGACGATAGCAAGACCCTTTGCACTTTAGGGCTCCATGACTCAAACACCCATTAGGCATGTCATTTTTTTTTTTTCCATAATGAAAGCATACACAAAACACAGTGGTTGGTATCAGCATGTTCTTTAGTCATAACTGCACAAACAATAGAAAAGAAATTACAGCAGTTTGAAGTAGGCAGGTGTGCAGATTTTCCAGTCACCCCCAAAAGAATATGGCTGCAGGCAGAAGTTTCCGCTAACGAATGTGGCTTGCTAAAGGTTAAGACTTTATTTGCGATTCATACTAAAAACCACTCCTGTGCATGTGTTGCTGGTGTGTGGATGGTTGTAGACAAACCGAATCGTCACTCCTGTTGCTGGGTGTGTGGTTTGATGTAGACAAACCGAATTGTGTCACAGCTTTGCCTCGCTCTCTGCATTTTCCCTGTTGTGATCTTTGTGTAGTTTACAGTATGTTTACTTAAGATTTATTGAATTTTAGTGTGGTTTTTTTTTATGAAAGGTCTTTGCTGAGAAAATGTAAGCCTTTCCCAAAGAGAGTTAATACACTAAGGCTGCCAGCATGTCAAAGATAAAAAAACTGTTAAATTTGTTTCAAAGTGAGGTGACTGCAAACTGTAAATGAACTACACATTTTTTTAAAGAAAAATTATAATTAGTCTGCCAGACAAAGGGGACAAACCAATTACTGGACAAAACAAATGACAAGACCAAACATGACGTGTTTTGACCTCTGAGGTCTTCTTCAAGAACAAGCAAGATAACTTTCAGGAAAATGAAGAACGAGCAATCACTTATCGTCTTGAATTGGGAGCGAGATGGGCACTGAATGAAAACAAGGCCATTGGGAGGGAAACAGCAAAATACTAATGATATTAATAACGACAGCAACAATGATTAAAAATGTTAGAAAATAATACAGAGAAGATTGCTACCACTTTCGGTAATAATATGACGATAGTAGCTGGGAAGAGGGAAGGGATTTAGAGGAGATAGTGTATGAAATTAAAAGAAAAGCAGGTGAAGAAAAGGGAGTGGATAGGTATCTGAGTAATGAATAGATTGATGTAGCGAGTGTAGGGAGAGGGGAAAGGAAGAAAGCTGTAACTTATATATGAGGTAAATAGTGGGAGGTGTTGTAGAGTGTGTGTGTTGTAGGAGGATATAGCAGGCTGGTGTGGTGGTGGTGGATAGGTACATGCTACTTCTGGATGTTGGTGCTCCAAGTTGTCACTCTGTGATTGCCAAAGTGCCTGGACGTTGACATGGTTGATGATGTGTTGGGAATGATTGAAATGTAGAGCGACTGGTTTGGGCCCATGGCGGATGTCAGCTAGGTGTTCAAAGATGAGCATCTCAGGTGTGTGGGATGTCTCATCTACATAGATCTTAACACACAGCTGGCAGTGGATAGCGTACACAGTGTTGCGGCTCTGGCAGGAGAATGTGTTAATCATGAATAAGCCTTTGGGGCAATGCAACATGGAGCCTGGTTCGGTGAGCGGGCAGATTTTATAACTGGATGTTGAGCAGGGGAATGTATCTAGTGACTTAGATGTGGAGATTTTGTTTTGTTTGGAGCACACAAGTAGGTCTTTGAGGTTGTTGTCGTGTCTGAAAGTGATCATTGGTTTGGTCCCAAAGGTAGATTTGCGATTTTCTCTTTTTAGCGCGTTCCCAAGGTGGCCGTAAAGACGAAAGTCTTGTACCGTTTGCATACAGGCCACTGTTTTACACCCTTTCCTATCTTTTAAAAGGTGAAGAAGCTCCGTGGTGCATTCCATGTCATGTTCCACTCACTGTGAGACATACTCTTTTAGAATGTTGGGACTTGCAAGATGCGAGACATAAACATTTCACAGCAGACTCCTTGAAAACTTTGTTCAGAGATGTCCCACCTGACATGATCTTTGAATTTCTGAAAGATTAACATTTTTCATATGATCTAAGATTTTACAGAAGAAGGATTTTTAACAAAGTTTCTGGTGTATTTTTAGAAGGTGTATTTTAAAGAGCTGTATGTGAATGTTTTGTTTTGTTTGTGTTTGTTTGATGACTTGAGTTGACTTCACTGTGGTGACAGCCCTGATATGGCCCTTTGCAGTTGGCTGGGCTATAAGCAACATTACTTTTCCTTACTCTAGTGTTTTTCTGTGTGCCAGTTGGACTTCAGGATCCTGCAGAGGGGGAGAATGTGTGGATGGAAAAGGAGGCAGGCGGTGGGTCTGTCCGTCTCTTTTGGAGGCTGGGTTTCCAGAGTGGATGTTCTAGATATAGATGTGGTGCAGCATCACTAATGACGGCAGTGGAGTATCCACGGTTGGTGAAAAACTCAGACATTTTGGCTGCTTGTGAAGTCTCCGCTGGAGCAAAGTCTATATATAGGCAGTGGGAATTCAGAATATGGAATGCCGTCTTTAGTGGATAGGTGGTGGGAAGATGTGTAGTCCGGGTATGAATTCACATCAGTGGGTTCATAGAAAATTGAGGTTTTGAGCAGTCCATCTTTGAGGAAGATGGTGATGTCCAGGGAGCTGACTGACCATGAAGTGGTGTAAGTCAATTTGATGGATGGAAGGAAGGTCTGGGCAAAGTTAAGAAAATTACGGAGGTCTTTTTCTGGCATGGATGTGGCTCCCAGTCTATCATCAGTGTATCATTTGTAGAGCTCTGGCGTTGAGCCAGGTTAGTAGGCGGTGTTCTAGGTGTCCTGTGAAGAGACGGGCATAGAATGGTCCCATTTTGGTTCCCATAGCAACACCACCGATTTGTGAGAAGGTATAGTTGTTGAATTCAAAGGTGTGGAGGGTGAGGACTACTAATTCTGCAAGTCTGGCTGGGGTAGTGGCAGGAAGGGCAGGAGGGGTGGCAGCAGGAAATCCAGGAGGCGTGGGGTGTCCAAAATGAATAGGGGTAGTCACACTGGGGGTTGGTGCAGACGTGGTTGAGGGGGGTGAAGGCGGGGAGTCGTAGAGTAGTGTGGTGGCCAGGAGAAGCTGGAACAGAAGCGGGAGCTGGAGTAGTGGCGGAAGTAGCAGAAGGGGTGGCAGCAGGAAATCCTGGGGTAGCCGGGTGTCCACAAGGAGTAGGGGCAATTACACCAGCATCGGTGGCAGATGTGGTGTGGGGGATGGCTGCAGAGGGTCCCGGAGCAGTGGAATGGCTAAGAGTGGCTGAAACAGAAGCTTGTGAGGGGCGCTGAGAACTGATCAAGAATTCGAGCTTTTTTTGGTTTCATTATCTGAACATGATAGTGAAGTAGTGTGTTTAGGTTGGTAACTGTGATTCTGAAATACAGAGTAGACACAGAGTCAAGGATGCGTCCGAGTTTCAAGCTCAAGCATTCTCCATCAGATCTGAACAACAAAATTCTTTGTTCTAAAACTGATAAAATCTTGCAGACAGCTAGCTTCAAGCTCATGTCTACCCACACCCAATCACTCTCAGTCAAACTCTGCCATGTACAGAACATTTTAATTTCCAGTGATAAACTCGGACGCATCCTTGACCCTGTGCCTATGCTGTATTTCAGAATCACAGTTACCAACCTAAACACACTACTTTACTATCATGTTCAGATAATGAAACAAAAAAAAGCTCCAATTCTTGATCAATTCTCAATGCCCCTCACAAGCTTCTGTTTCAGCCACTCTTAGCCATTCCACTGCTCCGGGACCCTCTGCAGCCATCCCCCACACCACATCTGCCACCGATGCTGGTGTGATTGCCCCTACTCCTTGTGGACACCCGGCTACCCCAGGATTTCCTGCTGCAACCCCCCTTGCTACTTCCGCCACTGCTCCAGCTCCCGCTTCTGTTCCAGCTTCTCCTGGCCACCACACTACTCTACGACTCCCCGCCTTCACCCCCCTCAACCACATCTGCACCAAACCCCTGTGTGACTACCCTATTCCTTTTGGACACCCCACGCCTCCTGGATTTCCTGCTGCCACCCCTCCTGCCATGCTATAGGCGGCTGACCATTTCCTCCCCTTGCTTCCTACTATTCACTTCCCTGGCATTTTCCATTTTCACTGCAGACATCACACCAACATTCAGAGGCCCCCCCACCCCCCTCTTTTTTTTCTCCTGAGCTCTTGTTCACTTCTCAGATCCTTCCTTCCCACCTCTGACCTTGACCTCTCCCTGCAGTTTGCTTCTTCACAGAGCTGTTCTGAACAGTGCTAACGTTCTTTCCTACTGGTGGATGCATTGTTATTTCTCTGCTGACAGCCAAAAGGGAAGTGCTGTTTTGTTCGTTACTGATGTTGGTTCACGTCTGATGAAGACTTTTTGTCAAAAATTCACTTGTCTGTTTTGTACAGTCCATTGAATTTGTGTTACTTTACATCTTGTTTGGTGTAGTTATGATTGTGACGGTTATGAAGTTGTAACAACGGTTATAATAATGATGATACCAACATCATTAGAATCAGTAATAATATAATCATAACAGTGATACTGATGATGTTAATACCAATTAAAGTAGTAAGAATAATAAAGGATTTTTTTTAATGATGGGATGATGAAGAAGTACTGATAATGATGATAATTGGTGGAAAGGAACAGAGATGAACAGAAACAGTCCATGAGTAAACGGTAAACAGCACTACTTAAGCAGGGAGAGGGTGGTTATGATAAATATAGTAATGCTAATAATTGTAATAGTAGGTGAAAAGGAATAAGGATGATCAATGAGTGAAAGGCCAACAGCATTATTGGAGCACGGAAGAGGGGAGGGATTAAGAAAAAAAGGGGTGGGTGGGCAGGAACCGCATACATACACCTACACACACATAGACATACACTCACTTTTCTCCTCTCTCTCTCTCTCTCTTTTAATTGTATAGAAGTATTACTACTATCACTACTGCAACTCTCTGCTGGTGGTAAGGTAATGTTGCTTATAGCCCAGCCGACCGTAAAGGGTCATATCAGGCCTGTCACCACGTTAAAATCAACTCACAAGTCATCAAAAAAAAAAAAAAAAAAAAAAAAAACAACCTTTCACACATCTCTTTAAGATACATCTTCTAAAAATGTACCAGAAACTTCATTAAAAAATCTTTCTTCCATAAAATCTTAGATCAGTTGAAAAATGTTAATCTCCTTCAGAAACCCAAAGATCATGTCAGGCAGGACAAGTGAAATTAGGACATGGTAACTATGAGCATAATGGTAGTGATAATAATGATAGTAATAGCAGCAACAATGACATCGGTAATGGTGATGATGACAGTAATGATATGATGATAATAGTAATAATGGTAGAAGCAATAAAAATAGATGGTGGAAAGGAACAGAAATGAATGAAAAGCAAACGGTACTATAGGGTGGTAATAATAGTAATGATAAGTGTAGCAATATAGTAATAAGAGTGGCTGGAAAGGAATAGAAATGATCAGTGAGTAAAGGGCTAACATTACTATTGAAACAGAAAAAAAAAGGGGGGGGGGGGGGGAGGGGTTACATACCTACACCCACCCAAATACATACGCACAGGAAAGGGAACTCATTTAGAGGAGGTAGTACAAGAAATGGAAAGAAAACCAGATGAAGAAAAAGGAGTGGACTGGTATCTGAGGAAAGAATAGATTGATGAAGCAAATGGAGTGAGTGTAGGGAGAGGCAAAAGGAAGATATCTGTGAGGTAAATAGTGGGAGGTGTGATAGTGTGTGGTGTGTGTGTGTGTTGGTGGAGGACATAGCGGGCTGGTGGATAGGTACATGCTGCTTTTAGATGTTGATGCCATGAGGGTGCATAAGGTGCTCCAAGTTGTCACTCTGTGATTGCCAAAGTGCCCGGATTTGACATGGTTGATGTTGTGCTGGGGATGGTGAAATGTAGAGTGACTGGTTTGGGCCCATGGTGGCCGATGTCGGCCAGGTATTCAGAGATGCGCATCTCAAGTTTGCGGGATGTCTCACCTTCATAGATCTTACCACACAGGTGGCAGTGCATAACATACAGTGTTGAGGTTCTGACAACTTCACAAGAGAATGTGCGTTTAATTGTGAATGAGCCATTGGGGCCATGCAGGATGGTATCTGGTTCGGTGAGAGGGCAGATTTTGCAGCTGGGTTTTGAGCAGGGAAGAGTACCTGGTAACTTAGGTATGGAGATTTGGTTTGGTTCAGAGCGCACAAGTAGGTCTTTGAGGTTTTTGTCACATCTGAAAGTGATCATAGGTTTGGTCTCAAAGGCAGGTTTGTGATTTTCTACTGTGTGCCAGTTAGACTTCAGAATCCTGCTGATGGGGAGAGTGTGTGGAAGGAAGAGGAGGCAGGTGGTGGGTCTGTCTGTCTCTTTTGGAGGCTGGGTTTCGAGAGCAGATGCTCTGGATATAGCTGTGATGCGGCTGAGAGCATCATTGACGACGGCACTGGGGTATCCACAGTTGGTGAAAATCTCAAATATTTTGGCTGCCTGTAAAGTGAAATCTTCATTGGAGCAAAGTCTGTGTAAATGGAGTAATTCAGAATATGGAAAGCTGTCTTTAGTAGACAGGTGTGGTTGGAAGATGTGTAGTCCAGGTATGAATGCGCACATTGGTTGGTTTATAGAGAATGGAGGTTTTGAGCAGTCCATCTGTGAGGGAGATGGTGATGTCCAGGAAGTTGACTGACTGTGAAATGGTGTGGGTCAATTTGATGGATGGATGGAAAGTCTAAGCTTAGTTGAGGAAATTGCGGAGGTCTTGTTTTGGCAAGGATGTGGCTCCCAGTCCATCAATTGATCTTTTGTAGAGCTCTGGTGTAGGGCCTGTATAAGATGTTAGTAGACAGTGTTCTAGGTATCCCATGAAGAGGCAGGCATAGGATGGTTCAATTTTGGTTCCCATGGCAACTCCACTAATATGTGAGAAGGTATGGTTGTTGAATTCAAAGGTGTTGAGGGTGAGGACTATTTCTGCAAGTCTGACCAGTGTAGCTGTGGGAGGGTGTTGGTTAGGGGACTGTTTATCAAGAAAGAATGTGAGGGCCTTCAGTCTGTCAGCATGAGGGATTGAAGTGTAGAGTGAGACAACTTCGAGTGTGAAGAGGAAGCGAGGCTGGAAAGTGGGGTCTGGGTTGTATGAATTGATGATCATATGAGGAGTGTGGGTTATATCTTTGAGGCATGTGAGGGGGTTTTGTACTATGGATTGGAGGAGTGAGTTAAGTTCTTTGAAATGTGTTCAGTAGGGCAGCTACCCGCAGAAACAGTAGGTCTGCCAGGTGTGTTGGTTTTGCAAATTCTAGGGAGCAGGTAGGTAGGTGGGCTGTTTGGTGTCTGCCATTATGAGGGGTGTGGCTGTCTACCGCAAGTTGTTATGTTTGATTTCTCGCTTGACTTAGGTCAAGATGAGTTCTTGGTGTTGAGGGAGGGATGATGCTCTGAGTGGTGAAAAGAAATCTGTTTGACAGTCATCTGTGTGCTACCTTACTGTCAGACACAGATTTCTGTAAACCACTTAGAGCATCACCCCTCCCCCAACACCAGAAACTCACCTCAACCACAGTCAAGCAAGTAATCAAACATAACAGCTTACTGAAGACAGCCCGACTCCTCATGACAGACACCAAGCAACCGACCTTCTACCTGCTCCCTAAAATACACAAAACCAACACACCTGGCAGACCTATTGCTTCTGCTTGCAGCTGCCCTACAGACCACATTTCACAGCACTTAGACTCTCTCTCCTCAAACCCATGGTACAAAGCCTCCCCACATTCCTCAAAGACATAACCCACACACTCAGTATGATCAATTCATACAATACAGACTCCAATTTCCAACCTCGCTTCCTCTTCACACTCGAAGTTGTCTCACTCTACACTTCCATCCCTCATGCTGACAGACTGAAGGCCCTCACATTCTTTCTTGATAAACAGTCCCATAACCAACACCCTCCCACAGCTACACTGGTCAGATTTGCAGAAATAGTCCTCACCCTCAAAAACTTTATATTCACCAACCAAACCTTCTCACAAATCAGTGCAGCTGCTATGGGAACCAAAATGGGACCATCCTCCTATGCCTGCCTCTTCATGGGATACCTAGAACACCGTCTACTAACCTCTTATACAGGCTAGACATCAGAGCTCTACAAAAGATACACTGATGATGGACTGGGAGCCACATCCATGCCAGAACAAGACCTCCGCAATTTCCTCTGCTTTGCTCAGACCTTCCATCCATCCATCAAATTGACCACACCATTTCACAGTCAGTCAACTTCCTGGACACCACCATCTCCCTCACAGATGGACTGCTCAAAACCTCTATTCTCTATAAACCAACCAATGCGCATTTATATCTGGACTACACATCTTCAAACTACCCATCCACTAAAGACAGCATTCCATATTCTGAATTACTCCATCTACACAGACTTTGCTCCAATGAAGAAGATTTCACTCTACAAGCAGCCAAAATATTTGACATTTTCACCAACCGTGGATACCCCAGTGTGGTCATTAATGATGCTTTCAGCCGTATCACAACTATATCCAGAGCATTTACTCTGGAAACCCAGCCCCATAAGAGACAGACAGACCCCATCACCTGCCTCGTCTTCCATCCACACACTCTCCCTATCTGCAGGATCCTGAAGTCTAACTGGCAAATAGTAGAAAATCACAAACTTTCCTTTGAGACCAAACCGATGATCACTTTGACGTGCAAAAAGCTCAAAGACCTACTTGTGCACACCAAACCGAACAAAATCTCCATACCTCTGTCACCAGATACTCTTCCCTGCTCAAAACCAAATTGCACCAAAATCTGCCCACTCACCAAACCGGACACCATCCTGCAAAGGTCCCAATGGCTCATTCACAATTGAACGCACTTTCTCTTGTCAGAACAGCAGCACTATGTACGTCATCCACTGCCACCTGTGTGGTAAGATCCATGAAGGCGAGATATCCTGCACACCTGAGATGCGCATCTCTGAATACCTGGCCGACATCCACCACCACCACCCAAACCAGTCGCTCTACATTTCAATCATTCCCAAAACAACATCAACCACGTCAAAGTCAAGGCACTTTGGCAATCACAGAGGAGGGCAGAGGTGTCATTTCTAAATCCAAATGTTTGTAAAGATGCTGGGTGAGGAGAGGAGAGGGGAGGGGGTTAGTGGAGGAAAGGGAGGGGGTTGGACTTCACTGTACCAGGACATGCTGGTGTCATCATTTATGTTACTTAGGCAAAACACTTCACTCTCTCCCGACTTTTTTTTTTTTTTTTTAAATTCAGGAATGCTGCCCTGTGTTTAATTTCGAGCATATCAAGGAACAATTTCTCTAAATAAAAAAGGACTGCTGTCAGTTTCTGAATAAAAAGGACTGCTGTCAGTTTTGGCCAATTCTACTAAAAAAAAACAACAGAAAACAGAACATTCTGCTCCAGACAAGAATAATTTCATGCCTGATATAGCTTAGCCACTAGAAACCTAAACCAGCAAAATATTCTGTCCGTAGGTGTGTCCCCCTATTGATTCTGTTTTTGTGTGATTACAGTGGTATTCTCCTCATTTTTCATAACGGTAAAAATCAGTCGGTGATTTATCTTTTGAAGTTACTATCATCATTGTAATCACTTTTCAACAAATTGCTGTCAACAGACCCAGTGCTGAAGGTGCCCCCCACGCTGAAGAAAGATGTGCGCTGGAAGCTGCACGTGCTGCAGACGGACAAATAGCATCAACAGTGCGGCCAGGTGAATGCCTCCAGCACACAGACCGAGCTTTCTCCACACTTTACAGCTGCTGAACATGCTGTTAAACCATTTGGAGTCACAAATAAAGGAGAATGTTTGCTGCTAAAGTTTGGGCAACCCAGTGTCTGTTTTTTTTTTTCTTTTTCCTAAATTGTTAGGTCTATCCTGTTGTGTAAATATCTGTGATATATTCCCACGTTAAGTTACGCCCCAAGGGGTGACCCATTACCATTTGAAATTCATCAATCGCCGTATCAACTGACTGAATGTCATTCATGGCACCATGCCAGTAACAGCCCTGATGTGGCCCTTTGCGGTCGGCTGAGCAACATTATCTTATCTTATCCCTTGCCAGTAAGACAAGAAGCTCTATCGTTACGAAATATTAAGCTGCCCTGGCATGGGCGTGTATATCACCATGACTTCCTGTCCAAGGCCATTCTGCAAGTACAGTGGAGAGTGGATTTGTATCTCCTATTACTTCCTTGGGCCATTCTAAAGGGGTATAATGGAGAGTACACTTGTCTTTCACTACAACTCCCTATCCAAGGCCATTCTACAGGTCAATGACCAGTGGACATTCCAGAGGCAGACAAAAAGAACTCCTGGATGGACAGCCTGAAGACCAGACTGTTTCAGTGCCTGTAGCCTATTGACCATGGACAGAAGGCTGTGCAGGTGCCTGTAGCCTATTGACCATGGACAGAAGGCTGTGCAGGTGCCTGTAGCCTACTGACCATGGACAGAAGGCTGTGCAGGTGCCTGTAGCCTATTGACCATGGACAGAAGGCTGTGCAGATGCCTGGCCTAGTGACGCTGAAGAGTAGAGGAAGCTGCAGGGTATTCCTGAACAGGGATCCAAATGGTGGTGTTAATAAATGAGGGACTGCTACTACTGACACTTTATACACCTTGTTTCTTTCACCATTTAACATTCTCTTGAGCATTTCTGTTTGTCAGTTATCACATTCTGTAAGTGAATTCTCCATTCTCTCAAATCAAATGCATGGAGGGGGGGGGGGGGGGGGGGCGAGTCTGTTCATCAAATGTGATGCAGTGAAATTGGTGAATAAATGTGGATGTGTATGTACATAACTGCAGCGAGTCAATAGTCCTTTTTTTCTGGTTTTCTTCTGTGTGTTGCTGTGAACTTCCCAGACACAGTGTGAATCAGTTATAACATGCACTAAAGATAATGAAACCAGATTTGAAGAGCATATTGATCTCTTGCTTCAGAGTTCTGTATTGAAACGAGTTAGAGATGACTTTACATGTTCTCTTTTTAGAGTCAGGTTCCAGCACTCTGTATGCATCACACACATCAAAGAAATGCACACTTGTTGAACTCTTGACCATAACAGCTTTCTCTCTCTCTCTCTCAAAATAAGGGACAGTACTGAGTCACTCTGCCTACTCTGTGAGAAATGGGAATGTGTTCCTCATTACTTGTCCCTCTATCAGTCTAGTATACTTTAAAGCCTGTATTTCATGAAAGAAAATTCATTTTTCGAAAACTTTATGTACAAGTATTAGAAACAAAATGAACGTAAGATATTATATTTTAAGCTGGTGCACTGGTATTGTTTTACCACGTGGGCCTCATACACATCCAACATAATCACCATGAAGACAATTTCCATCATCGTCACTCCAGTCGTAGCTTATATCAAATTCAGAATGTCGATCACCAACAACTCTGGCAGCACACTGTCTCCATGAAGAAGTTTTATCATCTACAAGCCACAAACACGGGTTACAAATCACTGCCCCAACTAATCAGCATACATTATGCCTATTGATGGAAAGGGAAACAACTCCAACAAGAACATGCATTTCAAATTATTGCCAGAGCCACATGAGTGAGTGTAATGTTGCTTATAGCCCAGCCGACCACAAAGGGCCACATCAAAAGCAACATCGCAGTTAACAATGGAAAGGAAGAATCATCCATTTTTAGCCACAGGCTTGCTTTAACACCTAACCCAAAGCTGATGATTTGTTGGCAACTCTGATCAGGTGAGCCAAGTCAGCGCACACATTGCATTGCAACATGCAAATGCCTTTCACTGATGAACTGGTAGTGGTTCAGCAGACACAGTCAAGTAATCGCTTAATTCTCATTCAGTCACAGCCACCCTGTTCCTGTGGGATGGCTGACAGACACCAAACAAAGAGCACATGCATTCAAGTGTATATTTCGAACATCGTTCCAGAAGATGTAATGTGGCTACATTAATGACTGCATCAAGTCCCAGGTAGTTGTGTCCGTTCGATCACAATCAGATTGTCTTCACACTTCAGTTACTTCGACTAGCACTCGGGAAGCCATGAGGATGTGGATGAAACAGAAAAGTAGTGGTATCACAAGTGAATTTCTTTATTTTATAGTTGTCCCATCCCCTTGCATTTGTGTTCTCTGCTGTGTATCAGCATGACTATGCCATACAGAATATAATCTTGCGACATGAAAAATAAATGATAAAGTGTATGACATACGAGTTGTGTGGTACATATGTACCAATTCAAAACAGTCTCACAGTGTTGTGTGGTACATATGTACCAGTTCAAAACAGTCTCACAAAGTTGTGTGGTACATATTGCCGCCTTGATATACAACTGCCGTAACTCGAATTTTTTGAACTTTTGAGAATTTTGGTATACTATAAGAGTGGGCCAAGGGGCACAACGTAGCCAAGTCTCAATCACATTATCCTAGAACTAAGCATGATGTAATCAAAATACTCATACCATAACTCAGCTCCCAGGATATCTTGTTTTTTTCATCTCCTGTAAACTTTGATTTTCAGACTTACAGCAGTTGTATTTCCGGGCGGCGATATGTACCAATTCAAAGCAGTCTCACAGAGCAGGTGAGCGCAAACAATCAAATGATTGTAAATTAGTGTGCCGAACATGAAGATGACAAGGTTTTCACCAATGCACCAATGACTGATGATGCTGTCACCATCTTATCACTGCATGATGTGGAAAAGGGTGTTCAAACTCTGCATCAAGAATTGTGCCGGCTGCCATGATGGAGAAGTAAGATCCCCATATCACAGCACAGCAACCATGGAACCACATTCAGACAGTCAATAACTGGGGAAAGTTGTGCATATTCCACAAAGACTATATACATAGTCCTATGACGTTTTGGTTGATAACAGTGCATATTCCACAAAGACTATTTACATAGTCCTATGACGTTTTGGTTTATAACAGTGATAAAGGTAAGGACCTGTTGGGATTCATGAACACTCATTTTAAAAACAAAGAGCAGGACTGTATACACATCAATTACAATACTGTGAGTTTAAGTGGCAGGCAGAAAAAACCCTATTTTTTTTGTAGGTCTTGAGGGGGGCCGGAATAGCTCAGTTGGTAGAGCGCCGGACTTGTGATCCTGGGGTTGCAGGTTCGAATTTCGGTTCAGGGGGGATTTTTCCTCGGAGTTAACCTTGGTTCTGACTCCATTCCCCATACAGTCCTTCGAATGAGACTATAAACAGAGGTTCCGTGTGTGAACGCACGCACATCATCTTGCACACACATAAAATCCCATCACCAACTTTTGGAAGAGAAGGCCAGTTTGGCCATTGGTATGAATGACACGCTACACATAGCATGCACCTTCCCCGAAGATGGAGTATGGCTGCCTTAATGGCGGAATAAAAAACGGTCATACACACAAAACTCTACTGCCTGTCCATACAGGCAGTGTCCGCAGGAGTATCAGCCTGCGTATGCAGAAAGAAAGAAAATGAAAAAAAAGGTCTTGAGGAAGAAAATCCATGTATAACGAACATTGAACATACCAGGCAAAGAGTAAACCAACAACTATAAACACCTTCTCTCTATCACTCTCTCTCCAAACACACACACACAAGAATGAACGCACACACATTGGAATGAAAAGTTTTCAAAAAGCATCGCTTCATAATGTACAAAAAATAAAATCACAGAGTGTAAGCATTTTTCGTGTATGATGCCTGTCCCCTCCATTTCCCTCACAGCTGTCCACTCTGCTTCCTCATCCTGGCACCATCCCCTTATTTCCTGGAATCTGATCTCAAATCAGTCGAAGGATTTGGAAGCCACTTTGTTAACATCAATGTGAAACTTCTTCCCTTCAGCCGGATCAGCCTTGAACCCCAGACCTACACCGCGCTGACCCCTCGCACTGAACGTCAATGCTCGTTCATAGTCCGACTCCAGTCGACTGTTCATCTCCTGGGCTGCTTGATGTGTCAGCGCCCTCTGGCCACCCGTGCTGGAGTCTCCTTGGAGCTTCAGAGATCCAAAGAGGCCTTTCTTTGGGCCCGACATTGCTGGGGAACCGTTCTCAGCTTTTTTTAAGCCGCCTAAAAGTCGGAGGAACTTGTTCTGTCGTTCACTGTTCCCAAACATGTCCGTGCTCCACTGTCCGACTGATGCAGAGTTGGTCTGTTCTGGGTCACCACGGGTCTTCCCTGGGTCAGTCCGGGTCTGGTTACTGGCAGTATGATGTTTTAGCTTGTGATCGGCCGTGTTGTCATTATTGGTGTTTTCACTGCCGACTCCTTGATCAGTGTCTCTGGGGGACTGCTCTGGATTCTCTTCTTTCTCTTTCGACTTTCTTCCCTTCTTCTGTTTGGGTGGTGAAGACTCACCCTGAGTAGCAGAATCCCCTGTCTCTATTTCACTGCCGTTTTCTTGGGTAATTTCTGCTTTCTTTTGCTTTTTGCTTTTCTTCTTTTTGTGTTTCTCCTCCTCCATGTTCTCCTCGGGCGTACAGCTGTCTGTTACCATCTCGGCACCGTTGACTGCAGCTGCTGCTTCTTCCGTGCTTTCACTTTTGCGTTTTTCTTTCTTCTTCTTGGGTGTAGCACCATTTGTTCCTGTCTCAGCACCGCTTGTGGGGACTGTAGCTTCTTCTGTGTGTTCACTTTTGCGTTTCTTTTCCTTCTTGGGTGTAGTTCCATTCGTTACTGTCTCAGTACTATTCATTGCAACTGTAGCTTCCTCCATGAGTTCACTTTTGCATTTCTTTTCCTTCTTTTTCTTAGGTGTAAAGCTGTCCATTACTGTCTCAGTACTATTCATTGCAACTGTAGCTTCCTCCATGAGTTCACTTTTGCATTTCTTTTCCTTCTTTTTCTTAGGTGTAAAGCTGTCCATTACTGTCTCAGTACTATTTATTGCAACTGTAGCTTCCTCCATGTGTTCACTTTTGCGTTTCTTTTCCTTCTTTTTCTTAGGTGTAAAGCTGTCCGTTACTGTCTCAGTACTATTTATTGCAACTGTAGCTTCTTCTACTTGCTCACTTTTGCGTTTCTTTTCCTTCTTCTTGGATGTAGAACCATTGGTAACTATCTCAGCACTATTTACTGCAACTGTAGCTTCTTCTACTTGTTCACTTTTGTGTTTCATTTCCTTCTTTTTCTTGGGTGTAAAGCTGTCCGTTTCCATCTCAGCACTATTTATTGCAACTGTAGCTTCTTCTGCCTGGTCACTTTTGCGTTTCTTTTCCTTCTTCTTGGGTGTAGAACCATTGGTTACTATCTCAGCGCCATTTCTTGGAACTGTAGCTTCTTCTATTTGCTCACTTTTGCGTTTCTTTTCCTTCTTCTTCTTGGGTGTAATACCATCAGTGACTTTCTCAGCACTATTTTCTGCAACCGTAGCCGCTTCTAGGTACTCACTTTTACCTTTTGGTTTCTCTGAAGAACAGTCAGTGGTGGCATCTTTGGGGTCGGTGTCTAACAACGCTTCGCTTCTGATGGTGCCGTCTTCATCTCGTTTGGATTTCTTTTTGTCTTTTTTCTTTTTCTTCTTCACTTGACTAGAATCTGCATGGACAGCATCAGTATTCGTTTCTGCTGAGGGTCCTTCAGTCCCAGGAACATGACAAACAGAATCAGCTGTTGACAGTGCCTCTGAAATTGCTTCTTCCACTTTCTTCTTCTTTTCCTTTTTCTTTATACTATGTTCACTGCTGATCGTCTCAACTGTGTGCGTCTCTGTAGAACAATTCATAACAGGTTCTAACCGGCTGCTTTCCTCAGCAACGTCCATTTTATCTCCAAGCTTGTGCTTCTTCACTTTAGGGGGCTTGAGAACTTCCTCGGCCACACCTTCATCAGTAGCTTTCCTTTTCTCCTTTCTTCTTCCTCTTTGTGTCTGTGTCCTGTTCCTGTGCCGGTGCAGGGTCCTGGGTTGGAGGATCCTTGATGTCCTGGTCGTCTTTCTTGGATTTCTTGTGCTTCTTGTGCCCCTTGCTGGGTGTGACCGACACCTCCTCCGGCTGGGAATCCATGTGAGTAACATTGTCTGGAACAGAAAAATAAACAGAACTCGGTTGTCATGATTTTGACAAGGTTTGTCTGATATTCTGTTAACTGTCGCTTGTGACCCTTCACACATTTTAACGCTTCGTACAGGACTAGAGTTTGTGTGTTCATGTGCATGCCTCAGAGTGCGTATGTGCATAAAAGATACATGTATACAGAACTGCACACAAATGTAAGGGCATGTGCTAGTGTGATACTATACTAGGGACATCTGCTAGTGTGTGTATGTGTGTGCCCTGCAGTGTCCACAACATATTTTTTTCCACAGATCACCTCCGATCAGATCAAATCAATATTTACTTCCTTATAAAAAAAAAAAAAAAAAAAAATGGAGACCCTTTGGCAAACGACCAGCAATCGGCTACAAAGCAGAAGATCATGAATTTGAGTCCCATGTTGGATGAGATTTTCATGGCTCAAAAATTGCCTTGTCCACTTAGCAGTGCATGGGTACCTGGTTCAGTTCAGGGAAGATTCAGCCAGCGGAAGGAGAGGTAAGGTAATGTTGCTTATAGCCCAGCCGACCGCAAAGGGCCACATCAGGGCGGAAGGAGAGGACAGGGCTCTGTCATGCCTCAGACACAGTAAATCCTTAAAACTTTGCACCTCTACAGCCACTTGGCAATGGGACTCTAACCTTTAGCCTTATCAAAACTGTGAAACTATGGAAAGCTGATTTGAAAAATGATTGATAAAGCTCCTCAAAAAAACATATGCAAACGAATCACAAGACAAAACATGACTCGTTTCAAATTCTTAGGTCTTCATCAGGCAAGATACACAACACTCGGGACAACAAAAATGAACAACTCAATGCCTATCTTGCGCCGAATTGGATGAAGATAATTGATTGCTTGTTCCTTTTCATTGTCCTGAGTGTTGTGCATCTTGCCTGATGATGACCTAAGAGGCCGAAACGCGTCATGCTTTGTCTTGTGATTCGGTTCTCCACATTGTTTCTCTGCCTGCAGTGGCCTCACTTTGCAACTAGATCCATGGAACAGGTTCAGACCCTGGCACAGCCAGGTGAGGTGTGGAGCATGGGTTTTTTTTTCTGTCACAGTGTGTGCATTGAACAACGGCCAAACAGCACTGAACCGCCGATAGCAATGTGGGTACAGAGGTATGTACCCTTTAACACTCCTGGCCACAGGGCAGCATAACAACATAGATTGGATAAGTAGATGTAGTACTGTTGTAGCATAATGCTACACTTTAAACAGCATATTATGCAATACCATAATTCAAACAGTACAGCATAATGCCACAGCTCAAACACACTTTGAAATCTTGTTTAAAAACGTACCCAAAGTCAGAACAACTGAGCTGTGGCATGCATATCCATATATGTACAGAAAGCACTGCGATATGTAGTGCAAAAGTCCACGATGTTCATCAGATAAAATACTAATTTGGTGCAGTATTGTTGCTGTTTACTTAAAAATTCACTGTTTATTTAAACATTAACTTACTTTTCTTAACTGAGGTGTACACCAGTTTCTTCTCTCTCTCCCTCTCCTTTTTTTTCAATTATCAACAAGAAAAGTCATCTTGATTTCACATCTTTTTTTTCGCAATGTGTATGTGTCAGTCTGTCAGAGAGAGGTAGAGAGAGAGAGAGAGAGAGAGAGAGTGTGTGTGTGCATGTATGTGTGTGTGTGTGCGTGCGTGCATGTGTGTGTGTGTGTGCGAGTGATTGTGTGTGCGCACACGTGTGTGCGTGCTCATGCATGCGTGAATGTGGGAGTTTATGTATCCCCATGATCTTCTTGCTGGTGTCCCAGATCCGTAAATCATTATTACACAGCATAAATGAGACAGAACACAAATGTATCGGCACCCTCACCAATGACAGTGTGTCCGACCCCAGGGCTGGAATCTTCCACCGTCTGTTGCTTGGTTTTCTTGCCCATGATGAAGTGGACTGCCTAACGTCCTGATGATGGGGGGTAAAGAAGGCTTTCACCACCTGAAAAATAATGTAGTTTTAGTGCAAATCCAAAAAAAAAAAAAAATTAAAAAAAAGGTTGATGCACACGCATAGCAATCTAAAAATAGAATGCAAAAGCCAAGTAATGTGCCGGACCTACAAAGGCCTAATGGTGATGTTGGCTACATGGCTGAAACATCACTCCAACACTTCACATGCTCCTTAATGACCCTTTAGAATTCTAACTTCATACAACTTTTTCCCCCCATCTCATTTCATTATACATTTAAAAGTACACAATCACTTATTTGGTGTTGCTTCCCTTTGAATTGGTAACTTAGTATACAATAATACAAAGACACTTGTGTGAAATTCAACAGGCAAAGAACAGATTCTAAATTTTCCTCTTATTTCATGTGCGTTTATTCATTTGTGTAGATCTTTTCAGCTTCCCCTTGACCCCAGTATCTCGCTTCACTAATTATCAAGGTTCTACAAATTACTGCAAAATACTACTCTTCTACGAATTATGGTAGAACTACTGAAAGTTACTACTCTTCTACAAATTATTATGAATGCTATTCTATGTTTAAAGAAAAAAGCCAGCACTGTAATGCATAAGAACTTTTTTTTAATCTTTGATTTAATTTACAAAGCCCTTCACACTGTCAATCAAGAATTTTCACCCTGTGCTTTCAGATAAAAGTTCTTTCAGCATAGGCAATGGTTTAATTGGCAGTTTATTACAGTACACAGACCAACAATTTCCCCTAAAAGTAAGACGTTATTAATGGAGTTTTGTTCATAACTTGACAAGAATACAGGGTCTTGTAATCTCTTTTGAGGATTTCTCCTACCCCACACCACACACCACACACACACACACACACCCCACACACACCACACACATCCTCCCCTCCTTGACCTTCCCTACCCCTCCTCCCAAAGTTTTACCTCTGGATGCCAAAACGACTTTATTTTTGGAGATGGGAAGCAAGTTACGGTCTGATTTCTGTTGTGAAGCAAGAGTTTAAATATACTTTTCTTCCAAGTTCATAGCATCACAGCATATACATGCACAAAATGTGAAGTGACCTTTTTTTTTTTCCAGATTTTCTTGCAAAACAAGTTGAAATTAATTTGTATAATTACCAGACCAGCTGATTTGCATATGAAAATCATGAAAAACCATTAAGTTGATTAACACTAAAACAGACTACTGAATCAGAATCTTGATATTTTTGTATCAATTCATGGTCAAGCTATAATCACACACACACAAAAAAAGTCAATTTACTAATACTAGTAATAGTTTTTGTCTGTAAAGATCAGCCCAGATTCCACTTATTAGAGAATTTATTAATACAAATCGATTAAAACTAAGCTTACAAAGTCTATACTCATGCAGATTTGTATGGTGGTACGGTATCCGAGTAGCTAGCTTACTTATTCAAAAGTAAGTACCCTAAGAATTTCATTTAAAATTCTATGTAGCATTCTGGAATACAGTGCTTCAGAGATGTCACCAAATCATGATCAAGTTATGTTTCATGATTACATTCAATCATAAAACTCTTAAAAACAAGCAGCATTGTAACCCCTATTTCATGATAATTGAGAGCAGAGAAGCAATCATTTTCCTCATTATTAATTAAGAGAACACATTTCACACAAAAAATTCATATAATTTTCTCACTTCCCTATGGACATGTCACCTATGTTCAAATAAAGGAAAGGAACATCTAAAGGTATACTACTCATTTACCAATTATGCACTTGGATTTAAAACCTAACAAAAAATTTCTTCATAAGTTCATAGCAAAATCAAACTAAAACATCATCACAATACTGTGGTATAAAGATGGGGGTGGGGGGTGGGGGCAATTCTGCCGCTTGAATTCTTTTATCACTCAACTAGTTCAGTTACATGAGAGAATTGGCTGCAGTCTATTTTATCATAAAACATCAATGTGCATGAAATTCATACAAAAAATTACACTCCCCTTTGGTACAGTACCTGCCAGATAGTGTCAATTTTTGCCACATCATGGCTTGTGCCTGAACAGGATGGATAGTGTGTAGAATGTAGACTTTCATAATACGCAAAATTTTTGTTGAATTTTGTTGAAAGATTCTGCATGTTATCACCAACAAATGTCATACATGTTCATATTATAAAACAAACAAACAAACAAAACAAACACCACCACCACCACCAACAAGAAGTGCTGCTAACATCTTTAGACAGACTTGTTATTGTTACTTTCTCACCAGCTTAACGAGGCAAGTAAGCTTTATTCATTTCCTCACACAATCCATCCTGCTCAGATAATGAACCTCAGACTTCTGCTGTCATCCTTTGTCTGATCAGAATCAGATGCACACATCTACTGGTTTCAGCTGTGGACACTATTCATTTTGCGCTCTGGGCCAAATAGACATACATGGTCTGAGACACGTTGTCGGAGCAGGCAAAAGCCCCTCTTCTTCTTCTTCTTCTTCCTAAAAGACTGGTTCACTCAAAAACGTGTAGGTCACCAGCGCGCATGTTAAAAAGTAAAATAAAATAAAGTGCGACTCGGCCTGTTGGCCCCTGGAGCAAAATTTGGCAACTTCTTAAGCGTTATGCCATGATATAAGATTTATGTCCCAATACTTTATTGGCAAGGACTCGAGTGGGTTTTCATTGTTGCCTGTTTGTAATCCATAGCGATGATGTATTGCTGATTCAGTGATTGTGAAACTGAAAGTCACACGTGCTCTCTAGATGACCATGATCAATTCATGACGATGAAAATCACACAATCTATAAACTGTTTCTTGCCAGCTTTGAAAGTAACATCAACACGCCACACAAAGCCCAGATACATATATAAATCAGTCAGTTCAAATGAAAATTTTACCTGATCTTCAGTTCGGCCGTTCCGCTGTCTGTCGGTGTCGTTTCCTCGCCGTGAAGCTGTTTCCACGTGGTCTCCAGATTGTTTGGCCTACAACTTCCGTTTCCGTCACTTCGGATCGCCGAATAACCGGAATCCACTCGAAATACTTCGGTTCAGTGAAGTTTTTGGAGTTACTTAGCCTCGACGCGCGCGCGCGCGCGTGTGTCTGTAGAGGAGGGGGATAGCGGGTGGGTGGTTGCTTGCTTTACATCCCAGTCGAATGAACAACAATAGTATGCAGTGCGGAGTTTCGTCTATTTGCTCATGAGTTATATCAAAAGAAATGCATTATTTTTTTTTTATCATACAATTCATGTACCCCCCCCCCCCCACCCCCCTGTTCAAGAATGTTTCATGTTCGTGAAAGAGAGCCTTTTTGTTTGTTTGTTTATTTTTAACGTGCATGGGTCGTGCTTTCCCACTCAGGTGTAATTCTGTTACACTCAAACTTTTTTTTTTCCTGCTTATTTGTCTGTAAATAATAAACAATTACTTTGTCGGTGGCATTCCGTGTCTTGCTGAACAGGGGTTTATGAAAAATTGCTTTCGATCCAAATCTATACCAAGATGTCGGTCATTTCTAATGTAAGGTTTTTTTTTTGTTTTTTTTTCCAATCTTCACTTTTTTCCTGCGTTCATCAACAAGCCTTAACGCCAGTCTCCGACAGCAGCAGCTCTCTCTCTCTCTCATATATATATATAAAACTGTACGCTGAACAATTTAGTACTGGAGGAATACAAGCGCAGACTTTTAATTCTTCTATCATTGCGTTAATGACTTGACAAAGATCTAAAAGAGAAAATAAAGGGTGGGGAAAAAGGGGGATAACAGAAATTAGGAACAAACAATTAGGGATTTATGTGTTAAATATACTTTTCACTCGTAGCTTATGGAAACCATCGTAATACTTCCTACATAGAGACCCATATACTGCCTGCTCCGAGGCCTTTTAGTTCGCTTGATCGAACTCGTTAGGGCGGCACGATTAATTGTATCTCTACTCCCTTGGAATCAAATGTAGACACACCACAGTCTGTAATTCTGCGGTGTTCTCACCACCAAGCGTTGAAAACAGAATCCAACAGCACCCCAAAGCAGCTAGTCAAGCGTAGAAAAGTAAAATAAGAGAAAACGTGGTAAAGGAAATAAGTTGCTGAAAAACTAAAATTGTTTTTTTGTTTTTTTGTGTAAATGTAGGGGAAAATGTTTGAGTCTATGCCTGAGGATCCATTCAAGGATGCAAGGGAGGTCAGAAGATCTCCATGTTTTGAATAATCAAACAAAGTAACCGCTGTCCATGTTTGAGAATCCTCTTTCCGCAAGTTCAAACACTCCATTTCTTTTGCAAGTGCATGATTAATGTGTGTGTTAAATTCCCACTCCTCGTCCAAAATAACCACTTGTCTCTTTCATCAGAACATACACACACAGTCTCTCTCTCTCTCCTCTCTCTCTCTCTCTCTTTCATCACGTAAAATGGACTGCACTCGACCACATGTTACGTCACCTTCGAAAGACTACATGCATGCTTACAACTGTAGGATAAGCTAGCGGGCGACGCATATCAAGGGAAGTAACTCCTACACTAATCGTTGCTAGGGGTAGCGAGATGAAGGATGATGGGAAAAACGGTTACTAGAATAAACATATGTCTGCCGCATCCGATTGCCTGGTCCCCGTACGAAAGGGACCAACATAACAACAACCAGGCAAAAAAGACAGCCTCACGATTAAATTTTCTCCCCTGTGAAGTAATAACAGAAACAGGGCAGCCACAAAAACCTGCTTTCATCTACCTTTCAGTTTCTGACGTCAACACAAAAGCGCGTCACACAAAAGCGCGTCATACATAAGCTGTATCCGGTTGGAAAGTAAAAGTGAAACTAGCTTTAACTTTACACTACATCTCCCTTTTCCAGAAGAACAATTTAAAGTTCTCAAACGTGTGATAAGACACATCCAGAATGACTAGAATGAGCACTGAGTATTTATGAAAATAATACTGCATGCAAGTTTGTACAATAGCACTACTTTGGTTCTGGGTCTCGCACCAGAGTCTTTGAATTGATTTCATGAATGCGCCTTTTCTTTTCTTTTCTTTTTTTTTTTTTTTCTAAATTATCAAAAAGAAATCATTTCAAATTTTCAAGTTCTAGTCTCTTAACAATGTTCAATAAGGCGCTCAGGCTTGTGCGTTGTTCTGGCGGATCTTCTTGGCTGCGACATCTGTGGCCCTGGGGTCATTGAAGATGGCAGGCTCTGGGAAGGAGTTGGCATCATGGCTGTCTTGACTGGCGTCGAACCATCGGTGACAGCAGGTAGGCCCTTGGCAGGTGAGCAGGGAGGAGGTTGTGCACTGGGAGGTGGTGCACGTGGAACCAAGAAGTGTGGAGGTGCGTTGGAAGGGAAAGGGGAAGGAGGAAGGTGGTTGTCTTGCTGGGAAAGCAAACAAGGCTCGAACAGCTTCCTGGTCATCTGCTGATTTCGGCGAATGACTCCACCGTCGGATGTCTGGATGATGAGACTTCTGGGAGTATCATGACGATTGATGACAATACCCTCCTTCTTCATGTCGGGGATCCACACCTTGTTACCAGATGAGATGTCTTCTGGAGCAACGACTTGATGTCTTCTGTCGTAGCTGGTTTTCATCTTCTCTCGGTATTCTTTCTCCCTCTTCTTCAGGACAGACACGTCGGGGGTCTTGGGAAGGAGAGTGTCTGGATGACATGGAACTCTGGTTTTCAGACTGCGTCCCATGCTCAGTTGGGCAGGAGAGAAGCCGTTGGGAAGGGGAGTGTTGCGATACATGAGCTAGCCAAGGTACTCATCATCGCACTTCTTGATGAGGTTTTTTATGGTTTGAACGGCGCGTTCAACCTCACCATTGGATTGGGCGTAGTGAGGTGAAGAGGTGACATGCTCGAAGTTCCAGGATTGAGCAAATCTGGAGAATTCTTCGGCTGCAAACTGTGGTCCATTGTCGAAAACTAGAATGTCCGGAATGCCATGGCGACTGAAGACTTTCTTCATTCTGTTGACTGTCTCTGCGCTGGCGATCTTGTTCATGAGCACAATCTCAACGTCCCGTGAGTAGTAGTCAACAACTATGAGGAACTGCTTGCCCTCATGCTGAAAGAAGTCAGCTGCAACTCTGGACCAAGGACGCTCAGGGAAGGGCGTACCTTTCATGGGCTCCACTCTGGCTTTCCTATTTTTGGCACAGTCAGGGCAAGTCTTGACCATGATGTCAATGTCTTGGGACAGCCCTGGCCACCACACGGAGTTTGCCGCGTTTTCCTTCGTCTTGTTGACACCTTGATGACCATCATGTAGGTGTCGAAGGACATCTTGTCGGAGTGACGGAGGGATGACTAGTCGCGTACCTCTCAGCAGGAGACCGTCGTTGACAGACAGGAAACTCTGCTCGTTGAAGTAGGTCTTGAGAGGCTTGTTGAGAGTCCTCTTCTCTGGCCAGCCATTTTGGACGTAGCGCATGACCAGTTTGAGGATGTCATCCTTCTGGAGTTCTGACCGGATCTCTTCCAGCCTGTGGTCAGAAGCTGGCAAGGTCAGCAGGACAGCATTGACATATGCCTCTGCTTGGCAGGTCAGGTCATTGTCCGCAGAATCTGTGGTAGGCAAAGGTGCTCTGGACAGAGTGTCAGCGGTATAGAGTTCTTTGCCAGGGACATGGACAATGTCAAAAGAATATCGCATCAGCCTCATCCTGAAGCGCTGGATGCGGACAGGAAGTTCGTCGATGAGCTTGGTAGAGAACAGAGGGACAAGAGGCTTGTGGTCTGTTTCTACCCGGAAGGACATGCCAACCAACAAATCTGACCAATGTTCACGGCTCCAGGTGACTGCAAGAGCCTCCTTCTCGATCTGTGCATACCGCTGCTCGGTCACTGTGAGGGAACGGCTTGCGTATGCAACAGGATGGAGTTGGCCGTTGTCTTGGCGTTGAAGACATACAGCTCCAAGACCGTAGCTACTGGAGTCTGCTGAGATGACGGTCTCACGCTCTGGACTGTACAGTGCAAGAGTCTCTGGTGAGGCAAGGTCCTTCTTGAGAGTGTCGAAGGCACCCTGTTGTTCTGGTCCCCAGATCCACGTTGACTCTTTGCGCAGCATGTCTCACAGTGGCTTAGACTTTTCGGCAAGGTTTGGCAGGAACTTCATCAGCTGGTTCACCATGCCCAAAAATCTTCGGATGTCAGCCACGTTCTTCGGCGCCTCCATCTCCATGATGGCCTTCACCTTGGCAGGGTCTTTCCTCAGGCCGCCGACTGAAGAATCTACGATCTGGCCAAGGTACTCGAGCTGCGTTTTGGCGAACTCGAACTTGTCGGGGTTGAGGGTCAGGTTTGCCTGAGAGAGCCTCTCCAGGACAGCATGAAGCCTGGCGTCGTGCTCAGCTTTGTCTTTGCCAACGACAAGAATGTCGTCCATGTGACAAAGAACACCCTCAAGGCCATGGAGGAGTTTGTCCATCTTCTTCTGGAAGTACTCCGGCGCGGACGTAATTCCATAGGGCAGACGCTTGAATTTGAAGCGCCCAAAGGGAGTGATGAACGTGGTGAGCTCGGAACTTGCCTCGTCAAGCACAAGCTGATGGAATCCAGAGTTTGCATCCAACTTGGAATACACGTTGCCCTTGGAGATCTTGCTGAGAGTCTCCTCCACAGATGGCATGGCGTAGACCTCTCTCTTCACGCTCTTGTTGAGGCGGGTCAGGTCGACGCAGATACGAACGTTGCCATTGGATTTGGGCACAACAACGATTGGAGCGCACCAATCTGTCGGAGTGTCCACCGGTTCGATGACGTCACCTTCCACCATCTCGTTCAGCTGAACTTCCACCTTCTTCAGGAGGGGTAAGGGAACACGCCTGGGCACCGTTTGAGCGAGCGGCTTGGCTCGTCCTTGAGGAGGATGGCTTGCTCACCACCCAGTTTACCCAGTCCGGTGAACAACTTGGGGAACTGACGCTTGAAGTCGCTGGATGAAGTGAAGCTGGCCTTCGCCGTCTGCTGGGCAGGCTGACCACCAGTAGGCAAGGATCTGATTGCCCTGATGGTAAAGGCACCTGGGATGTCGCTGATGAGCCCCAGCTTCCTGATGGCAGGCGCACCAAGTAGGAGTTTGGATGCCTTGACGATGTAGACCTTCTCACGAACACGTGTACGACCAAGGTTGAGGTCGAGGTTGGCGCACCCCTTCACCTCCAGAGGCTGGTCACCAGGCCCAAGGAGAGTGCGGTCAGGCTCTTGGAGTGTCCCAAATGCTGGCTTGAAGATGTGGTCGGGCATCACAGACACTTGGGCCCCAGTGTCTATACACCAGGTCAGCTCGCGTGATCCCACCTTCAGCTTGATGTGCCACCCAGGGTCAGCAGGCACTGATGACCTCACCGGAACGGCTGCTGGAGTGACAGTTCCTGCACGCACGCCATTACTACTGACGCCACCCACGAAGACTGGGACCCCGTCTTCAGACTGCTCCGCTTGGTTCTCGTGGACGACCTCATGGACTGACGCTGAGCTTCTACAGACGATGGCGTAGTGGCCTGTCTTGGTGCACTTTCTGCAACGAACCTTCGCTGCCGGGCAGTTCTTGCCGGGAGGATGCTTGCCATTGCAGTAGCCGCACTTCTGGCCAGCTGGCGAGGCCTTGGTGTCACCTTTCTTGCCACCTGCGCCACCTTTGTATGCACTCTGTTGCATGTTACCTTGAAAACTTCTCTGGAGGGCACCCACACTGGCTGTCTTGCTTCTTTCCAGTTCATTCTTAGCCAGTTCCCTCATGGCGAGAATGTCAGTGGTCTTCTGTAAGGTAAGCCTTGGACCAACGTCATACAGCTTCAGCTTGGCGGTGTCATCTTTGCATGAAAACACCAGCTTGTCTCTGATCATTGTGTCACAGTTGTCAAACTTACAAGCTGCTGCCTTGTCTTTGACTAACCTGAGCCAACAATCAAATGACTGGGAAGGCTCCCTGTGCAGATGGAACCAAAACTGTTCGCGCAACATCAACTGCGGGTCTCTACGTTGAAAAAAGGCATCATACTTCCCCAGAACAGTGTTGTAATTGGTCTTGCTTTCTGCTGGCAGGGGCTGGTCGGCATTGTCTGGGTTAGGTCGTTCCTCCAAAAACACAAAATTGGAGAAGATCTCGAGTCCTTCATCACCAATATGGTTTAATAAAAGTCCAACCTTCACCGCGTCCGGCTTAGCACTGGCACCCGTTGCTTGAAGGAAAATGTCAAAACGAAGTTTCCACTTCTCCCATGCCGCCGCTGGATTTGCACTAACCACAAATGGGTCGGGAGTCCTCACATAAATTGACTCAGCCATCACGTACGTCTGTTCAGTTCACAATACGTAGGTCTGTTTCAAGATAACAATTCTGACGGATCTGTCAGAATAACCACTTCTGACACCATGTGAAGTAATAACAGAAACAGGGCAGCCACAAAAACCAGCTTTCATCTACCTTTCAGTTTCTGACGTCAAAACAAAAGCGCGTCACACAAAAGCGCGTCATACATAAGCTGTATCCGGTTGGAAAGTAAAAGTGAAACTAGCTTTAACTTTACACTACATCCCCTACATCTTAAAGATGAGCCCGTTGAACAGGTTACATACCACAAAGAACTAGGAATAACACTTGGTAACAATGCTAGCCGGCAAGCTCACATGACCTCTCTGTGCAAAAAAAAAATTCACAGAAAGTCGATCAACTCTCTAAAAATCAAACGCTTCTTCGACCATCACTCACGCAAGCTCTTTGTCCGGTCTCATATTCAGTCATACACAGACTATGGGTCTGCTCTGTGGGACTGCTAGCGCTAACGCCCTCAAACCATTGCTGAGCCTACACACATGAGCATTCAAATTAGTCCTAAAAAGCAGTAGTCTCCTGGACTCAGACTATACAAAGGTTCAAATTATCCGCTTAAGTCTTAGATTAGTATATACTAGCAGGGGCACCCGGCGTTGCCCGGGATATGAACATTCTTTGCGATACTCACGTGACGGCAAACATGTATTAATTGTTTTGATTTACAATCAATCCCCCCCCCCCCCCCAACATCTTCCCACCCCTCCCCCCACACAAATACACATTCTCTCTCTCTCTCTCTCTCTCTCTCTCTCTCTCTCTCTCTCTCTCTCTTCTTATACATTCTATTGTTTTCCGCCTGCCTCTGGCCCCTTTCCTCTGGATCTTCCCTAGCACGTCGAGATGCTTTTCTCGCTCGATTTTCCGCCTGCACTCACTGTTCCCATTCCCATTCTTCTGATTGCCCTTAATTTTGTAGGAATAGACTTTGTGCAGAAGTAGTTTATTTCAACGGGTCTGTGTCTAATGTAAAAATAGTGTATCAGGCTTTGCACTGTACAATCATTTTTCTGGCCCCTCTCATTCCTCCCTTTTCATCCCCCTACCCTGTCCCATCCATGTTGCAAAATTACTTACCGTTACTGGACATACGCATACCAAATTTTATCAATAGCGGTGTAAATTTAGAAAATAACGGTTTTTAACGGTCAATGTTAAGTTTTGGTTCGTAAAATTTGCATAACATTGTTCAGCGCTTAAAACTGTACATGCATACGGAATGTTATCAAGAAGGGTGAAAATTTCGAAATTCAGAAAATAACGGTTTTTAACGGTCAATGTTAAGTTTCGGATCTTGAAAATTGTATATCATTGTTTAGCGTTCAAAACTGCACATGTATATCGAATTTCTTCAAGAATACTCTAAATTTATAAAATAACGTTTTTTAACGGTCAATTGTAAATTTCGGTTCGTAAAAGTTGTATATCATTTTTCGGCATTTAAAACTGCACATGTATACCGAATTTCATCAAGAACAGCCTAAATTTGAAAAATAACGGTTTTTAACGGTCAAATTTAATGGTCATAATGACTATCTAATGACCTTATTTTGCCCACTGGATGTTCCTGTAGGCTTATGTCAAGTTCGGTGGCGATCCGATGACTCTCGTGGCCGCCAACCTCAGAAGATCGGGTTTTAAACAGTTTTATAGGGTTTGGTGTTTTTAACGGTTTTTAACTGTTATAAATAACGTTTTATAACTGCGAAATAACGGTTCTCATTTTCGAGAAGTAGCCCTGTACCTGTGCAATGTCACAACGGCCATTTGATGAAAAGCAGAGGAAAAAGATGTCTTTGAAACCGTTATAACAGTTTTTTTAACGGTTTTTAACGGTTTTATTTTTTTAGAGATTAGCCCAAAACCATCCTCGGGTCACAACAGACGTACCTGCTAAATTTCAGGAAGATCGGGTTTTAAACAGTTTCTTTGATAGGGTTTGGTGTTTTTAACGGGTTTTAACTGTTATAAATAACGTTTTTTAACTGCCAAATAACGGTTCTAATTTTAGAGAAGTAGTCCTGTACCTGTGCAATGTCACAACGGCTATTTGAAGAAAAGCAGAAGGAAAAAGGATGTCTTTGAAACCGTTATAACAGTTTTTTAACGGTTTTTAACGGTCAATGTTAAGTTTTGGTTCGTAAAATTTGCATAACATTGTTCAGCGCTTAAAACTGTACGTGCATACGGAATGTTATCAAGAACGGTGAAAATTTAGAAATTCAGAAAATAACGGTTTTTAACGGTCAATGTTAAGTTTCGGATCTTGAAAATTGTATATCATTTTTTAGCGTTCAAAACTGCACATGTATATCGAATTTCTTGAAGAATACTCTAAATTTATAAAATAACGTTTTTTAACGGTCAATTTCAAATTTTGGTTCGTAAAAGTTGTATATCATTTTTCGGCATTTAAAACTGTACATGTATACCGAATTTCATCAAGAACAGCCTAAATTTGGAAAATAACGGTTTTTAACGGTCAAATTTAATGGTCATAATGACTATCTAATGACCCTATGTTAACCGCTGGATGCTCCTGTAGGCTTATGTCAAGTTTGGTGGCGATCCGATAACTCTCGTGGCCGGCAACCTCAGAAGATCGGGTTTTAAACAGTTTTTATAGGGTTTGGTGTTTTTTTACGGTTTTTAACTGTTATAAATAACGTTTCTTAACTGCCAAATAACGGTTCTAATTTTCGAGAAGTAGCCCCGTACCTGTGCAATGTCACAACGGCCATTTGATGAAAAGCAGAGGAAAAAGATGTCTTTGAAACCGTTATAACAGTTTTTTAACGGTTTTTAACGGTTTTATTTTTTTTAGAGATTAGCCCATAACCATCTTCGGGTCACAACAGACGTACCTGCTAAATTTCAAGAAGATCGGGTTTTAAACAGTTTCTTTTATAGAGTTTGGTGTTTTTAACGGTTTTTAACTGTTATAAATAACGTTTTTTAACTGCCAAATAACGGTTCTAATTTTAGAGAAGTAGTCCTGTACCTGTGCAATGTCACAACGGCTATTTGAAGAAAAGCAGAGGAAAAAGGATGTCTTTGAAACCGTTATAACAGCTTTTTAACGGTTTTTAACGGTTTTATTTTTTTAGAGATTAGCCCAAAACCATCCTCGGGTCACAACGGACGTACCTGCCAAATTTCATTACAATCGGTTGAGCCGTTTTTGAGTCTATAGCGTACACAGACACACACACACACACACACACACACACACACACACACACACACACACACACACACAGAATTTGCCCTTTATATATTAGATATACTAGCCGGTGTACCCGGCTTCGCTGGGGTATATCTGTACAATAATTTTCTGGCCACCCCTCTCTCTCACCACTTAAAAGACAATACAATAAAATTCAGCTTGGGTTTGTTTCGTTTTTCCCATGCTGAACCAATTGCCCCAGCCTCCTCCTATCTACTTCACCCAATTTCTTCGGACGCCCACTCCCTTCTTGCCTCTCAATCTGTTTTCCCTCACGAATTTGTTTCCATAGATACAGTCCATAGAGGGATGCCTGTACTTTGTGAACTTACCGATGCATTCTCAATTCCTCGATTGAAGTGCTCCAAAATGACAACTCTGTAGGGGCCGCCATAACCTAGTGGATAAGGCGCTGGACTCATGATCCAAAGGTCGTGGTTTCGAATCCTGGCTTGGTCTTGGAAATTTTATCGTGGAATGTTTCCAGCTAAAATGACCGTAGTTCACCCCGATGTCCACCCTGGCCCCACAGGTGTCAGTCTAATGTGACGGACCAGCCGTCTGCATATCCTTGATTTTGGCACGGACGTTAAATCCAACTCAAACATGACAACTCTGTGAAAAGACTGCATTTTCACGATGTATCATGTCTATTGGAGAGCCTCTGGGTAGACATTTCTGGTCTCCCTGTTTGGCGCAAGTATAGTCAGTGTTTCTGCGTTTCCAGTTCGTGATGCTGCAACGTAGAACATTCCATGTGTAAAACACGGAACGGTCAGGTCTGCCCCAAGGGATGAAAATGTCGGACCCTGGCTCTTGATGATTGTCAGAGCGAAAGCTGGTTTCATGGGAAACTGAAACCGTCAGAACTGGAATGGCAGGGGTGAGTCCATGGGTTCCAGAGGAATTCTGGGGAGCAGCACCGGTTCACCTTTGTGGGGGCCACATGATATTTTCGCTTCTACAACGTTCCTGTGCAGTCTGGTGAAGACACATCGGGTGCCATTGATCACCTTTGGCGGGTCCAGTGAGCGGAGAATGATAATAGGGACTCCAGATTTCAGCAACAGTTCATGTGGTGGAAGTCCAGAAATCTCAATGGAGTTCAGGAGTTCTTGTGGATAAAGGACTGCCTCATCATCATTCTTGGCCGTGTCAACAGATCTGTACAGTTTCCTCTCCAGGGAAGTCAGCTACGATTTTTCTAGTTGCAAAGCGAGAGGACTGCAGGCGGAAATCTAAACAAATCTTAAATAAATGTTAGCGAACCGCCCAGAGAACGTGGACAAACGAGTCACAAGACGAAACACAACGCGTTTCGACCTCTTAGGTCTTCATCAGGTGAGACATTAACGAATAAAACAATGAAAATTCACTTAGCTTTGATCGCTTCAGATCGATTTTTCTGTTCAGCCTGTTGACAGTCTCGTTCAGGGAGGAGATTATGGCCCTTTCCGCTAACCAGTCTGAGTCTGCACAGTGAGCATGAAGATCCGGGTAGACTGCTTCTATCAGATCCTCCTGGCTATCAGACAGGCGTTGACAATGTTGGCTCTGGTGCCATTGAGGACGACAGGGAGGATCTGCCTGAAGTCCCCACAGAACAGCGTTGGGATGCCTCCCATTGGCCTGTGCACTTGGGTGATGTCCTGCAGCGTAGAGTCCATGGCCTCGTAGACAGCTTTGTGGGTCATGGGAGCTTCATCAATTATGACGGTTGCAGCCTCTTTGATGACTTTGGCCAACGTTGACCCACGCTTGACAGAGCAGGTTGGCGTTTCTTGCTTGTCGGCATCCAGAGGGACCTTGAAAATGCTATTTACTGTCCGCCCACCCGGCAAAAGAGTAGCGGCAATGACACTGGAAGCAGTGGCTAGCACTATTTTGCCTGTGGAGCGGATCCTGTTCAGGATAAGATTCAGGATGGTCTTTCCTGTCCCTCATGGAGCATCAAGGAACATTATGTTGCTGCTTGCTGTGGGATCCTGCCTCTGCTCAACCATGGTCATAAAGCTGTCGTACACGTCTCTCTGGTCAGCTGTCAGCTTCTTCAGCTTGTCATCAGCTGCTGCCCGGAGTGCAGTAGTGTCGTAATTGGTCTCGCGGTAGTATTCTCGAGGCACAGTTTGTTGTTGTGTGACTGTTGGCATCCCATACTCCTCTGTAGACTTGCCTCCAAGAAGGAAGAGTTTGTCCTGAATCACAGTAAGAGCTTGGTTGTAGATGGCATCTGTGTACTGCGCTTCATAATAGACATCTCTTCGGACTTGGAAGAGGAAATCTTCAGCAAGATGGTCTCTGAAGAGGTTCCACAGGTTGCCTGGGTTACTGGGGTTGAAAGCCACCAGGATAATACAGAAGTCACGCAGCAGTCGGGGTCTCTGAGAGATGGAGGCTTCCTCCAGGGCAAGTTGTAGAAGGCGGTCATCATCTAGGAGTCCAAGAGCATTGCAAGCATCTCGAAAAATGTTGTGGACATAGCCGTTGACAATCTTCAGCTCCTCGTACGAACGGGATCCTTTCATAACGTTGAGTAGAAGCCTCAAGAAGTAGCACTCTCCCTGGCGAGGACTGATACTGTACAATCGCCGGATTGCAGTGCCCCTTTGTCGTTTCTTCCACATATTCTGAGTGGACATCAATGTGAAGTGCTCAGGGACTTCCACGTACTTCAGCTCTCGTGCTGTAGGGTCTTGAGAGCATAGGCTAAAGATGGCGGTAAGGGTTGCTTCTGGGGGAGAGCCTTGTGCTCTTTGCGCTGCGTTGTGTGGATTGAAGTAGACCCATTGTCCATTCTCCAAATGGACAGCTGGTCTCTGCACCATGGGGTGGCGCTCATGCAGGTCAAATCCCAGGAGTCTCCAGGTCGCCTCGATGCTGCCAACGTAGCGGGCATTCTGGTACATTTGGATCTCATCAATGACTGGAGGTTGTTGAGCTGTTCCTTCACCTGCCTGAGTGGCTTGGAGTTGGAAGACGGCTTGGTCTGTGGACATACTTCAGGACGTACTTGATGAATTTTATGCTACTGCATATTTCCACATTGATGTGGCAGTTGAACTAATGTAGGAGGTAAGGGTTGTAGGGGACAACCCACTGGTTGGTGACGATGATTTCTCTCTGCCCAAGCTTCACAGTCCCAGTATGTCCTCATTCAGACTCCTCACGTCTCCTGTACTTCGGGTAGCTGTCCTCACCCTGCTCTATGACCCTTCTTGCCTCTCAATCAATTTTACCTCACAATTTTTTTTCGTAATACGATACACACTCGATAGAGGGATGCCTGTACTTAATGAACTTACCGATGCATTCTCAATTCCTCGATTGAAGTGCTCCAAAATGACAACTCTATAGGAGCCGCCATAACCTAGTGGATAAGGCGCTGGACTCATGATCCAAAGGTCGTGGTTTCGAATCCCGGCTTGGTCTTGGAAATTTTAACGTGGAATGTTTCCAGCTAAAATGACCGTAGTTCACCCCGATGTCCACCCTGGCCCCGCAGGTGTCAGTCTAATGTGATGGACCAGCCGTCTGCATATCCTTGATTTTGGCACGGACGTTAAACCCAACTCAAACATGACAACTCTGTGAAAAGATTGCATTTTCACAATATATTATGTCTATTGGAGGGCCTCTGGGTTGACAACATTTCTGGTCTCCCTGTTTGGCGCAAGTATAGTCAGTGTTTCTGCGCTTCCAGTTCGTGATGCTGCAACGTAGAACATTCCATGTGTAAAACACGGAACGGTCAGATCTGCCCCACGGGATGAAAATGTCTGACCATGGCTCTTGTTGACAGACAAAAATCAGACGGTATTGCAGAGCATCATAACTTCGGTGTATTTCTGAAATCCTCTGCAGACTACCATCTCTAAATTTAGAAATTAACGGTTTTTAACGGTCAATTTTAAGTTTCTGTTCGTCTTGTGACTCGTTTGTCCACGTTCTCTGGGCGGTTCGCTAACATTTATTTAAGATTTGTTTAGATTTCCGCCTGCAGTCCTCTCGCTTTGCAACTAGGTCAATTTTAAGTTTCTGTTCATATTAGTTGTCTATCATTGATCAGCGTGTAAAACTGCACCTGTATACCAAATTTCATCAAGAAAGGTCTAAATTTAGAAAATAACGGATCTTAACGGTTTTTAACGCTCAATTTTAAGTTTCCGTTCGTGTAAGTTGTATATCATTGTTCAGCGTGTAAAACTGCATCTGTATACCGAATTTCATCAGGAACGCTCTAAATTTATATAATAACGGTTTTTAACGGTCAATTTTTAAGTT
>CM065722.1:9952076-9954576 GCA_033310375.1 Conus canariensis
GTTTGAAAGTTGGTTACAAGAGGGAGCGAGTCATACGCACCATCCAACGGAGCAGAAAATAGGATCCCTTTTACGCTAATGTGTGTTTATGTTTTGTGTCCATTCTAGCTTAACGTACACTCTAACAGCTCTGTTTGGGTGGTGGTTTTCTGAACTGAATAACGTCCACTCTCTCTCTCTCTCTCTCTCTCTCTCCCCTCTCTCTCTCTCTCTCTCTCTCTCTCCCCCTCCCTCCCTCCCGTCTCCCTGCTCCTTTTTCCCCCTAACTGTCCTCACTCTCCCATCACTGTTTTTTTTCTCTCCTTTTTTTTCCTTTCTTTTCTTTCTTTCTTTTTGTATGCTGTCATCTTTATGTTCACTCTGATCTGCGGACCATTGGAGTCAAGATATATCGGTCAACTAAAAAGTTTCTGGGACGCACAACGAAGTCTTTGGGTCATAGACCCCTCGAAGCGTCGTAATTCTTTACAAACAGGTTTTGCTTCATATTGTGACCCATTACTTTCATAAGTCACTCATTAAGTTTTATTCCATTTCCACCCCCACCCCCTCCCTGCCCTGCCCTGCCTTCCCGTCTCTGTCCGTCTGTATGTCTGTCTGTCTGTCTCTCTCTCTGATAATGTGAATAATCACCGTTTCGTTATAACCAATTCTATACTGTGTTACAGTGATAATGTGTAAGTATCCCTAGTCACTGAAGTGACAAGGGCCAGATGGAAAAAAAAGCATCATCTTGCTTATCTGTTACCGCTAGGAGTAAAGACTATTAATCTCTCTCTCTCTGTGTCTGTCTGTCTCTCTCTCTCTCTCTCTCTCTCTCTTGTTGACTCCCACGCAAATATACAAATAAGTAAACGGATAAATTACAGAATGAATGAATGAATTAGATAAGTGAATAAGATATAAAGAAAAGATATAATCTACTAAATTAATAAGGGTAGAGCGGAGAACACACACACACACACACACACACACACACACACACACACACACACACACACACACAACACCTGACAGGCGGACACACACACACACACACACACACACACACAGAGAGAGAGAGAGAGAGAGAGAGAGAGAGAGAGAGAGAGAGAGAGAGAGAGAGAGAGAGAGAGAGAGAGAGACGTTTTTTGCGCATTCTCGACATCCGTTGCTTTTAATGTCAGAGGGAGACTATTTGTCTAAATTACTTGTTTGTTTTGTATGGGTATCAAATAAGCGTTACTTTTCACATTGGGGTGTGTTTTGTGTGTGTGTGTGTGTGTGTGTGTGTGTGTGGTGTGTGGGTGGGTGGGTGGTGGGTGGGTGGGTGGGTGGTGTATGTGAGCGCGCGCGCGCGGGCGCGTTTGTGTGTATATGTACGTGTGTGTGCGTGCGTGTGTGTGTGTGTGTGTGTGTGTGTGTGTGTGTGTGTGTGTGTGTGTGTGTGTGTGTGTGTGTGTTCTGGCTTGCCTTTTTCTACTTTAGTTTTCTACCTTTCCTCCCTAATACTGCCTACCTTTGACATCATCATCAACAAGGAGAAAATTCACCGCACTAGGAGTGCTCCAAGGAGACCGTTGGAAAGCAAAGCTATGGGTCAGAGCAACATGTTGAGAGAGATTTTTTCTTTTTACCATAGTTTTCAGTTTCATCAAGGAGGCGTCACTGCGTGCGGACCAGTCCATATACGCTACACCACATCCGCTAAGTTTTGAGACCACACTGCGCATGATTTTAAAGCTGATGGATAAATGAATTAACAACTAAGATGAGAGAATTGAAGAAGAGGGTCTCGTGGCTACGACTTAACAGATGTCTGACCTATGCATTAGCCAGAAACTACGGCACTATGAGTTTGATCAGCCATCAAAGTCGTCATGGTCAAAATGATCATTCTGAGTGGCTTACCGACGTGAAGCGGGTGTAATGATTGCTGAAGGACGGGGCTCGATTCCTTTAAAGACAAGAAGTACCGTCAAAGAGATCGTTCACCTTCCTTCCCTCTTCAAAATACACCACCAACACTACAGGGAGTTCCACTATGTCTTCATGGACTTCAAGAAGGCGTTTGACAGAGTCTGATTGGAAGCGCGATGAGCCACGATAAAAAAAAAAATAGCGCGCGTGTGTGTGTGTGTGTGAGTGTGTGTGTGCGCGCGCACGCACACACTCACACACACATACTCACACGCACGCACACACACAGGCACACACAGGCACACACACACACACATACAAACATGCACACACACACACGCATGAACGCACACACACACACACACACACACACACACATACACACAGGCACGCATGAACGCACACACACACACACACACACACACACACACACACACACACTCACTCACGCGCGCGCACACACACACGCACACACACGCGCGCGCGCGCGCGCACGCACAGGCACACACACACATGCACACACACATGAACGCACAACACTCACGCACGCACACTCACTCTCTCTCTCTCTCTCTCTCTCTCTCTCTCTCTCTCTCTCTCT
>CM065722.1:9959576-9964576 GCA_033310375.1 Conus canariensis
CCAACAGACTGGCGCATGGCAACAGCTTGTTTGTCAGTGATCAGAGCATCGGCAAGTTTCAAGTGATGAATGGAGGGGTTGGTGTTTTTCCCTTTGATTTTTTTGATGACGTTCCAGACTTTTTTCTTTGAAGTTTTAGATGTCAGCCCGGAGCAGAAGTTTCTCCAAGACTGACGTTTACTGATTTTGAAAGTGTCTCGATTTGGCGCGGAGTTTCTGATGGGCTCGAGCGTTGGGACCTGAAGGTCGTTGGTATACCCGACGCTGAGCCCGTTTGCGTACGTTCGAGATGTGTTGGCAGTCAGAATTAAACCAGGGTGTTTTTGGCATTTGGAGTTTGTCGGAAGACACTGGAATACAGGTTTTAGCACAGTTTATCACAGTATTGGTCAGAGATTCAGCTGGGTCTGAACTCTGAAGAAAATCAATTTCCTGGAATTCTTTCAAAATATTGGTGGCAAAAAGATCCCAGTTGGCCTTCTTATAATTAAGATGTTGTGAGACAGAGGCGGTTTCAGTTAATACGGGCTGTAAAAGAACAGGGAAATGGTCACTTCCGTGCAGATCGTCATGGACAGACCACTCATAGTCCAGGACCAGCGAGGGGTCACAAATCGACAAATCTAAACACGAAAGTGAACCTGTGGAAGAGTGGAGGTAAGTTGGAGCTCCATCGTTCAGACAACACAAATCAAAGTCTGAAAGGACATCCTCAAGAAGCAGACCTCTGGATGACGAACTGACACTACCCCAAAGAGGATTGTGACCATTAAAGTCACCCAACAGCAAAAAAGGTCGAGGAAGTTCTCCGATCAGACTGACAAGGTCGTGACGACAAACCGGGACAGAAGGTGGCAGATACAGTGAGCAGATTGTAAGTCTTGTGGAGAGTGACTCTCGCAGCTACAGCCTGAAGGGAGGTAGTCAGAGCGACAGGACTAAACAGCAAAGTTTTGTATAAAAGAAGGGCAACACCGCCTGACAGTCCCAATGTGGATGGTTGTGCAGGTTTAGAAAGAATATTAAAGCCAGAAAGAGTGAAGGTCTTCTGGCTTTGAATTTTAGTTTCCTGAAGAGCCACGACGGAAGGTTTTACTGTTTGACACAGAAGCTGCAGTTCCTCAAAATTTGAATTTAGGCCACGGATATTCCAATGGATTAGTTTACTACTGTCCATGGTGCAGAGGATGAATAGGAGAGAAATCAGGTCATCTCCTCGTCATCGTCTGCGTTCAGTGGAGCAAATTTATTGCTTAGTTTCACTGGACTGTTTGGGTCTTCAGACCTGCTGGCAGACTTGCCCACAGGTGAAGAAGGTCTGGATTTTGGAGATGGTGGAGGTTTCTTCCTCATCTCCACCATCTCCACACTTGGTTGAACTCCCTTGCCCGCACGGGCACTGCTCGAGGAAGTTCGAGGCGGGAGGCCTGGCTTTTTCATCTGCCCAGCAGCAGATGGAGTAGACTGCTGGGCAGTCTGAGGGGTGGCGGATTTTTTGCCTCCACCAGGGGCACCCACTTTGGGTTGGGAGGTGGTGGACTTGCTTCCACCCGAGCTTAACGGTCTTCCTTGTAATGTCTTTGAGAAAATAAATTTATCAGTCTGGCAGCAGACTGAACGTGTCGAAACTTTCTTTATTGCCGAAGCATATGAAGACGCTGTTGGCGTCTGACTGCCAACAACCTGCTTACGTGCCTCAAAAAACGAGATGATCTTTTCTGTTCTAACTTTCTGAATGTTGACTCCTGAATCCAAACAGGGCAGTTGCGTGAAGAGGAGGGATGGTCGCCACCGCAGTTCGCACAATGCGCTGGGTCTTTACACGGCCCATCATGGGTTGCCTTGCAACAAACACCACACACCTCCTGCCCAGAACAGCGGTCTCTGACATGTCCAAACTTCTGGCATCTGAAACACCTCAACGGGGATGGGACATACAGTTGGACACGGACATTTAGGTACCCTACTTTAATGACCGGAGGCAGCACAGGGTTGCACAATGTCAGAAAGAGGGTGTTGGTGGGCACTCTTTCTGCACCTTTTTTGACTGTCACCCTATACACCTCTGTCACACCTTGGGATGTAAGTTCTGTCTTGATCTCCGCCTCTGAGACACCTTTAAGATCTGGGCATCGAATCACTCCCTTAGAGGAATTCAGCTGTTTATGGGGAGTCACCCGGATCTCTCTGTCCACCAGCTTTGTAGCTTTCAGCAGCTGCTCTGATTGTTTCTTACTCTTGCATTGGATAAGAAACGTACCATTTCGGAGTCGTTTTATTGACTGTGGGTCTCCTGCAATACCTTGAAAGCCCTTCTGTATTGCAAACGGGCTTAGTGCAGAAATTGGTTTGTCCTGCTCCTTGCTTTCCATTACTAGCCAAGAGGACCAAAATCCTGACATCTTCCTTGTTTCTAAATCGGAATCTGAGTCTGTATCAGACTCCTGCGACATTCTTCGTGAAATTAGATTCACCTTTCTTTTTTTTTGGGGGGGATGGTTGTTTGGTAAAGAAGCCATAGTTATAAGAATAAAATTTCATCTCTCCCTTACCCACCCACCATGGAGTCCAACTAAGGGGCCAGGGCCAAGAAGTTATTATCTTGACCCCTTCCAGGTTTCAGGAGAGATACACAACAGACAGAAACCTACCAACCCTATCCCCCCTGATCATGCCCAACTCCCGGGAACAGACAGCTGAGCACTGCAGGGGTTACCTTGGCCAGCCGGAGAACTGCCTGTTTTGACCCAGCCCCATGAAGGGGAAGCCGATTGATACACCCGGGCCAGAGTGTACCCCCTGTCTAGGAGAGGTCCGAGCCAAAGTGATGTGTTGAGGGCGCTGGCCCTCTCAATCACCAGGATCTCATTCCCCTCCGTCACAGGTCGCACCGCACGGCAAACGCGGCGGATCTTAAGAAGACCACAGAGATAAAAAGAGTGTGGAAAAGAAGAAGGGGAGACGAAGATAGAAAAGAGCCAAATAAGAAAGGCAGAAAACAAGAAAAGGAGAAAGGCGGGTTACTATTAGTCAGGATCCTCACCCTTAGCCTATCTGACATGGGAAGCCCTACCAGGGGCATCAATTCCTTACCACGTTGTGCTTAGGCCAGATAGCATCCTGACTTTTCAGGCCTAGAAGCAATGTAAAGAAGACCAGCCTATCGTCAAGTATTGATGCCCCCGCCAGCAAAGCCTAAGGGATCACAGGACCACGCAAGCCCTCTGACCACGGCAAGGTTGCAACCCCCGGAGGGTGTGTGTGTGTGTAGTGTGTGTGTGTGTGTGTGTGTGTGTGTGTGTGTGTGTGTGTGTGTGTGTGTGTGTGTGTGTGTGTGCTGCTCCTGGTGAACGGAACCCAATCACCATTAGTCCTAAAACGGTGGTCTTCTGCCATTCAACTCATGTTGCAAAACGCCCAGCACCGCGAATGGCCCATATCAGGGCTGTCACACCCCAACTATCTGTAACACTACACAACACGCGCATCAATGAGCTCACCAAATTCCACCATCAAACTGAATGAAATGCCATCCCTGTGGTTTTCTCGTGCTAAAATACTGAAGAGAGAGAGAGAGAGAGAGAGAGAGAGAGAGAGAGAGAGAGAGAGAGAGAGAGTCAAGATAATTTATTCACATTTTTGGCCATAGCCCCTCTACTACTAAATCGGAATACTACTTTTGACAGAATAAATGGTAAGAAATGATCGCTTCTTGAAGAGGCCGGTATAGCTCGGTGGTAGAGCGCCGGACTCGTAACCTTGGTGATCCTGGGGTTGCGGGTTCGAATCTCCGCCGGGGGATTTCTTTTTCCCTCGGAGTTGGTTCTGACTCCGTTTCCCATACAGTCCTTCGAATGAGACTATAAACCGAGGTTCTGAGTGTGAACGCACGCACATCTTGCACACACGTAAAATCCCATCACCAGGTATGGACGACAGGTTACGCTTTGCATGCACTCTGCGTGAGAAACAGAAAGAATGAAGGAAGTTAAGAAAATTAACTAAGCAATATTGACTGGATGAAACGGGGAAACGACTGAATGAAGCGCCAGCGGGCAGCTCTTCAGTCGGCACTACCCAGGTAGGCAGTCCGTTGTGTAAACTTGGAGCTTGGTCTCTTGCCAAGGATAGGCGCTATATAAGCATTCATAATGATGATTGATGAATGACTTGAATAAATGAACTGACATTTTTTTAAAGTTTGCTCATGAGTACTTCAGGGAATTCATGGAAACTTCGTCGATATATACTGAGCTCTTGATTTGTGCAAGACAGGGCAACACAACACAAAAAGTACCTCATTTTCTGCATCCATTCTGCAAAGAGGACGTAATAATGCTCGGCAATTTCAGAGAGAGAGAGAGAGAGAGAGAGAGAGAGAGAGAGAGAGAGAGAGAGAGAGAGAGAGGAGAGAGAGGAGAGAGAGAGGAATAAACTGGAAAGGTCGATTGCTAAGAGGCTGCATTCTGAAACGTGGGAGATTACGGGCTGCAAACGTCATCAACGATTTGCTGATCCTAACCCCTCTTTTAAGCATGTATTACAACTAAACAGTGAAGCCACGAAGTCATCCACTTTATTACGTCAGAAACTTGAGACTCTTCATTCCCCCCCCCCTTTCCCTCCCCTCAAAATGACACAATATATATAGTTGGCATCACTCGACGCCAAAGTCTTAGACACGCTCTCTTTAAACAACGGAGAAATGCAGTTGTTAAGACGCTGCAGTGAAAAACGTTTGAGATCAAGGTCCGTAAACATCACACACACACACACACACACACACACACACACACACTCACATCACCACTCACTCACTCACACTCACTCACTCACTCACTCACTCTCTTGTACAGCCAACGGCATGTGTGCGCGCGCGCGTGTGTAAGTGTGTGTGGTGGGGGTGGGGGTGGGGGTGGTGGTGGTGGTTGTATCCGGCGGAGTTTTGAATAGGCCATAGCTAGATGGTGTATTCTGTACATGTGTGCTGACGACCTCTG
>CM065722.1:9967076-9969576 GCA_033310375.1 Conus canariensis
TAGGGCATTCCTTGTTAAACTGAATTCAATTCCTGTACCTTGTTTTGTCGCAATCTTTGCAAAGACGTTCATCGCGGGCAAGCCCAAGTCTTCTTACGAGTTCAATCATCAGTTTATGGCTGCTGCATCGACACTGCATGTAGAGATCAGATCATTGACAAATATACTTTTCTCGTTTGAAACCAGTATTACGATTTGTATGAAACGGACATTTGGGACTCGAGTTCAAAACTTCACGCCATGAATCGTAAATTATTACCCGGCTGGACTAATGAAATGTCTCTGCAAATAAGAACTACCGGATTTACACAGGTCACTCAGCTAGGAATAGCACTTACTTGGAGCTTTCAACAGACCTCCGTCTGTCTTCTTCAGCGGTGGTGTGGCTACTGGGTGAACTGGCGTTCAGTGCACACGACCACGGGTCAAACCCTGGTCATGTGGCTGAACGATGAGGGTGTTGTACACCGATGGCAAGGTGTGTCTGCCCCGGTCCCGGTTGAGTGTGGGGTTGTTGGCGGTCTCTGCAAATGTTTCAGGCACTGGAATATTTTTGTGCATTTTTGTCACGAAACAAATACACAGCTTCAAAGCAAACGAAAATTACTGCGCCGCCAAACCTCAGCAGGGCATCATTGATCCACATTATCATCATCCTCATTATCATTATTATTACCATCATTGTTATTGTTAATATCATTTTAACCCCCACTACCTCCCTTTGCAGCAGCCTCGTTTCCATTCCACACCCATTTTGCGTCCAATTTGAGGAGGCAAGTGACTGTTCGTGCTTCGTTTTCCTGGCCTTGAATGTTGTCTGTATCGCCTTAAAAAGACCAAAGAGGTCGAAACGCGTCGTGTTTCTTTGCAGTTTGTTTCTTTCGTTTGACGGCTTAGTTTTTCGTGTAGTTTGTTTCTTTCGTCTGACGGCTTAGTTATTTTTCTTTTAAGTTTGATTGAATTTCTGCCTGCAGTCGCCTCAGTCGAAGCCGCTTATAGCGAAGTCGGATGTAACGAATGCCGGATATAACGAAGCGAAAAGGTTGGTCCAGGCAAAAATCCTTCACATGACTAAAAATACGTCAGATGTAACAAAGTCGGATGTATTGAAATGCCACTGATAACGAAATGGTTTTGCGGTCCCCGGTGTGCGATCACGCAGGTTATAACAAAGCAGCCACCCATAGTGAATCATAATGTTCGGTCCCATGAAGAGTTCAAGCCGGATATAATGAAATAGTTGCTTTTGTGTTCTGGAACCATTTCTCGGAAATGGTTGGTTAGTTCACTACGATGTACACTGAACTCTCCATCAGCAACACCATCTTCCCGCAGGCAGACAAGTTCAAGAACATGTGGATGCATCCCCGCCTCAAACAATGGCACATGCTTGACTATGTATAATTGTTCAGAGGGCCAGACGTGATGTCCTCATTACACGCGGCATGAGAGGAGCTGACTGTTGGTCAGATCACCGCCTGATCAGAAGCAAGATGCCCTGAAGAACAATGCGGCAGAGACAAGCTCCCGAGAAGGTTGAGCATTGCTCACCCGCGTAACAGCTGAGACATTATGAAAGAAAGGATCCAGGAATGTCTGTCGAGCATCAACCTCACTGGAGAAGACACTGGCGAGGAATGGAAAAATTCAAAGAATCCCTGTGCAACGCTGAAACTGACACCCTGGCCTTTGTTGAACACAAACATAGAGACTGGTTTGATGAAAACGACCCAGAGATCAGCAAGCTCATAGACATGTTCCACAAGACCCACAGAGATCACCTCAGCAACAAGACCTGGGAGGAGAAGAAACAGAAGTACCAGCAAGCCAAGCAGCTCGTCCAACAGGAGCTTCGGCAGATGAAGAATGATTGGTGGGAAAAGAAAGCAGAAAGTCTGCAAGCTGCAGCTGACATCAACGACATGAAAATATCTCACGAAGGCCTTCGCACTATCTGTGGATCAAAGACTACTGGGTCAACGCCCATTCGTGCTTCTGATCAGACCACACTGCAGACAGATAAGACTGGCATCCTGGCTCGCTGGGCTGGCATCCTTGCTCGCTGGGCTGAGCACTTCAATGCTCTCATGAACAGAGAATCGTCAATATCTGAAAAACCATTCGCAGCGCTCTCCAAAGTGCCAGTGAAGGAATCTTTGGCAGACCTCCAGTGCAGAGACTGCGAAGGCTCTGAATCAGATCACGTCCAGGAAAGCACCAGGAGCAGATGGAATTCCAGCTGGCATCTACAAGAATGGAGGCAAAGTGCTCCTGAGAAAGCTGACCAACCTCTCCCAGTCCATATGGGAAAAGGGAGAAGTGCCCCAAGACCTCAGAGACGCCTCTATTGTACACATTTACAAAAGAAAGGGTGATAAAGCGTCCTGTGACAATCATCGTGGGATTTCCCTTTCGTGAATCGCAGGAGAGATTCTTGCCAGGGTCATCTTGAACAGACTCATCACCCACACAGCAGACGCCATCGTTCCTGAATCACAGT
>CM065722.1:9977076-9987076 GCA_033310375.1 Conus canariensis
TTTTATATCTGTATTTTAGCTTATTAAGAAAAACCTGAAGTCTGGGTGATTTCTGTTCTGTTCTACACTGATATAAATAGTGTTTTGCAAATAATACAATAAAATAAAATACATGGTCTATATGTAGCTCTTCCGTAAAATCTTAGATAAGATGAAAAATCTTAATCTTTCAGAAATTCAAAGATCACATCAGGTGGGACATCTCTGAACACATCTCTAAATACACTTTACAAAAACACGCTGGAAATTTTGTTAAAAATCTTTCCTCCATAAAATCTTAGATGAAAATTGTGAATCTTCCTCAGAAATTCAAAGATCACATCAGGTGGGACATCTCTGAACAAGATTTTCATAGAGTCTGCTGTAAAGTGTTTATGTCTCACATCATGCAAATCCCAACGCTCTACAAGGATATGTTTCACAGTGAGTGGTACATGACACGGTATGCACCACGTAGCTTCTTCACCTTTTAAAATATAAAAATGGGTGTAAAACGAATGGCCTGTACGCAGACGGCACAAAACTGTTTCTTCTTTACTGCCGCCTAGGGAACATGCTAAAAACTCAAGTCTGGATGGATTTTGAATAGTTTGTCATCCGTCTTCGAGTCCTAATCCTCTTGACAGAGGTCTTTGACACAAGCCTGGGTTTGGGGGTTTCAGATTAGTGTGAGGGATAGACAGTCTGCTCAACTCTTTCTCTGTGGCACTCTTGGCAAGTTCGTCAACCATTTCGTTACCTCGAATGCCCACATGGCCGGGGACCTAAGGAAAAACTATGTTATATCCATCTGATTTCAGACAGGTGTGCAGTTCGAATAATTTCAACAGCTGAGGATGCTTGAGATTACAGCCGGCAATGGCCTCCAAAGCAGAAAGGGAGTCCGACAAAATGAGGACATCTTCATGTTTTTATTCAGAGACCATTTCAGAAGCCAGGACCAAGGCTGTCAACTCAGCAGCGTAGATGGAGCTGTCGGTGGGAATGTGTTCAGAACATCTCTGAGGAGGACCTGTTGCCCAATACACAGCAGAGGCAACCCCCCTCCTCAGATTTGGAACTGTCGGTGAAAATTCTTGCGAAGGATGGAAACTTGGAACATAGTTCGGCAAAAAAAGGACTTGTACGCCAAAGAGCTAGTGGAATATTTTCGGTACGAGGCTAAATCAAAGCGGATCTCTGGAGTGAAGAAAGTCCACTGTGGGTCATCGGGAATTTAGGAAAAATCACACACCACTCCAAGACCGACAGAAAGACACCAAAGAGAGACAAAGCGAAAGAGACAGACGGAAAAAGGTGAGAAGACAAACCCAACAGGGACTGACAAATCTAAAGACAACGACAGAACAAGGAGAGACACACAAACCAAACAGAGACGGACAAACCAAAGGCAGACAGACAGCCGAAAGAGAGACAGACCAAAGAGAGACAGACAGAACGAGGAGAGAATGACAAACCAGAGGAGAGAGAGCGAGACAGATAGCGAGAGACAGACACAGACAGATCAGATACAGGCGGACAGACCTAAGGCAGACAGATAGACCGAAGACAGACGGAGAGCCAGACCAAAGAGAGCCAGACAAGTAGACCTAAATCAGACAGACCGAAGACTAACAGGCAAACAGACCAAAGGCAATCAGACATACCAAAGAGAGACAGACAGACAGACAGACAAGCGGAGCTCAATCAGACAAAACAGACCAAAGAGTAAAAAGGCAGTCAGACAGACTAAATAGACAGACCAAATACATACAGACCAATGAGAGACAGACAGACAGACAGACCAGAGAGAGAGAGAGAGAGAGAGAGAGAGAGGGAGGGGGGAAGAGAGAGAGAGAGAGAGAGAGAGAGAGAGAGAGAGAGAGAGAGAGAGAGAGAATCAAGGAGACACACCAAAAAGAGACAAGACAGCCAGACCAAAAAGAGGCGGAAAGACCACAGAGAGAGAGAGAGAGAGAGAGAGAGAGAGAGGAGAGAGAGAGAGAGAGAGAGAGAGAGAGAGAGAGAGAGAATCAGGAAAGAGAGACACACCAAAAAGAGACAGACAGCCAGACCAAAAAGAGACGGAAAGACCAGAGAGAGAGAGAGAGACAGACAGACAGACAGACAGACAGACAGAGGACACTGAACGAAGACAGGCATACTCCACATGGAAAAAAACCCTACACTTAGGGACAAGTCAGTCCAGCCCGTTTTTCAACGAACGTAGAAAGGGGGAAGTCAACTTAACCACCTTTTTTTCTTTTCTAGTACCCGTGCGATCATCCATTACCCCCTCCCTTCTCTCCCCCCCCCTATTCCCCCTCCTTCTCTACCCCACCCCCACCCCCTATTTACCCTCCCCCCTCCCCCTTGTTCAAGGGTCTTTCCTCGGGTCCCCCGTCTCGCACCGTTCCGTCACAACTGTTGTCGCCATGAGTGCTCTAATCCCCCCCCCCCCCCCCCCCCCCCCCCCCACCCGCCCCCACGCGCTCCCAGTTACGAGGCTAACATGACCAGTCGCCACTCCATGGCATATCCGTTGTTGCTGACGCAGAGCACGATACACACGTTGGCTCCCTCACAGCGAATCTACGTCATGGCGGCAGCAGCTTTCAGTCTCTCGTCATCGCTGCGGAAATTCCCAACAGAACAGAATGCATCAATGAATTATGGATGAAGACGGGGGAGCAAATTTTTGATTAAACAGATATGATTATGTTATATCCAAAGTAAAAACAACCGATCAAAATGACCCCCTCCATCCCCCCTCCCCCCAACACACACACACACACACACACACACACACACACACACGCACTCCGCGAGTCTGATTTGAACTCGCAACATGTAGATCAATTTGTATTGCTGGAGAAGGACCTTAACAAAAACGTAAGGGACGTTCCGGCGAGTCATCGCCATACTTAATTAAAAGCCGGGGTAAAGTGTCAAGAAAGAAAGAAAGAAGAAGAAGAAACAAAGAAAAATCCTCATGACGTCAAACAGGCCGGTCAATGAGTGTAATATGACACCGGACAGGTCGTTTGCCTTTGGGGCTCATCTGCTGGCGTGTGGAAGTGTAACAATTCCGATAACTCTTCCGACCTATCAAAGGGACGATACCATGTTTGGCGCACGAGGGGCGGTAGGGATGACACAAAGAACTTTCAACATCTGGACATGATTTCACAATTTTTGCCGTTGTTGAAGTTTTACAGCTGGCCCTTTTAAGAAAGTAAAAAAAAAAAAAAAAAAAAAAAAAAAAGGGGGGGGGGGGGGGGGGGGGGGGGAGGGAATGTGGCAGGTTTTAAACGGAAAGCATCTGAATTAGAATTCAGATAAAACAACTTCGTCTGTCTTTCATTCCCGCCTCTTCCGTTTATGAATGTTATCATATATGTCGGGCCACGTGATTTGGTGATTTCTGTAAGCTTCGCTGTGAATGGTGTGTTGTGTGTGTGTGTGTGTGTGTGTGAGTGAGAGAGAGAGAGAGAGAGAGAGAGAGAGAGAGAGGAGAGAGAGAGAGAGAGAGAGAGAATCTTCTCCAATAGGAAAAGGAGGAAAACGTGCCAAAATGCAGGGTTTTGGTTTTGTTTGTTTGTTTGTTTGTTTTGTTTTTTGTTTTGTTTTGTTTGTTTTTTTCGCCAGCCGAAGAGGGTGAGGGAGGAGTGGGGCTTCCAAAAATCCCAGACACCTTTAGCCCCCCCGCCCCCCTCCCCCCCCCTCACCCGGCCCTGCACCAGCAACATCATCCTGGTCCAGAGACCTGCCCAGTTTGTCGCCGGTATCTCCGAAGCCATTGCTGGCAAAACTGCAAGCAGTGACATAGCAAAATGAGTAGTAACAATAATAAAACAAATCACTGTTGATATTAAACCACGACTGCTTCACAGCTACGTTACAAACACAGTCTCAGTCCCAGTTTCTCAAGAAAAAGCTACCACTACAATCCGCCAATCTCTGTACGAAGATTTAGCGACCTTTCCTTCGTAAACGTGGACAGAATGACCTCATAATCATAAATAAAACCACTGAGACATACACGGTGAAGGGGCCTGTTGACTGGAATGGAAATACATGTCCAGATTGATCAAAACAACATTAACACACCGTTTTACTGCAATATTGTACAAAATGGCCACACCACAAACCTGAATCAGTGAGGGGAACAGGACAACAGTGACCAACAAACTGAAGTGGCCGGACTTTTCAACTTATGATTTAACGCACTGGGTGCTCGTTGGTTAATTAATCGGACGCGTTGGCTGTCTTTCAAAAGATTCTCTCTTCTTGTAGAATTTTGTTTTCCAGTGTACGGATGACCCCCTTCTCCCCCAACACCCCCCATTCCCTTCCCCGAAGAGGAAAAAAAGGTGGCGCAGACTTTACGGATTAGTCTACAAACACTGAAACTCCCTTGACAACTTTTGTACTCAGAACAACACTGACACGAGATGGTCCAACCGTGTGTGTGTGTGTGTGTGTGTGTGTGTGTGGACGCGGGTATTACGAAGCGGCTTTCGGCTTTTCCATTCTTCTGGTGTCCAACCAGTGACGTAGATCTGTGGCCTGTATGCTTGTTTAAAAAAAAGGTGTGCGCATATTCCGGCTCACTTTTATTTTTCTTGTACGCAGATTGAAATGAAGGCAAACCCTGTCCCCAGCAGTAGCGCGAATGCATAAATCAGAACATAATTTATGATCTCCAAGTTCTGAATCATCTTGACGACTTTACTACGACCGCTAGCTTAGTGTGGGCAAGGATTACCCAGCATCCTAACCCATCCTTTTTTTTTTATTTAAACTGGACGTTGGAGAAATATGTGTCCAGGGTTAGACCACCACTCTTGAATCATCATTGTCATGGTCGTTGACTGACGATTGTTCGGATCGATTGGCGGATTGATTGGTTGATCAATACCATATACTGATTGATCACTTCACGGGCGTAATAGCCAAGCGGAAATTAGAACTAGCCTATCCTTCCTGAAGCAGTATGCCAGCAGCATTTGATGGGGTCAGGGAATTATTGATCTCGCGTCCAAGAGCGAGCACGATCATGCACGGACCTGCTTTGATGCCCCTGCCCTTTTCCTACTTATTAGTGTGCAGGGTCATCACATGCACGCGTTACAAACACTCGTAGTGTGTGACAGCGTTTTGGTGAGATATGGTAACATGAATAAATTTAGCATTTCAACTCATCTGAACACGGAGGGCGAGTGCCTAAATGCCATAGTCATAATGATGATAGGGTCAAAGGTCAGTCTAGAAACGAGTGAGTTGACAGTGTACACACACACACACACACACACACACACACACACACACACACACACACACACGCACACACACACACACACACACACACACAGAGGCAGAGAGAGAGAGCGGTGGGGAGGGGGGAAGAGAGAGAGAGAAGAGAGAGAGAGAGAGAGAGAGAGAGAGAAGAGAGAGAGAGAAGAGAGATAGAAGAAGAAGAAGATATAAATAAAAACGAAAAAATGATCAAACTGTATCAGCATCAAACACTCTTACAAAAGTCAGCGAGATCAAGCATTTTCTTTTTCCTAGAGCTAACAGCTTCTGCGACATACTTTGCGAGTAAAGGTATAACATTAGCATCGTCAGTGGATAACAAATCACGTAAATTATAGCGTTTTTCAACTATTATCTCGAATAGCTGAGACTCCGACCTGATGTCTTCATATTCTTTACAATCCAATACTAAATGTTCTTCATCTTCTCTCACTTCATTTCAGTTTCATCAAGGAGGCGTCACTGCGTGCGGACTAGTCCATATACGCCACACCACATCCGGTAAGTCTTGAGACCATACTGCGCATGATTGTAAGCTGATGGATAAATGAATTAACAACTAAGATGAGAGAATCTAAGAAGAGGGTCTCGTGGCTACGACTTAGCAGATGTCTGACCTGCGCATTAGCCCAAAGCGCTGGTCAGACCTCGAGTGCCTGCCTAACACTGGTTGTGTCTTTTTTAAAGGAAGGAGAAAGGGGAAGGGGGAAAACTGTCAGACAGAAAATCTCCCCTAATCAGTACAAAACAAGGCCCCTCACTTCCACAGACAGACAGACAGAAAGACAGACGAGACAGAGAGATAGAGACAGGCAGCAACAGAGAGACTAGACAACAGGGGAGAATGCAATGTGAGAGAGGGAAAGAGACACAGAGAGAGACAGAGACAGACAGACAGACGGACGGACGGACAGACGGACGGACAGAGCTAGAATGAGAGAGTGAGAGTGAGAGACAGACAGACACAGAGAGAGAGAGACAAAGAGACAGAGAAAGACAGAGAGAAATCATACAGTGTCTGGTTTCGCTCTTCAAAGCAAACACACGTGAAAACTGAACACACGCATCAAATAAAAACAATGAACCCAGGGACTGGTCCACTGAACAACGTCACGCCTACGTGACATCAGTATACCACAGTTACCTCCCAAGTTGACACATCAGCTGAGCGAGTCAGCGTGTGGCCCGCCGGTTGAGCAGGAGCAACAGTCTCGGGAAAGCCTAAGGGCCGACTCACACATGACAACGTGTCCGGAAGAAATGTACAACCATTCCAGGGAAACTCTCTCAAGTCAGAAGAGCAGAGAGTATTTCGAAGCAAAGCCCGAGGCAGAAAACGCACGAAACACTGATGCTGCTTGCTTATTTCGGCACAAAATGCTGTTTCGCATTTCTGTGTGACATTGCTCTTACACCAAGTTTTTAATCAGCAAGAAATCAAGGCAAAAGTTCCTCCTCCCCTCGACCCCCCCCCCCCCCCCCCTTGCCACTCTCTCACGCCTCACACAAACGAGCCACTGAAAGTCATTCTCATTGGAAAACAGAAAAAAATCTCGAGTCCGATAACCCACACCACACCCCCTCCTTTCATGTGCGTGTGCGTTCATGCATGTGTATGTATATATCTGTACGTGCGTGTGTGTGTGTGTGTGTGTGTGTGTGTGTGTGTGTGTGTGTGTGTGTGTGTGTGAGAGAGAGAGAGAGAGAGAGAGAGAGAGAGAGAGAGAGAGAGAAACAGTTTCATTAACTTTGAAGACCGATGTTGACGGGATGTGGGTGTTGGTGTGGTCCCATCTAAATCTGAACATTGAGTGCAACTTACTGTTCTTACTCTATCGATAAATATTATGTTAGTAGAACGACCATTGGCATACGAATACAAAACGAATCACTTACCTCCTGAACTTGATCCTTCCTCCGTCACTCTTGAAATGCACCTCGACGTTTTCCACGTTGGTGGTACTTGATGCACCTTTGGTCGTCCCCGTTAGGTGAGGCTTGCCCGAAACAACCATATGTACACACAATCGCTCAGATGACTGATTTGCTGTTATCAACACCCACGACAGGACCGAACGTTTCTAAAGGGTTTACCCTACACTTTGGAGGAGTTCGTTTGCTTACGTAAGAACTTGCACATTTCACGCACGTGCACCACTTGTGACCTCACCGGGTCAGTCCAGACACTGGCTTTGAATCATTTGTCTGGATTCTCGCCAAGTCCTTCTGTGGAACCAATCACTAATTGCGAGTCCGAGTCTGAGTCTCTATCAGTGTCTGAGTCTCCAAACCATCGAGTCAGGGAGTGGTGTCAAAGCCGTCCTAACCGTCTCTGGCTGTTATATCGCAGTGCTAAGGCTGGACTGTCTCCTGTATACACCTGGAGGCCGGGGCTCCGCTTTGTCACTAACACACCCTGAGCACCACGTAGCTCCTGAACTAAATAGAAGTTTGAAGATTCGCCTTCTGAAAGCCTTGGCATCGTGCTGCCAGAATTCCTCCGCTTTATGAACCTGACCGTCAGTGAAGACTTCTCAAGCAAGGTGCGCGTCCGCCAAGCTCGCTGTGTGCACAGCGTCCGTGTATCACTAACTACATTTCTCAAAGGCGAAGACTGCACCGAAACGCAATTTCCGTGTTGCACGTGTGGTAGGTTAGCAGACAAAGACGACGGTCCATAAGGGGCGAACTCACACGAAAAGATAGGGGAGCATTCGCTGCTCTCCTTCTCTCTCTCTCTCTCTCTCTAAAGTTTTCGTTTTGTTGTCGTCGTTTTGTTATTCGTGAGGAGTCTTCAACATCCACTCAGAATTTTTTTTTAATGCTTTTTGACTATTTTGCTAAAGTTGTTTTATGTTCTTCCTGCAGCATAAACGCTCTCGGCTGACTTAGTCTGAGAAGCGATGAAGTTGAAATATATTAGTAAAGGCAGTGCTTTGACACGTGATTTCGTGTTCAGAACGTGTGTAATGCTAGTGTCTGGAAAGTACGGATGGTTATTTGAATGCACATCCTAAATACGATCGTGTTATGAGAGGGGGGTGGGGGCGGGGGGAGGAGGGGAAGGTGTTGAATATAATATACATGATATTGCTGGCATTATGAACTGTTCCCAGTGCTTACAGACTTACAGTGTTTTTCGAATCCTTATCCTTCTTCCTTCCTTCCTTCCTTTCTTTCTTTCTTTTTTTCTTTTTTTTTTGACAGGATTTCCTTTCATACCCCATCCCATACAAATTCTTTTTCTTTCTTTCTTTTCATTCTTTTTTCTCTCTCTCTCTCTCTCTCTCTCTCTCTCTCTCTCTCTCTCTCTCTCTCTCTCTCTCTCTCTCTCTCTCTTTTGTTGACGTGATTTTCTTTCATGCCCTATCCCATACAAACGTGTCTTTGTATCATCCGGTTGAGGTCCAGGAGAAGCTGTGAGGACCAATGGGAGGAGGGGGGGGGGGGGGGTGTCTCTGTGGCAGACTGTGGACTTCGCCCTACCAACCGGATGGATCTAGCATGGTCGGGAACACGAAAGAAAGAATCATCATTTTACGAGAGAGAGAGAGAGAGAGAGAGAGAGAGAGAGAGAGGACCCCTAGGTCTGAACAGATGAGGTTTCATTGACAGTTTGCGATCCAACCACACTCCTGCTCATTTCAGAGAGAGAGAGAGAGAGAGAGAGAGAGAGAGAGGCCTCCCAGGTCTGAGCAGATGAGGTTTCATTTGACAGTTTGCAGTCCAACCCCACTCCTGCCTTCCTGTACCAAATATGCTACACGCCATGGAAGTCCACACGAAGAAACGGGGACAGCCCCTAGCAAGGGATGGATGGTGTATACTGTCTGTATTGTCGACGCGCAATGCGGGTTTTCTTCTTCTCTTTCCCTTCCCCACGAAGCCAAGAATGGGTTGTATCCCGGGTACAGGTCTATTTCTACCCAGGAAGCACGGCCAGAGATCATCTATTGTTGATCTTCCTTTGTTATTTTTTCCCCAGATGAATAAAGGAGCATACGTGTGTGTGTGTGTGTGTGTGTGTGTGTGTGTGTGTGTGTGTGTGTGTGTGTGTGTGTGTGTGCAGGTCCACACCGACACGCGCGCACACACACGCATACACATAAGCGCACAAATGCACACACACACGCACATGCGCACACGCCCACATACAAAGACACACACATACACACAGATATGTACATATATAGCTATTATGCAGATACGTGTGGTCACACAAACCCACAAATTACACACACACACACACACAACACACACACACACACACACACACACACACACAGATGCACATTCACTTCTGCACACACACACACACACACACACACACACACACACACACGTCACACACACACACACACACACACACACACACACACACACACACACACACACACACACATGGGCCCATGCCCACACATCATACACACACGTGTACATGCACTACACAAAACAAACAAACAAAAAACAATGGTAGGTAGGTATTCAAGGTCTGACCAGCGCGTTGGGCTAATGCGTAGGTCAGACATCCGCTGAGTCGTAGCCACAAGACCCTCTTCTTCAATTGTCTCATCTTTGTTGTTAATTCATTTATCCATCAGCTTCAAATCATGCGTAGCGTGGTCTCAAAACTTAGCGGATGTGGTGTAGCGTATACGGGCTAGTCCGCACGCAGTGACGCCTCCTTGATGAAACTGAAACT
>CM065722.1:10007076-10012076 GCA_033310375.1 Conus canariensis
GTGCGCGCGCGCGCGCGCGCGCGCGCGCGTGAGTGCGTGCGTGCGTATGTGCGTGCGTGCGTGCGTGCGTGTGTGTGTGTGTGTGTGTGTGTGTGTGTGTGTGTGTGTGTGTGTGTGTGTGTGTGTGTGATTTTCATATACACTTAGATTGATATGCTTTGTCATAGGGAAGATTTTGAGTATTTTTAAATGGGAGGAGGGGGGGGGGGGGGGTGGTTTTTTGTTATGTGCTTTGATTGTTATGCTTGGTCGTTGCGAAGATTTTGAGAATTTAAAAAAAAAAGGGGGGGGGGGAGGGGTTACATGAGCTTTGATTGATATGCTTTGTCGTTTGGGAGACTTGTAGAATTTTGAAAGAGGGGGGATGGGGGTGGTGTGTTGCATTTTTTTTTTTTACATGTGCTTTGATTGATATGCTTTGTCGTTTGGGAGACTTTGAGAATTTTGAAAGAGAAGGGTCATTTTGGAGTACATGGGGAAGTTCGATCTGGATTTACTCTCCGAGGAGCGAGTTTGGGTACACATGCCCTTTGTAATCCGCCGGGGGCGTGATTTTAGGCCAAGAGGGATTACGGACCGTGACACCGGTGATCTTTCAGTGCAGCGTCCTCATTTTTTTTTCTTTTTTTTTTAACAATGTCTGTGCTGGTAACTTCCCCTTTCTGCCACTCGCTTTGAATGACTTTTTGGTTTTAATGTTCTTTTTTCTTTCTTTTTTATTTTTTATTTTATTTTTGTTGTTTTTATTGTTATCTGCTGGTTTGGGTTTTTTTTTTTTTCTCTCTGCCTTCTGCCTTCGCCGCCCATTCACCTTCGTATCAGAAAGTTTCCCGTGTTTTTGCTTTTTGTTTTACTCTCTCTCTCTCTCTCTCTCTCTCTCTCTCTCTCTGTGTGTGTGTGTGTGTGTGTGTGTGTGTGTGTGTGTGTGTGTGTGTGTGTGTAAGAGAGAGAGAGAGAGAGAGAGAGAGAGAGAGAGAAATGAAATGAAATAGTTTAATGAGTTTAGGCCTCTGCCCATTTTCATGGAGCACAGAAACATCAATCAATACGGGGAAAAAATGTACTTATATAGACTTTCATACAAATTAACAGAAGGATGTATCAAATTACACTATCTCAAACACTTGCAACAGTGAGTTTGCGCTCTCGTAATCTAAATGCTTTAAAGAAAAACCATGCAAGTTTTCTTATTGTCGGACCATCTTGACTAGCCATCATGCTTACAAATTTGGCTCTTTGAAAAAATGTGGTGATGTCTTTCATGATATTTGGCCTTAATGCTGCATATGCTTCACAATTGAAACACATATGTAATTCAGTTTCTTCTAATTCTGGACAAAAAGGGCAACTATTGTCAACGTTTATATCCCCAGAGACATAACGGTTTTTATGAATTCTAAGCTCACTTATTCCAAACCGGACTCTGATAAGGGTGTCTCTAAAGCATTTTTGTTGCACACAATCTATGTTTGCTTCAGGAATAATTGAAGACTTGAAGAGTGAATATAGATTGAATCTGTTACTTTATTTATGTTTGACGTCCATTCTTGACAAAATGTGTCTTTAAGTCTTTGTTTGAACAATGACAAGAAACATGTCTCATTACCTACACCTTGGGCTAACCAGACAAAGCTGAATCCTTGCTTTTGTAGGATGCATCTCAGTTTGGAAACCCAGTTTGTTTTACCTGCATTGTCTAAATTCATCAGCATCTGATATGCTTGTTTTGGCAGGCGTGCCTCTTCCATTTTCAATAAACGAAACCAGTATTTAACAGCACGTACACAACAGTTGATTTGCAACGGATATCTTCCGAGGTCGCCATAGATCATTTTGTTTGGAGTACGACTAGATACATTCAGAAATTTTTTGCAAGCGAATAAATGTATATTCTCCACAGGATTGTTTTCTGTTATAATGCCCCAAACTTCAGAAGAGTACAGAAGTACTGGTTGGATTTTGGAGAGAGAGAGAGAGAGAGAGAGAGAGAGAGAGAGAGAGAGAGAGAGAGAGAGAGAGAGAGAGAGTAAATTTCTTGTTGCCAAGTTGAGCCACCGGGGGGTCGGTAATTTTGATAGTTACCCCCCTTGAAAAGCAAAGGTGGCGCTTTGACAGTGTAGCACACCACACTAGCCCCCACCTCGATCTTCTGTCCTCGCCTTTCTTCTGCGGAAGAAGGGTTCCCCAACGAAGCTGTTAAGTATCGGGCAAAGTGACAGCTGAGAACGCTGGATGAAACGATCTGTTAAATTTGTCAGGCCGGAGGAGGGGAGGGGGGGGGGGGGGGGGCGTGCGCTCGTGGAGACGTAGTCGAATGGATAAACGATATATTTCAGAAAGTCGGTGTGCAGAAGTTAGTGCAGACGTGGTCGAGTGGGTAAGCGACGTGTTCAAATCGTCAGTGTGCAGGTGGTTAGCAACCGAGTGGCTGAATGGGCGAGGCAGTCCGCCTGAGAAACCCTAAAAAAAAAAATTGCCAGATCCGGGGTTCGAGTCTCGCCTTCGACCCATCGCCCTGTTCTAGCCCTGTCCAAGTAAAAGCTAAAGTGGAAGCCTATGTGCAGTCTGGGCTCTCAGTTCTACACGGTTGAAGTTCATGTGTAAAACGACACAGGACAGTATTAATACAATCTCGGCTCACAGTTACCAACACACGGTTGACGTTCGTGTGTAAAATGTAACAGTACAATACAATCTCGGCAACGTTGTTTCCGTTTTCTTTTTCTTTTCTTTTTTTTCCAGCGGAATGCTCCGAGTCTTCGAAAGAATACGCAGTGCATGTCTTGAAGGGAATGCATTGTCTGTATGGCTATTGTTTTTAAAAAGTTACTTCGACACGTTAGAGAACCAGAGAACCACATTCCGTTTTTGAAGATTATTATCCACCACCCCACCACCCCGCCGCCACCACCACCACCACCACCACCACCACCCCCTTTTTTTCTTTGTTTTTGCCACACCAATCAATATTTGCAAGATATAAAAGTTTCGAAAATTATCATCTTCATCTTTGTTGCCATCCTCATAATAAGTAGAATAAAATTAATCATACGCACACGCACGCGCGTGCGTGCGCACACACACACACACACACACACACACACACACACACACACACACACACACACACACACATACACACACACACACACACACACACACACACACACACACGACACAGTGCGTTAAATCAATCCAATGAATGGCAGTCATACAGTGTGCCTAAATAACCCTTTTTGAAGAGGGTTCGGCAGATTATTGCTTTCTGTCGGTCTGTCTCTGCATGTGTGTTAGCGCTTTGATTACGTTCAATTATCTATCTTTCAATCTATCTGTCTATCTGTCTGTCTGTCTATCTGCCTGCCTGCCTGCCTGTCTGTCTGTCTGTCTGCCTGCCTGCCTGCCTGCCTGCCTGCCTGCCTGCCTGTCTATCTATCAATCTATCTATCTAGATACACACACTAGTTACGAATGAAAACAAGTTCAGGCTAAATCTCCGTCCGCCATTACTATAATAATTTGGCAAAGATTAAGAACAAAGAAAAACGGCGGGGCTACATGTGGGGGGAGGAGAAAAAGAAATAAAAACGAGTATTAAAACTTGTGGGACGGGGGAGGGGGGTGTTGGAGGATAAACATGAAATCATTCGCTAACAGCATATGGAGGCCCTCGCAGTCCATTTCAAACACAGAACGGTACATGATTATCGCCTGGTCAGATACCTTTCATGTACTGATTCAGACTCATCAGCGAGACACGGCTGACTGCGTCGGTGGTCCCTTGGCATCAAATGGAGCTATACCACAGTCTATCATTCTGAACAATTTAGTAGTGGGGGAAAACAACTGTAGGCTAACAATTCTTCCGTCTGTCCATACACAGTCTGCAATTCTGTGGTAAATCCACCAAGAAAGGGTCAAAAAAGAATCCGACGGCACCCCCAAAGCAGCCAACGAAGGGTACAACAGTAAAACGAGAAGAGTGCACACACACACACACACACACACACACACACACACACACACACACACACACACACACACACACACACACGTGCAAGCGTGTTCACAGGCGCATATAGACGCTCATTCAAACATGTTCGGAAACAGATACTCAAACGGGGCACACAAAGACAAACATAACAGACACAGATACAGACAGACACAGCCACACATGCACGCACAGAGAGAGAGAGAGAGAGAGAGAGAGAGAGAGAGAGAGAGAGAAACGTGCGCGCGCACACACACGCACACACTCAGAGAGAGAGAGAGAGAGAGAGAGAGAGAGAGAGAGAGAGAGAGAGCAGTCAACTACACAAGCACGCAACATCTTCTCTCACAATAAATCCCATCTCTTACCGCAGCGATGAAAACCAAATTCTCCCACGTGTCCCGAGTTGGATGCTTTCCGCTGAACATTATCATCAAACGAACGGAAGGGCTCGTCACTTTGACCGTTGTCACAGACTGCACTGAGCGTGAGCGACTGATGTCTGTCGTGGTCTGTACTCATCAGCATGGCTGGCGTGATAGACACTGTTATCTCTGAAGCAAACCAAACGCAAAACAACCAGTGTAACGATAATGGTCAAAGCTGTTTCTATACACACTGAGCTGTAGGGTTGTGTGTGTGTGTTTTTTTAATTGGCTTGCGTGCTTGTTTGTTGTTTCTTTGTCGTAATTAACATTAAAATAAAAAAAGAAAGCGCCATAAGGAAATAAGTAGCTAAACAAAACAGAATTACTGTTTAATTAAAGAGTATGAAATGCAGGGGACATCTTTTAGCTTATGTTTGAGGATCTTCTTCTTCTTCTTCTTCTTCTTCTTCTGCGTACGCAGGCTGATACTCCTGCGGACACTCTGTCTATGGACAGGCACGTATTAATCCCATCTACCCAGGAAAGGGAGTGGAGTTTTGTGTGTATGACCGTTTTTTCAATTTTAATCCCGCCATTAAGGCAGCCATACTCCATCTTCAGGGAAGGTGCATGCTATGTGT
>CM065722.1:10017076-10052076 GCA_033310375.1 Conus canariensis
ACACACACACGCACGCACACACGCACGCACACACGCACGCACACACGCACGCACACACTCATGCATACACTCATGCATACACTCATGCACACACTCACGCACACTCACGCACGCATGCACGCGCGCACGCGCGTGCGCGCACGAGCACGCACAACACACACACACACACACACACACACACACACACACACACACACACACACTTCATTGCAAATACATTGCAATGCACAACAACAGGTATATAATTCGTATTGGAATTCCGAATCACTTAGTACAGACAGAAAGAGAGATAGGGATGGGAAGGGAAGGTATGGGTGGAGGGTGGAGGTGTGTGATGAGGGTGGAAGGGTGTGTGTTGGGGGGGGGATGATCGGGTGGAGCAAGGTTACCTTGTCTACAAGGTGACCTAGGGAGATAGCCACTTCAACGCAGTGAACGGTCTTCTTCTTGAAATAACACGACGGCGAGCTCAACCATTTGTTCAGTGTCGTTTCCATCGGCTGGTAAATACAAGGAAAAGTTGTTTTCCCTGTTAGGTGTGCTTGAGAGTGGGAGAGAGGAGAGAGAGAGAGAGAGAGAGAGAGAGAGAAGAGAGAGAGAGAGAGAGAGAGAGGGAGAGAGAGCGGGGGGGGAGGGGATGGAGAGAGGAGGGGAGAGAAGGGGGCGGGAGGGAGATGGAGAGAGAGGGAGAGGGAGAGGAGGGAGAGGGAGAGAAGGGGGAGGGGGGGAGAGAGGGAGAGAGGGAGGGAGGGAGAGAGAGAGAAGGAGGAGGAGAGAGAAGGAGGGAGAGGAGAGGAGAGGAGAGAGAAGAAGAAGGAGGAGAGGAGGAGAGAGAGAGAGAGAGAGAGAGAGAGAGAGAGAGAGAGAGAGAGAGAGAGAGAGAGAGAGAGATAAGAGACAGAGAGACAGAGAAAGATAATGACAGAGAGTTTGTGTGTTCGCCTCCTTCAGTGATATGATTTTAGACACCCTTCCACCCCCACACCCCCATCCTTACCCCCCTCCCCAGCCGCCCCCCCCCCCTTCCCCGCTCACGGACACAAACAGACTGTCAGATTTCAACTTAACACAGTAAACAGTGATGGAATACAGAAAAAAATAAAATAAACGTAGCACTCCTACCATTATTAAAGAACTCACCCCATTAGCGATAAAGCTTCAGAGAAAGCGCGCAGGAATATTTACATATGCCTAATCTGAAAAAAAGTTATATGAGAGAGAGAGAGAGAGAGAGAGAGAGAGAGAGAGAGAGAGAGAGGGGAGGGGGAGACAGATACACAGACAGACACATAGCTGGGCCTGGCTATGCTCACAAATGCGGTTTATTCTTCTTTTAAGGAAAAAAAAAATATAAAATCATAGACAGCCAGCCAGACAGGCAGACAGACAAACAGATCGCATTAAGGATAGAGAGAGGAGAAAGAAAGAAAGAAAGAAAGATAGATATACAGACATAGGCAGATGGATGGAGAGATAGATAAATTAATAGACTGACTGATTGATTGATGGATGGATGGACTGGGTGGGATAGACAGACAGGCAGACAGGCCTGCAGACACACACAGACAGATAGATAGACAGACAGACAGAAACGAAACGAAACGAAACTTAATTTAACCAGGGTAACGAGTTAAGCACTAGAAATGCTTTTTTCCACCCAGCCCTGAGAGAGAGAGAGAGTGAGGAGAGAGAGAGAGAGAGAGAGAGAGAGAGAGAGAGAGAGAGAGAGAAGAACGAACGAACACGAACGAAAAATTTTAATCAGTATAGGCCATGGCCCCTTCTGATGGGGGTACAATACAACAATACCAATAATGATACTTCATACAGCAAGATAGCATGTCATAGTTGACAACAAGAAACAGACAGAAAAGCATACAAAATGTACACAATAAATACCAGATTGGATTCCTTTAACTGACCATAATAGTGCGCCTTTTAAAGGCCTTATATAAATAAATGCACATGCTCTTCAGTACGTCTTCCTTTTGATTTGCCATGAGGAGAGCAGCTCGGAACAAACAGGGGTTTTCAAAGAATTTCCGAGGTATGTATTCACACCTTAAATCTTGCAGGACAGGACAACAAAGCAGAAAATGCACTTCATCTTCATTCGCGCTTTTGCATAAAGGACACAGCATGCCAACGTTTTTAGTATTTGCATATCGGTACTGATGCGCTTTGATGTCTGTAATTCCTAATCTAAATCTTGTTAGGTAACTTCTAATATGCCTGTCAATATTAAGTGAGAGATATTTTTCACAACCAGCGGATGTCTTAAAAGTTCTATAAAACGAATATCGCTCACTGTTCCGGATATTTTCATGTCAGTTTTGCCAACGGTTATCAATCAATCTTTGCCGGAGTTGTTTCAAAAAGCAATTACATTTCCAACCCCTTGACACATCCAGACACACCCGAATCCATTAAAAAACAGAAAATCCCGAACATCTGTAACCCACGACTTTTTACCACGCGATTCTAGTCCCAACAGCATATTATATGCTTTAAGTGGTAATCTATTGTCATCCATTTGTACCATCCTCAGCCAGTATCTAATACACCGTACAGATGAATTAATATAAATAGGATAACGGTGTGTTTCCCCATAAACACATTCGTTCGGTGTTTTCATGTGAACCCTCAGAAATTTCTTAAGAGCAAATGAATGAACTTTTTCCACATGAGTAGCAGATTTATCTAAGCCCCAAATCTCAGCACCATATTGAGCAACTGGTTGAACCTGTGCATCGAAGAGTTTTAGAAACAGTGTCAAGGAGTTATTATTTAACATGTTTAATTTTTTCAAAATACACAATAAGGCATTTTTTGCTCTGCTTGCCAGGTCCTGACAAGCAGCTGTAAAACTTAGGCGTGTAGAGAAATAAATGCCAAGGTATTTGTAGCAATTTACAACAGCCATCATCTGTCCATTAAAAAACCATCTTTCGCTTGCTGCCAAGTAACCTCCTTTTCTAAAAACCACAATATTACTCTTTTTCAAATTTACCTTTAGCTTAAGTTCAGAGGCTGTTTGACACAAATTGTTTAACTGGGTCTGGAGGCCAATTGGAGTCTCAGATAATAAAACAATATCATCAGCTAGTAACAAGATGAATAGTTCAATAAAATCGGGAGAAAGCGTTGCACCATGTCTTCCGTTCGCTATTATTTCTAAAGCTAGTTCATTTATGAACAATGAGAAAAGAACAGGGCTGCAAGCATCACCTTGTTTTACACCCTGTGTACATAAAATACAGTCAGTAAGTTCTCCACCTGATCTAACTCTTGCTTTAACGTTATAGTACATACTTTTAATACACTGATATAATTTGCCATTGATACCGTTCTTTTTCAGTATTGGCCAGAGTAATTTTCTAGAAACGGAGTCAAACGCTTTCTCGAAATCAATGAAAGCTACATATAACTTACGATTACACGAAAACTGCTTTTGAACGAGAGCTAGAAGAGTAAACATATGATCTACAGTGGAATGATTCTTTTTGAAAGAGACTAGAGAGAGAGAGAGGGGGAGAGAGAGAGAGAGAGAGAGAGAAGAGAGAGAGAGAGAGACAGACAGAGAGACAGAGAGAGAGACAGAGAGGGAGAGAGAGAAAGAAAGAGAGAGAAAAAGGTAGGTACGTAGATACATACATACATACATAGACAGACAAACAGGCAGTCAGGCAGACAGGTAGGCAGACAGACGGACGGACAGACAGACAGACGGATGGACAGACAAACAGACAGATAGATAGATACATAGATACATAGACAGATAGATAGATGCATTGGAAGGGGCGAGTGGGACCCAGAGAAGTACTGTCCTCAACTGCCGTACTAACGGGTCTTGGGCAATCCTGCACCACCCTTGGAAGCCTGCACTGTGTTCACATAGGGTGCAAGCACGCACAGGGCATTCCAGTAAGATGTCAAGGGACATTATGGCTCCCTGCCAGATGCCATACACAGGGCATTCCAGTCAGAGATATCAAGGGACATAATGGCTCCCTGGCAGATGCCATTGTGTCCATGGCATGTGACACGACAGAACCTTCACGGGAGCGTCCCGTGGGTGTACCGGCCAAGATTTCATGACTGCAGAACCCACCCGGTAGACAGCAGATAGATATATAAGGACGGAAACAGAGAGAGAGAGAGAGAGAGAGAGAGAGAGAGAGAGAGAGAGAGAGAGAAAGAGAGACAGACAAACAGACAGACATACAGGCAGGCAGGCAGACAGCCAGCCATGCTCAGCTGTAACCACAAATACCATTTATACTTTTTTTTTTTTTTAAAAGAAAACATGTTCTAAAAGTATAGATAGACAGACAGATAGACAGACATATAGACAGACAGAAGACAGACAGATAGACAAATAGACAGATAGGTAGATAGATAGGCCTCGCAATTTAACACAAATGCGGTGTATACTTACAAAACGTCCTAAAAGCGTTAAGTATTAATCTACGTATCAGACAGGTTTGAGATCAGACATTACATAAATCACAACCATACCAGGATTTTCAAATTTCATCAAAACACCAGGCACTGATTTTCTGCACATGTATGTACACCACCCACCATGGCAACGCAATCATGACTGGAAACCCACAACGGACCATGAATACAGAACAAAAGGTACATCCACGTGTCTCTGGACGGACATTCTTCACTGGCCCCGGGACATGAAGGTCGACCGGACGACTAAGGGCTGTAGGAATGTGCGGCAGCACACTGGACCCTCAGATGAGACGACGGAAAAAAAAACCAAGGCCAGGATCCCAGAACCATGGTGCCGAGGTCATCCGCGCAGAGGATTCAGACGAGGAATCTGTTCAGGCTCTTGATGCCAGGGGTCAGAACCTCAGCTTGCTGTCCAGCGATGCAAAAAGAGAAGTGAGAGATGTTAGATTTTAAAAGAAAAGAGTCAACACACTGGACACGCAACGTGGACAGGAATGAGTACGCTGGAACGCAAACTAGCCACATTCGGAAGCGTTTCAGAGGTAAGCTGTGGGGACGCTTTTCGAGTAAAACTGCCAGAGTTCTCAGACACCTCCTCAGAAATCCAGACGCCAGCTACAGATGGACAACACGCAAAGAAGAAGAAGAAGAAGAAGCAGAAGAAGAAGAAGAAGAAGAAGAAGAGAAGAAGAAGAAGAAGAAGAAGAAGAAGAAGAATTCCACAGCCATTTTGCGCTCAGTTTGGGTAGATAAGTGATTGTTCGTTCTTCGTTTTCATTGTCTTGAATGTTGTTTGTCTTGCCTGAAGAGGACCAAGAAGGTCGAAACGCTTTGTGTTTTGTCTTGTAATTTGTCTTTTTCGTTCTGTGGAACAGTAAATCTTCTTTTTAGAAAAAAGAATATCAAGAAACAGATGAAGCTTCCTCAGTGCTTTAGGACCAAGGGCTTGAGAAGCTCCAAGACGACTTGAAAGCAAAACAAAGCGTCCTCAAAAAAGGGAAAAGCATAAAAAAAGAAAAAGGAGAAACCCTAAGAGACTCCTTCGCCCGGAAAAAAAAATGCGAGAAGTTAGAGTCTAGGACACTCACAGAGAACTAAAGAACTCTTGAAGAGCATTGCAGGAAAATTCCAATCTTGTTTATAAAACTTCTATAATGTAGTCCCTCAGTCGGTCCTACGCGATACACTATAAAGTGTGTTCTCGAGGACACGATCGAATTTCCAGAGATGGTAATAGGTTTTTTTTTTGTTGTTGTTGATTAGCGCTTCGTGCTTTTGTTTTGTTGTCTACAAGTTCTAGACTTTTTAACAGCGTTGTTTTGGGTGTATCAATTTTGCTGAATTACTGTCATATTTCCTGCATCATCAAGATTCTGCCTTGGCACAATTTCCAGTTTTACATTTCCACTGAAGTTCTTTGAATCCATGATCACAACTTCCTTCCTTCTGGGAAAGCAGTTCCTCAGAATCGGTTTTCCCATTCATGCAAAACCTTCATCAGGTCTGTGAGCTTCTGGTGAACAGATAACACTGAAACTCTCTCTCTCTCTCTCTCTCTCTCTCTCTCTCTCTCTCTCTCTCTCTCTCTCTCTCTCTCTCCTGCACGAAAGGTTACATTTAATGTCAAATCAGGTTTACAAAATGAATTTGCACAATAGGCCTATCAGTCTACTCTGTGGGTATAGTTGCTCCTTGATTTTTTTGGTTTTCAAGTAAAGAAAAAAAAAGAGTCGTTTCATGTTGTTTTAATCTTCTCAAATTCAGTGAAGTTGTTCGTGTGTTCTTAATTTGACGCGGTTTTTTTTTCTTTTTTTTTTTTTTTTTCTGGCTGCACTTTTACGTATACGAGAGCCAAGTTTTCATCCATTGAAAAGCATATTTCAGAATCATCACCCACTTTGAGAGTTAAATCGTTCCGTCATCGCAAGATCAGTCAGTCAGGCCAGACAGCAATGGCGCCGTCCACATCGGAGTGATCGGCACCTGGTATAGCACGGCGATTAGAGCGCCCTCTGGGCTGGTTTGTACTTTTGCTATTGCCGACTGTCGAATCGGTGTAGGTGGTTTCCCCGAGACCGCTGTCGTTTTGAGTCTCCGGGGTTTGGGGGCGAAGGGGGGGGGGGGGGGGGTGGGGATGGGGGGTGGGGGTGGTTACAAATGGGGTTTCTCACTTTCAGTGCGCCGCGCACTGTTGACTATAGTGTGATGGATGGTTATCAGATCGCTTTGTTTTTTCTGCACTTTGTTTTTACCCACTGCGCCCATTTCTCTCGATCTTCTGCCTCTCATCTTTAATCGCCTCTCTCTCTCTCTCTCTCTGTGTCTCACTCACTCACACACACACACACACACACACACACACACACACACACACACACAACACACACAACACACACACACACGCTCGCGCACACACACTCACACACACTCATCTCTCTCTCTCTCTCTCTCTCTCTCTCTCTCTCTCTCTCTCTCCGCACACACACACACAAACGTACACACACACACGCACACGTACACCCCACACACACACACACACACACAACACACATACACAACACACACACACAACACACACACACACACACACACACACACACACACACACACACACACACACACACGTACACACACATACGCGCGAGCGCGCGCGCACACACACTCTCTCTCTCTCTCTGTATCTCTCTGTCTGTCTGTCTGTCTGTCTGTCTCTCTCTCCCTCTCTCTCTCTCTCTCTCTCTCTCTCTCTCTCTCTCTCTCTCTCTCTCTCGTTGAGTAATGTACCAGAGAAAACTGGCATACCAAACCCTCCTCCAAGTCGGCAATAGCAAAAGTACAAACCAGCCCAGAGGGCGCGCCGTGCAAACGTCCTCCCATCGACAAACAGAGGCGTGGTGATCGCATTCCGAACAGAGGACCACACACCTGTTGGCACCTTCTGACCAACTTCGGCTCCTTGAGGGAGGAGAGTTCGGCCGTTCACAAAAGCTGAGTGCTTTAGGAGAGGGGAGGGAGGGTGGGAAAACTGACAGGACTGCAATTAAAAGTCTCCGTCCTGTCAGAAAGATGTCTAGTCCTGTACCTGGCTATAAGTCCCGTGTACATTATGGTGTTAGGAGAATTTCTCACTTGATTTCAGTCGAGGGGCACCTAGACATGAAAAATCACGGAGGTGATCGGGCACCACCCTGGTACATTTTGCGTAATGGCGATTCAAATATGGCCACCACCCGCCGCGGTGAAAATCCTAACTTTTGTGTTTTTGACAATATATACACTTGTCACACTTCTAATCCAACTGATTTTGTTGTGCTGAGTTCATTTCTGGTATTATTTTGTCCATTTGGGGTCATCTTGACCTTAAAATGCCATGGTCAAGGTAATTTTCTTATACCGACGGTCTTGACCGTAACCTGGCGATATTCTAGCAGTAACAACAGGGCTCCTATACATAATGCTACTAATTCTGACATGCATTTTCACTGTATGATTCACTGTTAAAGATGTAAGTCATTCTGATCTTGAATTCACAAGTGAACGCCATTTTTACCTATTCAACTAAAACTGTTTTTGCTGCTTTTTCACTTTTTTTTCCGTATTGTGTGGTCAATGACACATCCCAACACAAACAGAAAAAGTTCTCAAGTATGCAACAAACATGCTCAATGTAACTGCAATTGTCTCTTTCCATCACTGATTGGAACATGGAGAATTATCTGCTTTTCCATGGCAGAATGTGACGCAGCAAACTCCAGCAGAACAGCACCCACACCGTCGAGTGTCACACTTGTCTGCGCACTTGCATATTGTGAGCAAAGTGGGTGGCAAGGGCTTCACGCATTTAGATGGCAACAGGGTGCCAAAATGTTGCTCCCACCCATGTTCTAGTGGTTCTAGGTAGTCCTCACGTTGTTGAATGGCCGCCCCAAGCAGATGGCACGCTTTGTGCACCAGAAAGGCTCCTGTGTGGATGTGGCCTCTGATGACACTGCTTGTGGGTGGGAGAGAGTCAATTCCACCTGTAGCACTGCTGTAGTTCTCCACTCTGAGCTGGTTGAACGTTTCAGCAGTTGTTGTTGATCTGACACCCGCCCAGACATGTACAAGGTACATTTCCGCCAGAGCTTCATCTTGCTCCGACAAGCTGTCTGTCTCTCCAAAGTTCGTCAGATGCTGTACAGGGTCAGCGGCCATAGCAGCGTGCTTCGTCCCTACCTTACTCATACAGTCATCTCCAGTCCGTATGTGTGCTTTGATCACTGACTTGGCCAGCGGTGCTCCAAGCCTAGAAACTGCTTGGTGCAGTGGAAGCATCCGCCGCTTCTCACCTGTGCCAAACTGCTGCCAGATTTCCTTCAACCCCATCGCTTGGAACTGAGGGGTGTAGTGAAGCGGTAGTGCGAAAGTGTCCGTGTCTTTGGAAACTACTATAACTCTCTTGCACTGTTTGATACGAACGGCCCACCCCACATGTACTACCAGCCTGGCGTCTGCCTCTTCAATCCAGCTGTGCAGGTCCGGGATTTCTTCACCGCCAGCTGCTTTGGCTGGAAGCACCTCATCATCAGAGACGACAGAGCTGGCGATGATGACAGGATTTCCTTCAGCTCGATTGCTCACCATATCTCGAACCAGCAGCTAAAGATTCTGTTTGTTCTTCTCAGATGCCCAGAACTTGTCAAGCTGTCGAAGGATGGGTGTGTCTGCGTTCATGCCAATAATGTCAATGGGCGTCACATCAGCTCGCCTCATGCGCTCTCCTTCTTTCAGGGAAAGTTCGACGTATGAATCTAACACCAGGTGAATGTAGTCCGACTCATGGCAGAGGCTTGTGGCTGATGTGATGACTGCAGTGACTACAGCACCGAGGGTAGAGAATTCTGCTAGCGGCATCTGTCGCATCTTTGACATGAAGTCTACCACAACATGAGTGGGAAGAAGAGACGTCTGATTCCATTGTGTGAGGTCCAGTTCAGATTCAATTTCACCAACAAGTGTTGACTTGTTGACGTGAGCGGGAAGATCACCATCAAACAGTGGAATCACTGGCAGCAGATCGTGAGCAAGTATCTGCTTGATGTCTATGCCACGCTCCTTTGCAATGTCCATGGTTCTCTGTGCTTCTGCAACGTCCTTGGATGACAGATCCTTCTTTTCTTTGAGAATGGTTGCTGGTGTTTTCTGTGGCTGTTCGTTGAACTGGGGCAGCTTCCTCTTTGATACGGTTGCACTCATTTTCTTGGTCTTCTCGACCAGCACCTCCTGCCTGCATGACTGGTAGACACGCTCGCCATTCTCGAGACACTTGAGCAGACGCTCAGCCACTTGTTGGTCAACAGCCAGCTTGGTCAGCAGGTGATGCAGTGGCACGGGTTCTTGAACCACCACCGGGTAAGGATTCTGTCACTCCATCACAAAGTCCAGCAGCTTCTCCACATTTTGATTGGATGTGACACAGTGACACAGTGAGTAGAGCTCAGTGCATGCCGAAGATGACATTCTGTGTGGTTCATGGGGTGGTTGATGGTGAGCTGGTTGAGGAGATTGGTTATACGCCCAATCTTGTGGAACAAGAGTTCAAATTCTGCCACAGAGCCAGCATTTCGTGTAGCTCCCACTACATAGTGACCTCCAGGAACCTTGGACACTCGCTGGATGGTCTGCTCAACCTTCATGTCGCCTCTGACAGCACAGACCCAGCCTGGACGATCCTGAACAACCCACTGGCCCATAGAGAAACGCTGATAGAGCTCAGGATATGTGAACTCCAGCACCTTGATTTGCTCAAGATACCACGAGCCATAACGCAGGTAATTGATGCAGTCCAATTCTGCAAAGATCGGCATAGAGTCCTCGACAGTAGCTACATATAGATCCCAGTTTCCCTGTCTGTCGGAGACAACAGCGTTTTTGATGACGACGACCATCCGCAGCCAAACACCAAAGAATTAGCAGAGCTCACACTTGGCCTCGCACTCCTTCTCAAACTCCACAAAGTCCTGATGCAACTTCTCAACTTGTCCACTCAGGGTCTCAAACTCCTCTGGACAACGCGTGTTCGCAGCAAGTGAAGTTTGCAGGCCTGCACCTGCTCTAGCTCTGGATATGCAGTTTTGTCTTTGTATTGGCAGAACATCTGCCACTGGAGCGACTGGAATGAATTAATTTTAGATGTACTACATCTGTGATTATTGCTAAAAATCATCACAGGTTACAGATAAGGTCATCGGTATAAGAAAATTACCCTGACCATGGCATTTGAAGGCCAATATGACCCCAAATGGACAAAATAATATCAGAAATGAACTCAGCACACCAAAATCAGTTGGATTAGAGGTATTACAAGTGTACATATTGTCAAAAACACAATAGATAGGATTTTCACAGTGGCGGGTGGCGGCCATATTTGAATCGGCCATTACGCAAAATGTACCAGGGTGGTGCTCGATCACCTCCGTGATTTTTCATGTCTAGGTGCCCCTTGACTCAAATCAAGCGAGAAATTCTCCTAACACCATAATGTACACGGGACTTATAGCCAGGTACTGGATTAGTCGGTTTGCGATCATTTTTTTGTACTCCCAGTTCATATAGAACAGGGAGCACTTTACAATGGGAACGAAGAAATGCTGTCTGTGTGTCTGTCTGTCTGTCCGTCCGTGGTCAAGATGTGTTCCACTCGCTTCAGACAAAACTACTGGGCCGATCTTTCTGAAAATTTGTAGGTATGTTCATTGTGGATCACGGATGATGCCCAATGTTTTATTTTACCGTTATAGCCGTTACTAACAGTTATGGGTCGTTATAGCCGTTACTAACGGCTATAACGACCCATAACTGTTTTTCTTTTTTTTTTAATGGAATATCTCAGAAAATACTTGACCGATGTTTCTGAAAATTTGTAGCTATGTTCATTATGGGTCACGGATGATGCCCAATGTTTTATTTTACCGTTATAGCTGTTACTAACGGCTATAACGACCCAGAACTGTTTTTTTTTTTTTTATAGAATATCTCAAAAAGTACTAGGCCGATCTTTCTGAAAATTTGTAGCTATGTTCATTATAGGTCACGGAAGATGCCCAATGTTTTATTTTACCGTTATAGCCGTTACTAACGGCTGTAACGGCCCATAACGGTTTTCTTCTTTATGAAAAATATCAGAAAGTACTCGGCTGATCTTTCTGAAAGTTTGTAGGTATGTTCATTATGGGTCACAGATGATGGCCAATGTTTACCAGAACAGCCATTACTAACGGCTATAACGGCCCAAAACGGTTGTTCTTTTTTATGGAATATCTAACGCGTATTCAAGATAAAATGGGAGTACATTTATATGCTTTGCGTCTTGTTTTTTCTGTCTCTCACATATATCGTGGAACGAAAGGTGTATTGTCGATGCTGATAAAAGCGGTGTTGTCGGTCGTATTATCGCTCCTTTCAAAGTGAGGTGACTGCAGGCGGAACTTGCAACAAACTTACAAGAAACATTACCAAGCCGCCAAACGACTGTCTTGTAACTTGTTTCTTTCTTTCGTTCAGCGGTATAGTCATTTTCCATTCAAGTGTATTACCTCTGGCTGTTAAAAATGAAGAGAAACGTCTTCAGCCTAGCGCAAAAATCTTCTCTGATCTCTCAGTCTTGTCTCTTGACAACGGAATTCTCATCACTGTCTGAAAGTCATTATCTCGCAGATGTGTGTCATTCCTTGGTGCCAGAGCTGTCGCCGCTGTCTGACAATTATCCTCTGCTGTTATCTTGATGTGTGTCGTTCCTTGGTGCCAGAGCTGTCGCCGCTGTCTGACAATTATCCTCTGCTGTTATCTTGCTGATCTGTGTCATTCCTTGGTGCCAGGTTTGTTGTTAATGTCAGACAATTGTTATCTGCTGATGTTTGTCATTTCTGGACACTGACGCTGTTGTCACACACTTGTTTCAAGTCGTTATCTGATAAGGTTTGTCAGTCCTCGACACCCAAAGTTCTTGCCTCTATAAGGAAACCATTATCTGATGATGTTTTTCATTCTTTGTCACCAGAACTTCATTGTTGCCACAGACTAATTTAAAGTCATTCTCTCTCTCTCTCTCTCTCTCTCTCTCTCTCTCTCTCTCTCTCTCTCTCTCTCTCTCTCTCTCCCTCCCTCCCTCTCTTTCTTTCTTTGTTTTGTTTATTTGCTGTCTAGAGTTGTTGCCACACACTAATTTAAAGTCAATGGCTGCTCCTCTCTCTCTCTCTCTCTCTCTCTCTCTCTCTCTCTCTCTCTCTCTCTCTCTCTCTCTCTCTGTTGCTTCGTTTATTTGCTGTCGCATGTTTCATGTTCTACGCCACCTCAGTGGCGTTGCACTCACGTCGCTCATCCCGACTCCCCATCCACAGCCGCGCCATGGTTTGTTCTGCCATAGCCCAGGCACCGGCAACGCACTGGGAGCAGTGCAGTCAATGTGCAGTCAAGCCGCCAACAGGCAACCCAACAGAGCAGACACTGCGCTGCCGCCGAGTGGCCTCGGTGGTGTTCTCAGTGGTGCCCGCTTTGAGCCAGCACACGCAGGACACCATCTCCCAACCCTCCTGCTGACCACGATAACTGCTTAGTCGCGGAGCCAGCGCGAGTGAGCTCTCCCTCCGGAGGGCGCCACCACGTCACTCCGGCGATAGTCCCCATGAACTTACAATGCCGGTGAGCTCGACAGAATTTCGCCCACGGCACAGACGTGGAGGGGACATCGAAAACTAAGGTCACCTTGAGGAATGACGTGAAGAGCCACAGGATTTGAGACATTGTCTCTTGATGCTCATCGATGGGGATGAGGATGATGAAGATGTTGCCACGAACTTCCATTCTAGTCTGAGACTGTGTGACAGTGCTGTACTCCACACTTACTTTCATGATTTATTTCGGCGTCAACCAGGCCCGAGAGGTACAGACACCTGCAATGTTGGTCAGGAATTTCCGAGCAACAACCTCGCAGACTCATCCATTAAGTGGATGAAACTCGACGGTCTGTTTCCGTCTTTCCAACTGAACCCATGGTAAACTCAGCTCGACTGTGCGTTTCCAGTCTTTCCAGCTGAGCCCAAAGCAAACTCAGCTCAGTGAAGGAGCCAATCGGTTCAGAAAAAAAATCCACAAATAAGGGCTCTGAAGGGATTTGAACCCACGAACTCCTAACCGGGGGTCAACAGCGCAAACCACTTCGCCACGGCTGCTGGTTATCTGCTGACGTTCATTTCTTGACATCAGAGTTCTTGTCACTGTAAGAAAGCCATTATCTAATGATGTTTGTCATTCCTAGACACCAGAATTCTTGTCATTATAAGAAAGTCATTAACTGCTCATGTTTGTCATTTCTTGACACCGCACTTGCCGTCACTGACAACCTGAAAGCCACCGTCATATGCTTAGCATTCCTCGACAGCAGAGTTCTCGTCACTGTCGTCTAACCCATTATCTACTAATGTTTGTCCTCCCTACACTGCAAAGTGATGAATCAACTTTTGGCCTGGATCCAGCCAAGAGGATAAAAGCAAGGGTTATTCTCTTACCATCTTCAACATCGTGAGAAAGGCATTTTCAGCGTTTTTGCAACATTCTCAAGAATCAATGCCTAGATTTCGATGGCAAGAAGCAGGCTCACGATAAGCATTTATATCCAAGAACTGTGTCACACCTGGAGCGGATTCAGACCGTCAGCCAGAACCAGTGAACACAGGACTGCTGGCACCTGGCGGAGTTCTACGCTCACATGGCCACATTCCTTCCGTCCACAAAACGTCGTGAAAAGTGATCAGGCCAGTCATGTTGTTGCGCAGTCTTGCTGACAGACAAACAGACAGACGTTGCATCAAAAACCCTTCCTTTGTGGAGGCAAGAAACGTCAACAGTGGGCTCCTCATCAGACTGACTGAGCCGTCAAATAAACAGCGGAAAGTCCATATACATTGTTTGAACAGCCGAATGCCAATAGCGCTTTCCACCAACCACAAGGTAGGCTGCAGAAATTGGGTCAATCACGCAGCCCGACTTTCTCATTAACATTTATGCATAAAGAAGACTTTTTTTTTTTAAGTGTGAACGATCTACTTTCTAATTCCGTTCCTCCCTTCAAAACACACCTCATCTTTTAGTACAAACAAGATGTATGTTGTCGCTAAGGGCTTGAAGGAACACAAAAAAGGACGTCCGTTTAAGTATGTTCGATTAGTATTTTCCCGATGCACCAAGCATAGTAACGGCCTATTCTTGGTAGGAACACTCGCCGGAAACTTCGCTCTCCGTGATCTTCATCGCCTCGCATTTCCCTGTACACCCATGGGAACGCTCCCGTGGAGGTTCTGTCGTGTGACATCCAATAGCCATCACACAATGGCATCTGCCAGGGAGCTGTTCTGTCCCTTGACGTCTTAATAATGGTATGCCCCGTGCGTGCCTGCACCCTAGGTGAACACAGCGCAGGCTTCCAAGGGTTGGTGCAGGATCGCCCCCGGCTGGTTTGTTCGGCAGTGGAGGACAGCACTTCTCTGGGTCCCAGCTGCACCTTTGGGTGTGTCTGTTTCTTGTCTGTCACGAAGTGTACCTTGAAACACATACACGGAGAGTTGTCTCGATACAAAAGCTGGGATGTTTTGTAAGACAACACGGTTTCTGTGAGGAAGTACAATGACGCATCTTTCCTCCCTCAGTGAATGGCGTCCGTGGCCTGCGAGTCCCACTTTGACGGAGGCTACACGTGTCCCCTTTCTATGCGGGCTACACGTGACACCTTATACGGAGGCTACACGCGCTCCTTTTTGCGAGGGCTACACGTGTCACCTTTTACCGGGGCTACATGTGTCCCTCTTTTACCAGGCTACACATGTCCCAATTTCACAAGGGCTACATGTATCCTCTTTTTACGAGTGCTACACATGTCACCTTTTGCGGGAGCTCTGTGTGTCACCCTTTACGGGGACTATACGTGTCACCTTTTACAGGGGCCACACGTGTCCCCTTTCACCGGGGCTACACATGTCACCTTTTGCGGGAGCTACGTGTGTCATCCTTTACGGGGACTACACGTGTCACCCTTTACAGTGGCTACACGTCTCACCTTTTGAGGGAGCTACACGTCTCACCTTTTGAGGGAGCTACACGTCTCACCTTTTGCGGGGTACACGGTCACCTTGCGGGGCTACACGTGCCACCTTTTGCGGGGGCTACACGTGCCACCTTTTGCGGGGGCTACACGTGTCACCTTTTGCGGGGGCTACACGTGTCACCTTTTGCGGGGGCTACACGTGTCACCTTTTGCGGGAGCTACGAGAGTCCCAGTTTACGGGGGCTGGGCTACAAATGTCCCTTTTTGCGGAGGCTAAAAGTGTCCCCTTTTACGCATGGGGCTACACGACGGGGGCTACACGTGTCCTTTGGATACACCTGTCACCTTCTATGGGCGCTACACGTGACTCCTTTTAAGCGGGCTACACGTGTCCCCTTAATCGGTAGCTGCACGTGCCACCTTTTACAGGGACTACACGTGTCACCTTTCCCGGGCAGCCACACGTGTCATCTTTCACGGGAGCCATAGGTCACGACAGTCTAGGCACATGCCTGCTGCCAGTACATCGTGGTCGGTTCCAGACTTTTGGAGTCGGCTGCAGGACGCTGCGCATGTCTGCCGACCAGCCTGATGACTGGGCAAAGGGGTGTTCTGTTTCGTTCGCCTGGTGTTAGCTAAGGTGATGAAGAACCCATGGCTATCAATACACATCCGGGAGGGCCAAGCTTTTCACAGATTTATGAGTGTCAAACATCATCATCATCATCAACAACAACAACAACAACCCTCACATGTTTAACTATAGATTCCCAGCATCCCTCGCAAGACGACAGGAGAGATCACTTAGGTGGTTTCCTGATAATGATAGAACAGTGTCTGAATACTTGGACTCCCTTTCATCTCTCATTGGATGGTAAGAAGACAGGAGAGATCACTTAGGTGGTTTCCTAAAGATAAAAAAGTGTCTGAATACTTGTAATCCCTTTCATCTCTCATTGGATGGTAAGAAGTGAGCTGTTTCTGCACAGATAAAAAGAACAGAAAAACAATGTTATTAGGGACAAGAGGGCTGCCGTTTCGGTTTTGTTTCTCGTTAAAATACGTCAGCAGACAGTCATATATGTCAAAATAACAATGCCAATAAGCAAACTTAACAACAGAAAGAACAGGTGAGTGAGAACTAGCTAACGTGAACATTGACTTCTTATGATACTACATATGTTCTCGAAGACTCGTGTTTTAAAAACTAGGAAACTGAAACGGTGATACAAAAGAACTACACCATCCGCGCTTTCAGAATGAAAACCTTGTAATCATGTGGATTTTTAATCAATTCTGTCACTAGTTGGGTTGTGGCAGCTTTACGTGAAACACATGAAATGATACACCGAAAGAACTCAAAATGTGTTGCTTATACAACCTCAAACGTCTTGAGTGAAGTTCTCAGCATTCTAAAACGTCTTTGAAATCCTAAATATACCTTCGGCCTCCCTCAGAAGAGAGAGAGAGAGAGAGAGAGAGAGAGAGAGAGAGAGAGAGAGAGAGAGAGAGAGAGAAGAAGAAGAAGAAGAAGAAGAAGAAGAAGAAGAAGAAGAGAGAAGAAGAATCAGTTATGCAGTACAATTTCTATGAGCTACAGTGACAAACATCGCGATTTGTGCGAGTCAAAAAGACGAACATTAAAGTGGGGGGGAAAAAAAGGTGAAAGCGATAAATTATCTTTTCTGTATACGGACGCGAAACTTATGAAACAAAATGCGTCCTGCACCGCCGCTATAGCGATGATCTTGCAATAGTTGAGAGGCCGGATCGGCAGCCGCTGGGGTGCAGTATATAAACACCCTACTTATCTGACAACTCGCGCTTTGTTCAGGCTTTGTCTGAGGAGGCTGAGAAGCAACGTTAGAGCTCTGTAGTGTCGGAAAACAGTTTTCAGGTCTTCAGGCTTCACGTCAAACGATCTGGTCTGTGAAATCTATCCTTCCTCATTGGGCGTACAACGTTTGCATGCGTTTCTGTATCAGTAGATATCTGGATTTTGTGCACTGTGGTTTAGTGGTGAGCTCAACCAATGTTAGATGTTACTGGTTTAACCATGTTGTACAAAGCTGATCTTAGAATGTCTTTTTATTCATTGAACATTGTACGATGTTCCATCGATCAGTTTTGCCTGTTGTTGTGGTCAGTTGTTAAGAGATGTTATAATGTGAATTTCAAAAGAAAAAAAATACAAATAGGATTTTGAAGCATAGAAATTTGCATCTGACGATGTTTAGCAAGGTGTTACTTCATTGAATTTAGACGACCATCTGAACAATCAACTTTACCATTGCCACCGCTATTAAATTTAGACGACCATTATAACAATCAATTGTGCTATTACCACCGCTATTGAATTTAGACGACCATTATAACAATCAGTTGTGCTATTACCACCGCTATTGAATTTAGACGACCGTATAATCAAACAATTGTGGCATTAACTCCCATATTGAATTTAGGCGACAATCAACTGTGTCATTATCAATATTATGCACCCCGGAAAAAAAGAAGATAATTTTCGCTTTTTGTGCTCTTTAAACTGCCAGACCTGCTCAGCAGACACTTGATCTGTTTTCAGGAGAACTTTGGACTGGTTGAACGCTCACCTGTACAGGGTGCTTGCTCCTCAGTGATCAGTTTTTTAAATAGTGATTTGTACTCTTAGGGAAAAAAGAGACCGCCTGTCACTTTGGCGGCAGCAATAGACTAACTAAGAGGAGTGTGAGAGAGAAAGACAGTCAGAGAGAGAGAGAGAGAGAGAGAGAGAGAGAGAGAGAGAGAGAGAGAGAGAGAGAGAGATTAGCTAAGAGGAGAAGAGGACAAAGAAGTATGACAGAGAGAGAGAGAGAGAGAGAGAGAGAGAGAGAGAGAGAGAGTTGAACTCTCAACTATTTGTAGGCTCATATATCATTGATCCTAGGATGAGTATGGGATGTATGAACATGTTTGATAATTTTCAATACAATCTCGAATTTCGATCGTTTATTCTCGTTTTGATCGCGATTGGAATTATTTCCAAATTCTATCCTGTTCATATCTCCGATAGGTAAGATGTGGATCCTGTGATCGATCGTCACGAGTGTCTTCCAAGTAAGTTATTCATCTAGATTACTAACAGCGTGCCTCGTTGTTCTGTATCAGTGGTGACCTCGACTTGGGGGTCAAATGAATGAATGTCCTGCGTTTGTGTAGGGCCAAGAAGAAAAGATGTTGTTTGCACCCCCCCCCCCTTCTCCACTGTCACGTGACCGTCCCCATGCACACACTCACATGCACACAGAGACAATCATGCGCCACGCACATGACAAGACATCCGACTCCTTTCTTTCAACGTAACAGACTAGAACACGATTTTTAAATTTCTCTCGGTAAATTTTTTTTTCTTCCTTCTATTCTCGCCTCACTTTTTTTGGCGTGAGGTTTTTTTTTAAAAATATTTCCTCTTTTTTTTTTTTGTTCTTTTCCCAACATGTTATTCAACAAGACGTCACAACTTCTTCTGCGTACGCAGACTGATACTCCTGCGGACACTTCCGGTATAGACAGGCAAGTATTAATCCCATCTTCCCAACAAAGGGAGTGGAGTTTTGTGTGTATGACCGTTTTTTTTTTATCCCGCCATTAAGGCAGCCATACTCCATCTTCGGGGAAGGTGCATGCTATGTGTAACGTGTCATCCATACCAACGGCCAAACTGGCCTTCTCTTCGGAAAGTTGGTGATGGGATTTTTTTACGTGTGTGCAAGATTTTATGCGTGCGTTCACACATGGAACCTCGGTTTATAGTCTCATTCGAAGGACTGTATGGGAAATGGAGTCAGAACCAATGTTAACTCCGAGGGAAAAATCCCTCTGTACCGAAACGGCCCGTCGGAGATTCGAACCCGCAACCCTTGGATTACGAGTCCGGTGCTCTACCAACTGAGCTATTCCGGCCCCCAGACGTCACAACAAAACCTTTTTTTTTGCCCTTTTATACAAAATGTTAACACTGTTCTCGCCCATTTTACAAACTTCTTTCCAGGTCATAGAGACAACCAGTTTGCCTCACATGAACAGCAATCCATTCTGGGTTCACAGACTCCAGTTCTCTTTAAATTTTCCAATGGGGAAAAAAGATCCTCTTTCTTTTCAATCACCAAAATGATACACCCCCTCCGAAAGGGCAATCCTTCAATCACAAAAAACACACATCCTGTCCAAGAGGCCAATCTTTCAATCACACAAAACACACATCCTGTCCAAGAGGCCAATCTTTCAATCACAAAAAACACACATCCTGTCCAAGAGGCCAATCTTTCAATCACAAAAAACACACATCCTGTCCAAGAGGCCAATCCTTCAATCACACAAAACACATCCTGTCCAAGAGGCCAATCTTTCAATCACACAAAACACATCCTGTCCAAGAGGCCAATCTTTCAATCACACAAAACACACATCCTGTCCAAGAGGCCAATCTTTCAATCACACAAAACAAAAACCCACATCACCTTCCACGCGAGGACAGTCATCCCAAATCAAAATTCCTCTCGACAGCAGACATTAGTTCCCGTGGACGGAGTTCCTTATGACGGCGACTCTTGTCTCTGCTGACGATCCAAAGCTCGTAGCTCCTGAAGCATCTCAAGGGCGGCAAGGGGCTTGCTCCAAGCAATACCTCCTACGTATAGGGTGCTCGCCCTAAAAAGATAAGGCACTCTACGAAGAATCTAAATTAATAGCTTACTACGAGTAATCTAAATTAATAGCTTACTTGGAATATACTTGTGACAATCGATCACAAGATCCACATCTTACCTACCGGACGTGTGAACAGGGTAGAATGTGGAAATAATTCCGATCACGATCAAAACGAGAATAAGCGATCGGAATTCGAGATCGCGATAAAAGGCTTGTATTGAAAATGATCAAATATGTTCATACATCCCATACTCACTCTGGGGTCAATGTTATACGAGCATACAAATAGCTGAGAGTTGAACTTCTTCTCTGTCTAAGTCATACTTCTTCGTCCTCTTCTTTTCCTCTCTCTCTCTCTCTCTCTCTCTCTCTCTCTCTCTCTCTCTCTCTCTCTCTCTCTCTCTCTCCCCTTAGACAGTCCGCTGCTTCCGCCAGAATGACAGGCAGTCTTTTCCCCCCCAAGAACGCAACTCACCATTCAAAAATAACATGAGGAGCAAGCACTGTAAAGATGAGTTTTCAACAGTCCAGTTAAGTTTCCAAAACATTCGGATAACAGGATAACAATTTCATTTGTCCAAAACATGGAAAATTCATTTTCCGACAGCACATCAACCATATACAGGACAACACCACACACCACACACACACATTACATCACACACACACACTACACACACACACATACACAACATAGTATCTGCAGAGCAGGACTGCCGGTTTACAGTGCACAAAAAGGGAAAAAAACATTTTTTTGCCTGGGTATGACAGCCATCGCTATTGAATCAGAGGATCGTTAAACAGTCAACTGTACTATTACAATGCGTATTAAATTTAGACAACCGTTAAAAAACCCAACTGTGCTGTACCACCGCTATTGAATCGGGCGACCGTTTAAACAATCAACTGTGCTGTTCCCACCGCTATTGAAATTAACGACCATTTAAACAATCAACTGTGCTATTACACCGCTATTGAAATTAAACGAACCTATAAACAATCAACTGTGCTGTTACCACCGCTATTGAAATACGCATTTAAACAATCAACTGTGCTATTACCACCGCTATGAATTAGAACGATTTAAACAATCAACTGTGCTTTACCACCGCTATTGAAATAACGACCTTTAACAATCAACTGTGCTTTACCACCGCTTTGAAATCACGACCGTTTAACAATCAACTGTGCTGTTACCACCGCATATTAGACGACTGTTTAAACAATCAACTGTGCTGTTACCACCGCTATTGAAATCAGGCGACCGTTTGAACAATCAACTGTGCTGTTACCACCGCTATTGAAATCAGGCGACCGTTTGAACAATCAACTGTGCTGTTACCACCGCTATTGAAATCAGGCGACCGTTTGAACAATCAACTGTGCTGTTACCACCGCTATTGAAATCAGGCGACCGTTTTAACAATCAACTGTGCTATTACCACCACTTCCAACCATACCAGTGAGCCACCATCACTGTTCACAGAACCAGTTTGCCTCAACGACGTCCACAGACACAGGTGTGAAATGCCGGAGAAAAAAGCCGACTCAGACAAGGTGGTGGGACTTGGGATCAAACAGATTGCGTCCCCTGATGACGGGGACAAAAAGGACGGGACTGTGGAAACCGAGAGCTCCAAGGCCACGGCGCAGCTCCATCCGTACAAGAAAAAGGGCGACCATGGCCGACAGCCCAAAAGAATCTCCGTGGTGACGATTGACGAGACCCCGAACCATGTCCTGACCTTGCCCAGGTCGTCCATCGACAAGGAGAACGAAGAGGACGACATGGACGACCCCTACTCGCTCAAGAAGCGCATGTCCGTGTTCTCGGTGGGCAGCCGGCGGGAGAGTTACCTCAGTGACCTGGCTCTTTCCGAAATCCAGGAGTCGTTCCCCAGCGCGGACAACTACCGCTTCTCCATCAGCCATCAGCCCGCCAGACCCACCATGGCCCAGCTTCGTAACGAGAACGTGAGTTATACTATATACCCATACACACACGCACGCTCTCTCTCTCTCTCTCTCTCTCTCTCTCTCTCTCTCTCTCTCACACACACACACACACACACACAAACACACACACACACACACACACACACACACACACAAACAGAAAAACAGAGAGAGACTGATTAAAGAAGCGAGCAGGCCTACAAAACTGTAAACAAGCATATTAGCAGTCTATGGAAAATGTAGAGAAAATGATATTGACAAACGACGTATACGTGTAGACATGCATACGCTGCGACATGAAATATCAGGATGCTACGAAAAGTGTACAGGAAAGGCTACTGACAAGCATGAAAGGAAATCGTAAATAAGACAGGGAACAGTAACTGTCAAACAGTTATATTTCACTCGTCTATTTCATGACGTAGAAACCAGGGAAGAGAGGAGGAAGTATGGGCAGGTACGAGCCGAGGGGGAAGGGGGGGAAAGCATCTTTATGCCCACCTCCTCCCTCCCCCCCCCCTCCCACCCATGAGTTGTATAAAATGCCAGTCTTATTACATGTAAGCAATTCCTCGCTTTGCTGGACAAAACGGACAGTGTCTGTGACAACATCAACTGCACAAAAGACCTATTCGGCGATCACGCGGCAATATTTGAGCTTTTATTTCTGACTAAAGTAAGGTTGACTGGGTTCAGGATGTCATAATGGTGCAGGATCTATGTCCCATTAATATACTTGATTGTTTGCAGAGGTCAGCTGCATACCATTCTCGAGCTCCAGATTTCGTAGCGACTGCTTCTTACAAAATGTAAGAATTAAGAAAAAATACTTCCAAGAATGTAGTTTAACTCTAATAAGAACATCTTCGTATACACACACATACACACACTCGTATTTAATATATATATATTATATATATATATATACTTGAACAATTTAGTACTGGGGGAACGCGAGTGCAGGTTAAGATAGTTACATTAATGACTGGGCGAAGATTAAAAAGAAAAAGAGAGGTAGGGGAAGGAATGGGGGGGGGGGGGGGGGGGGAGGAAAATGCAAAATCATGGAAATATGTTATAATTGCATGTAGGAACCATCGTAATCCATTTTGAAGACATAACCATTCATGTCACCCGCTCCAAGGCCTTTCGTCCACTGGATCGGACTCACTAGGAAGGCGCGGCTGACTATGTCTGTGCTCCCCTGTTATCAAATTGAGATACACCACAGTCTATATAATTCTGTGTATTCTCACTACCAAGGCTTCAAAAATAGATCCGCACAGCACCTCAAAGCAGCCAGCGAAGGGTAGAAAAGTGAAACGAACTGTAAGTGCGGTGGGGGAATAAGTTCCTGAAAAACCCCAAAGCATCATATCAATAGCACAGAAATGTAGGGGGAAATCTTTGAGCCTATGCTTGAGGATCCATTTAAGGAGGCGAGAGAGGTCAAATGGTGTCCTCCAACAGTCAAAGTGGTAATCTCTGCCGTTTGATAACCCAAGCACTGTCAGTAGTTAGATCTCTTAAGAGATGCAATTTCCCACTGATTGACCAAGCAATTTCATGTTGAACAGTTAGCAGTTGGGGAGGAGGGGAGGGAGGGAACAAATGCATGCTAACAATTCCTCTATGATTACATTAGTTACACACACACACACACACACACACACACACACACACACACACATTTGCATTTCACGCAGCGCCAAGGGAAGAGCACTCCTTCACTGGATAGTGAGTGCTCTCTCCTGTTTGTCCTCCAACTTACTTCTCTAGGTCGGTATCTCGCTAAGTCCATTTTACCAGAGACGTGAAAGAAATTACTGACAACCTTGGGAGGCGGCAGGAGTGTGATTTTCGCGAGTGATGGTGAGAGTCCCACAGCATCATAGGTGGTAGGTCCTTGTCAGATACCATGGGGAGGCCAGGACATCTCGAGTCGCCCTTTTTTTTATGTCGCCCCGTTTTGTTTCACCCCAGTCATTTGCCCTCCATACGCCTGTCGATTCACCCCGCCTCTGTGTGTGTGTGTGTGTGTGTGTGTGTGTGTGTGTGAGAGAGAGAGAGAGAGAGAGAGAGAGAGAGAACTGATTTCAGAGTGTTTTGTATGGGTGTGTCTGTTATAATAGATTTTTTTCTCTACGCGAAAATTTTACTGACAAAAAAAAGAGATGAAAGCGATGATGTCAATTTCCTCTTTGATCAGAGACAACGCTTCGTGTGTGTATATTAAATATTCTATGTCAGTGGACTGTTAAATTTTAACACCCCCCCCCCCCCTTCCACTTCACTCAGCATTCCATCTTTCGCTTAACACCCATCACACACACCCTACCACTCCCCTACATACACATGCACACATATACACTAGTGCACAAAGACGCGCGCGCGCGCACGAACACACGTGCTCTCTCTCTCTCTCTCTCTCTCTCTCTCACACACACACACACTCACACACACCACCCACTCCTCTCTCCACCCACACACACATATGAAGAGAGTGAGAACCGGAGGTGGATAAATACGGTATATTTTGTAGATTACTCTTTTGAATACCAAGTGATGCAAATTAGCCCAAACGGGACTGGTGGTTGCTCTTTTCATTCCCTTAAAAACAGTTGTTGCTTTCATAAATGAAAGTACCACTGGAATTGGGCTTTGTAGGTCTTGTTGTGCGACTAATTTTAGGCGAGTGTTTACTGCGGTTCTTTTGCTGCTTTGTACGCAATATGAATTTTCACAGTAATGCCCATCCTTGTACTTGTTATTGTTCATAGTGATTTGGTTTTTCCATTTTGTTGTTGTTGTTGCTGCTGTTGGTTGGTTGGTTGTGGTGGTTTCCTCAAATATGAAACCAAGGAGGAAAGAGGAAAGGGAGGGTATTAGATGGGACGGTCTGCTTTCACTCCAGGGGCGGCAACTGAAGAACGTTTTTCTTTTTATTTTTGTTGGTTTCTTCTATTCTACTTTCTCCCAGGGACTGGTGCACAGTGGAGCCCCTCCTGCTGATGCTCCTTCAGGGGCACTCCAGTAAACAATCGCCCTCTGACAACCCTGCAGTGCAAACACTGAACTTAATGGAAAAGGAAATGCAAGGCTCAAGTGAGCAGTTTTAACAATGGATCTCTGAACACTCACCGGCATATGCACGTCCACACACACACACAGAGACGCACACAGACGCACACACACACGCACGCACGTACGCACGCACACACACGCACGCACACACATCAGAGAGAGAGAGAGAGAGAGAGAGAGAGAGAGAGCACTGAATGATTTAAATGTCATTGATTATACAGCTCTGGTGATATGGCGGGAGCACAAAAAAGGCAAATACCAAAAACAAAAATTCCAAATTAAAAATAAAATCAGTACAATCAAATTAGTACATGAATGCCAGGCAACGTACGCTTGAATGCCGACCATCCAGTATGATGCCCCTCCCTTCCCCAGGGAACTGTTTTGTCGTCTCCTAGAAAAGTCGTTGTATCTTTCAGTCATATCCGTTTGATTTATTTTTCTTTGTTCGAATGTTCAACGCCTCAGCAGTATACCTTGAGAGAGTCATCGTCATAATTCGATTTCAGCACTCCAACTGTGCCCTCATCTTTTGCTGCAATATTCTTTTTGAAAAACAAATGCAGTTTTTTATGAATGGTGTTGTAGTCTTTACAATAAAGCAAAGAAAAATTCTTCTCATCCTTTCCATACAAATCACACAATGGATAAAACGACAATGTCGGTGGCTCAGCATGGAATTACTTTTTTTATGGGCGTTTAAGCCAAGAGTTGTTGATTTCAGTCTGGCAAGACAAATTCTATGCTACCTGCCCATTATTTTCTCCGTTTCAAATATGCGTTTAAAGCTATAAAACCTAAAGCTGTAAAATCAGTCATATCTTCCCGCACATTCCATTTTAGAGTGCCAGGTTTGTTTCTTTGTTTGTTTGTTTGTTTTTATCAGAAGCTATTATCCTGCTTCTAAAGTCAAGAATAAACCTGTCTTCACATTCAAATCCCTGGCATATCCACACAATCCCAAATTCATGTATAGTTAATATCTTTATTATGTAATATATCTGATTTTCTTTCTCCCGTTCATCTTCGTTTACTAACATTTCACAGCCCTGTTTACAGAATATTGACACAGATAATCTTAATAATTTTAACCATTGTTTTACACGTATAATATAAGACCTAACGTATGGTGGATTTCTACAAATGTCACCGTATATTACTCTATTTGAAGTATGCAACGAAACACCTAAAAAGTGGTTGTTTGCAAATATATGTACTTTTTCTAAACTTGTGTTGTCATAAGGTCCCCAAATTCATATGTAAGAACTGGTTCAATTTTAGTATCAGAGAGTTTCCGGAATATTCTAGAATCAATGCAATTCGGTTTACGTAAAGCTCGTAAAATGTGTTTGACACCATATTTTTTACCTGTCTGCAAATCTCTGTTACGGCAGTTTTCAAGCTAAGCTTTGGTGTGAACAGCATGCCAAAATATTTGTAAGAATCAGTTACTTTTACCTCTGTAGCACCATAAAACCACTTTTCATGACTACTGTTTTGTGATACCATGACACTCGTTTTCTTATTTCAAAGTGAACGATATGTCTCTTGTTTCAATACATTTCATTGATTTTGGAAACTTAAAGCAGTATTAGACAATAGTATTTCACTATCTGCAAATAACATGAGAGAAAAAAAATCAACCGATCCTGGGATGGTTCGAATGCCATGTTTGCCTTTCCTGTTATCTCTACTGCCGATGTCTTAATAACAAATGAAAAATGAACAGCGAAAACATGAGAAGGCTTAATAGACATCCATTGTTCACTCCATGTGGACAATCAAAAACATCTGAGTAAACACGCGCATGCTGATACAGGATCACGCACACCACGAAGAACCGTAAGTAACTTAAGCATCCCCTCCAATGTTACGTGAAGTACTCCACCACGTGTTCCGATCCACGGTATCAGAGGCCTCTCTAAAATACTCGAAGGCAATGTGTAATTTTTGTATTTTTCAACAAATGCGATTGAATTAATACAAAAAGAGTGAAAAGATTATATATAGTGCTGTATCCTGAGAGACAGGGGGAGGGGGGGGGGGGCAGAGAGAGAGAGAACCCCGCCCCCCCAGAGAAAGAGAGAGAGGGGGTCTCTCTCTCTCTCTCTCTCTCTCTCTCTCTCTCTCTCTCTCTCTCTCTCTCTCTCTCTGGTGTTACAAAAGCTTATTTTTGTCTTTTTTTCCCCGCACCGTTGGACCACGACATTTGAAAGATGCAGCCTTCCAAAAAAAAAATTTTTTTTCGCAGCTTTACAACTCTAAACGTGAATACATTTGGATAGCAGCAAGCCAGAGAGACGGGTCGTTGTGCGCAGTTCTGTCACAGATGTACAAAGTTTTGAACCGAGGCACGCTGTGCAGCCTATGCTTGCCTGTGAACGCCTGCATCGGTTACACTTTCTGATTTTACTCTCTCTGTGTGTGTGTGTGTGTGTGTGTGTGTGTGTGTGTGTGTGTGTGTGTTTTGTGCGTGTGTGTGCGTGCGCATGCGCCCTCGCGCGTGTGCTTTCTATCTTTCTTTCTTTCTGTCTTTCTTTCTATCTTTCTTTTTTATCATTAACAAACAATGAAGGTAGATTTTTTCCCCAGTTTGAAAGACGGGCTATATATATATATATATATATATATATATATAACGTTATGATAATCGCAGTGTATTTTCTAGTGGAGCGTGTGGAGAGTGCGAGTGAGGCGGAGAAAGTATTTGAAGATGTCGTTTGAGGACAGTTTATGCAGGCTTTCAAATTCATTCACTTAACGCGTATCTCCTGCTTACAATACAGCGACTGGTTAATGCCCCGCACTTTTTCGGCGTTATATGGCTCAGTTTGCTTTTCTTGTTTGCTCGCCATGTTGCTCAGGGGAAAACTGGACTTTCTAAGCCTGTTCTGTTTTTCATTTGAGTCAAAGCCTCTGACATGTTCACGTTTGTGTGCTATGTGCTTTATTTTGTATTCAGGAAGATATACATGTGCGCACGCACGCTAGCGCTCAGGTATGGTGTGTGGTTGTGTGTGTTGATCATGTTCAGCTACTGAACTCTTGTATTGAAAAAAAACCCGTGCATTTTAAATAGACTTGGTGTTTGATTTTAATTCAGTTGTTTACGTTTTAAGTTCTGTGTTTCATTCTTTCAGTTCGGTCCATGGTTGCAACTGAAGAAGCTTTAAATAAAGCGAAATATATTTTGCACTTACTTCAGGTGTTTGTAGTTTTTTTTAACCATTCTTTATTTTGTATGGCATTTTGAAATTGTCTTATTTCGTATTCGTTTTCTCTGTGCACATTTGATGAGGAGGCTGGTCTCCGAATGTGGAGAGTGCAGTCTCATTTTTTCTCAGTTAATTGTTAGAGGTTGAACAATAGAAGTTACTCTGTGTCAGGTTTTCTTATGGAAGCAAGAGTTACCCTGCTTGTTTATTGTTTACTGTTCCCTGCCTCATTTTCTTTTCAATTAAAGAGGATACATTTTATTGATTTAAATGTATTAATCTGAATTCACAGATAACATTGTTCATGTTTTACAGGATACATACTTTCAAGGTTATGAAAAACAAAACGCTCCGCACAATTTGGATAGGGGTACCCAGCATAATTTTCATTTCTTTAAGACGGGATCCGTAGCGATGTGTTTGACTCATAATTTTAAACTCTAAAGGGATTCACAGGCGCCATCGTGTAGTCTCCTGGTCGTGGCGGTAATAAAGTTCTATTCATGAATATGTACGAAACACCCATAATATTATTATGCCTTGAATTAACCAATTACTGACGTCTTCTGTGGAAGAACTGTAACAATGGTCCTGATCCTCCTGGAAACAGGGAAGCATTCCAATGCAGCGTTCTTCGGCTTCTTGTTCACTAAACATCCCACTGTGTGCACGTTTGTCGTCATCTTTACTGTAGCACAGGACATGCGCTTCTTCTGTTTGTACTTCTCCGTTTTTTGTTGTTGTTGTTTTTTGTTTTTTGGTTTTTTTTTACCCCATCTAATCTCGCGGAGGCCGACAATGTGCCAGGAGTATTTTTCAGTCCCGTGGGCTAGTTCTTTCAATTTTCGCAATCTGCCTGAAAGTTTTAACGTTCCCTGTTGCCGGTAGAACCGAGACCACCACCACCTCCCACCCCCCTATGATCGATACCACTTCAACAATACATACTCCCTCTTCAGACTATGATGACGATCAGACCGACAAAAAAACCCTCCATTCTCATATCCAAAATGTCCTGAACAAGGCTGACTATAAAGACATGCTCATCGCTCAGGACGACTCGAATGCCAAGACTAGTACAGATGCTCAGGAATTCATGAAGAATTTCTGCAGCCCCTTGTGTAATGAAACTACTACGGACAAAGGGGCATGCCTGCTGTGAAATTGCCTGTGATAACGACTTGGTTCTTGCGAGCGCTGTCGATGAGCAAAGAGCATCCTGACGATGGAGATGGCACTCCTCAAAGGCCAGTGTCACAGCCACAGAGACTATTTTCTGCAGATGACCAGGTACAGGCCTGGTATCACTAGAACCACAACAAGGAAAGTTCCAGAAGCCAACATCGGTAGTGACCAAGATCTTGTCATAGTTAATTTTAAAGCACGTTGAAAGAGCCATTTTTTTAAGAATCAAGGGAAAAAAACAGCCGTCTCAAATTCAGCCTCGACAAGCTAAAGGGTCCTGACGTCGCTGAACAATTCCAAGCAGCCATAGGAGGAAACAAATCCCCACTCTTACTTCTGGCAGAAGACTAGGAAGCCTTCACAAATAATTCCATCCAAGTGATGACTGAACAGAGATCCTAGGTATAAGCTGATAGAAACACAAGCCACGGATCATAAGCAACACCTTGGAGATGTTTGACACTAGAAGACGCTTAAAACCACCCAAGATGACTGAGCGGGGGAGGGGGGGGGGGTGCAGCACCATAAACAAAAGAATCAATGAAGAAATTGAAGAGTTCAAAGAAAAGCTGGTGTTGTGACATTTAGAAAAACAAAAACAAACAGACAACGATAACGTAAAGAAAGCGTTGAAGGTTGTAAAACTCTTAATCAAACCGAAGCAAAGTAAAGTCAACGCCATTTAAGACACAGGCTCCACGATCTCACGCAGAAAGAAGACATCATAAAAAGGTCGACTGAATATCGCATGGAACTCGTCAATACACAAGACAACGGACTTCCATGTATGCTTTCCATGTATGCTAACTGTACAAGACATTAAATGAAGATGGTTTTACAGTACTACTTGAAGTCGTTGCCAACAGTGAAATCGCCGAAATGTGTGACGGCTGTGGGCATCAACAAAATCCCCGTAGAATTGTTGAAATATGGAGGAAAGGCAGCAGTTGATATCCTGACTGCATCTACAACGAATTCTGGCACACTTGGGAATGGCCCACAGCATGGACTAAATCGCTGATGGTCACTCTGGCCGAGAAAGGAAATCTCCAACACTGCCAGGTCTCTTGTGCTATCAGTTTGATCAGCTGTTTCATTTAAGTCATGCTTAAAATTATTTTGAACAAATACAGCAGATACCATGCGTGCTAAAGAATGGGCTGGATTCAACCAAAGCCAAAGTACCTTGGAACAGATCTATAACTGCATACCTTTTGCAAAAAGCATCTTCTGCACCACAGAATTTTTACCGCGTCCTCATAGACTTCAAGAAAGCATTGGACAGACACTGGCGGGAGGCATTATTGGCCACAGTGAAGAAATCTGACATCGGGCAAATGTAATCAACTCCATGCGGCAACTGTATGCCAAAGCGACTGGTATAGTGCTCATATATATGGTGCTACTGGAGTGTGGTTCATACTTCAGTTGGAGTTTGTCGGGGCTGCCTTCTGTCTTCCACTCTTTTCAACATATTCCCGGAATGTATCATGACTGATGCGCATGAAGATCACGTCAGCACAATCAGCACCGGAAGAAGCATCATCACGAACCATTGATTTGCAGATGACACCCATCACCTGGCAGGCAGCGAACAAGAAGTCGTCAGGCTTGTTCACAGACTGGGTGAAAGAAAATCAAGATGAGACACGGCAAATCAGCCCCAAAGACACCAGCGGATGGACAGCCACAAAACAGCCATTACTATGGACATAACAGCTAATGGACAAAAACTAGAAACTGTTGATCACTTCCCTTAACTGGGATCCATCAACAGCAATGACGGATCCAAACCAGAAATCCTCTCAAGGACAGCAGACAGCATTAGCACTGTCCAGACTAATTACCTGCGTGGAAGGACAACAGCACCTCCCATGCGCACTGGTTATTTTCCATTTTCTTGTATGCATTCGAAACATGGACCCTGACAGGGGATCTGGAAAATGAAACACCAACACGCTCGTAAAGAAATTCAGGCCAGTCTAGTTGTTAAATCTGATATAAATGAAAAGATCATGAGGCATATCCAACCAAAATGTGTTATCTATTCTAATTACTGAGGATCAAACAGGTCTTATTAAGAACAGATTTATATGAGACAACATTCCATTATCATCGTTCTGATCATCACCATTGTGTTCATCCGTTGTGTACTTTCAGCAGAGCTCGATGCACTTATAAATTAGCCAACACTCATACAAACATTAATCATAATAGGCACGCAGAATAACATACGAAAATCATTGTCGTCTACAGCCTGACACAACAACAAAACAATTCAGGCATGAAGCACTTCACAACATACTGGGATATTGACTTTAAGTAGTCATACTGTAGAGTGTGCCGGTGCATTGGTCCAATCACCACACCTGCATCACCGTTAAATGAAACAAAGAGTCGTCACCTTGACAGGACTCCAGAAAGCAAACAGGTGATCCTGATGTTGATCAATGACTTCAATAGCGAAATTGCGCAAGCTTCAGACAACCGACCTTCCCCCCTCCCGCCTCTCCTTTTTCACCCCTTCTGCTACACACCACACACACACACACACACACACACACACACACACACACACACACACACACACACTGACAGAGACAGAGAGAGAGAGAAAGAGAGATGGACAGACAGAGAGAGAGAGAGAGAGAGAGAGCACAATAGTGCGCAAGCGCACGCACTACGTACTCATTCTATTCCTGTGAAATAGTCGTTCAGTTTACACACACACACACACACACACACACACACACACAACACACACACACACACACCCGCGCGCAACTATGCATGCATTTTGATACGGGAGGGGGGGGGGGTTCAATTTCACTTAAAAATGAATTAAGTTTCAGCGAACAAAGTTTACAAACCCAACATGAATAACACACAGGGGTCCTTTTGTTGCTTTGCTGAAAACGTCTCTTGAGCACACACACACACACACACACACACACACACACACACACCACACACACACACGCACGCACGCACACACACACACACACACACACACACACACACACACACACACCGACTCTCTCTCTCTCTCTCTCTCTCGCTCTCTGAATATTTGCTCTGTGACGCCCATCATGTTGGCACATTCGCACCCCTTCCCTTTTCATTTAAACAAACACGCCTTCTTTTCATTCAAACAAATATTGGCAAAGTCATACTTATACTGCGGAAAATCGATCGTACGCTCTTGTCTATCTTTTAGTACGTATTTGTTCATTAAGTTTTCCTCAGCGAAGCCACTAAGATTGCTGCAGTACGAAGTGGGGTTACCTCCCTTCGGAAACCGGTCTGCACAAGTTTCGCACAACATGGCGCCAGCCTCTTATAAAAGGCAGATTCATTTTGGCGGCATTGAACAGAGATCAATCATCACTGGTGTAGGAGCCCGGGATTGAGGGGGGTCGGGGAGGGGGAATGGGGGGTGGCAAACGCCTCCCCTGCTCTGCCTCCGCGCAACCCCCGATTTTCCAGAAAGCGACTTTTTGCCCCCAGTGACTTGTCTAGGATTGGTCTGAAACGAATCCTCCTGTAGCCGGTGGCTGAGACTGTACGCCAAAGCCTGAGAGTGGATGCCCACTGGAATAGCCTTCCCTCAAAGTTCAATCCAGTATGTTACGAATAGGTGGTGGTAGTGCCAGTACTATTAGAAACCCCACGCATGCAAGTTCATAGGTGTAGACTTTCATCTACTAATCTCGAAGGTGAACAGGCCTCCAACGAGGCCTCAAACACCTCAAGTTCAAGTTCAAGTTAAATCCGTATCATCAACAGCAGCATCACACTTGAATCTAGAGAATTTTTGTATTTATTCCAAGTAACGTGAAGGGGAGGAGCGGGGAGGGGGGGGGGGGGGGGGGGGGGAGCGGCGGGGTGATGTCAGGAAATATGGAACGACAAAATAGTGGGGGGAGAGGGGGGGATATAGGACAGGGGGCGTATTGGGAATCCTGGAAACAGGGACGAAAGAATCTCCTGTGGAACAAACCAAAAGTCCCCCTGTAACTAAACTGCTAAAATGTACGTAATTTACCCAGGCTTTACTCATTCGTTCCTGTACTCTGTGGGCGAGGAACTCGTTTGAAACACTTTGTTCACCATCTGTGGTTTATGCACACAATAACCTTAAATGACATGTCAATCTAATCTTTACAACAACAACAACAACACAACACACAAAGAAAAGAAAAGAAAACACAACGGGCGACGTAAAATATCCATGAAAGGAACTGCATGATATTTCGTCTCATTCTTATTTAGAGACATTATTATTCTGATTCCTGCCAAGTCGAATGTAACCACAAAAGGGGTACATATGTTAGTATTGGAGATATATATGTTAGAACTGGAAGTGAGGCCTCTAATAGGCTGAAGCCTAGCAGATCGTACACGGCTGTCCAGAGATTATATGAACAATTCATGATTCCAGTAATGAGGGTAATGGTAATGGTAACGTTGTATACGGCCCAGCCAACCGCAAAGGGCCATATCAGGGCTGTCACCGCGTTGAAGTCAACTCGTAAGTCGTTGAAAAAAAATCATTTACACCGTTCTTTAAAACACACCTTCCAAAAACACACATGGCACAGTATCCACATAGGTTCAAATCAGTCTGTTAAACATGAAATGAGCAGGCCATGGTTCCAGGAATGAGAGTACATTTTTCACATGGGTTAATATCAGTCTGTCACATAGGTTAATATGTCTGTTCCAATACTGTTTGGTATCACAATAATCATATCAGCCAAAGAGGGGGCGACTCGGGAATCTAAATCACGTCTACCCTTTTATCCGTTATTCCGTACTCCAGGTCCATGACGATTCTACTGGGGAATACAACGAATCAACTACTTACCCTATCAAGCTGACAGAGGTCTTCGAATTTCTATTCTTTCACATGACTGATGTTCGACGGCCAAAACACGCCGTCCAAATCCTCGAACAAGACAATACCTGCAGTGATGCGCGACGCCGTGCAATGCGGGCGAGCTTGGCGGAAATGCACCCTGCTTGACCAGTGTTCACTGTCGGTCAGGTAATCACGCATGCATGCATACAAGCACAGACATACACGCGCACGCGCACGGCACACACACACACACACACCACACACACACACACACACACACACACACACACACACAGGGGGGGGGGATTGTTGGCCTGCACGTGCCTTCCCCCACTGCTAAAATGTTCAACATACACACACACAGACACAGACAGACACAGACACACAGGCACACACACACACACACACACACACACACACACACACACCACACAACGCACACACATATATATATATATATATTTTCAGC
>CM065722.1:10057076-10067076 GCA_033310375.1 Conus canariensis
TAGTGATCCCGGTGTATGGTGTCCCCTGAAAGACTAGCACCCTGACTCCCACTTAGTGAACCCAGTATAACCGCCACTTAGTGATCCCGGTGTATGGTGTTCCCCTGAAAGACTAGCACTCTGACCGCCACTTAGTGATCCCGATGTATGGTGTCCCCTGAAAGACTAGCACTCTGACCCCCACTTAGTGATCCCGGTGTATGGTGTCCCCCTGAAAGACTAGCACTCTGACCACCACTTAGTGATCCCGGTGTATGATGTCCCCCTGAAAGACTAGCACTCTGACCACCACTTAGTGATTCCGGTGTGTGGTGTCCCCCTGAAAGACTAGCACTCTGACCACCACTTAGTGATCCCGGTGTCCCCTGAAAGACTAGCACTCTGACCACCACGTAGTGATCCCGGTGTCCCCTGAAAGACTAGCACCCTGACCGCCACCTAGTGACCCCGGTGTATGGTGTCTCCCTGAAAGACTAGCACTCTGACCCCCACTCAGGGACCCGGTGTATGGTGTCCCCCTGAAAGACTAGCACTCTGACCGCCACTCAGTGACCCCGGTGTATGGTGTCCCCCTGAAAGACTAGCACTCTGACCGCCACTTAGTGACCCCGGTGTATGGTGTCCCCCTGAAAGACTAGCACTCTGACCACCACTCAGTGACCCCGGTGTATGGTGTCCCCCTGAAAGACTAGCACTCTGACCGCCACTTAGTGATCCCGATGTATGGTGTCCCCTGAAAGACTAGCACTCTGACTGCCACTTAGTGACCCCGGTGTATGGTGTCCCTGAAAGGCTAGCACTCTGACCACCACTTAGTGATCCGGTGTATGGTGTCCCCTGAAAGACTAGCACTCTGACCGCCACTTAGTGACCCCGGTGTATGGTGTCCCCCTGAAAGACTAGCACTCTGACCGCCACTTAGTGACCCGGTGTATGGTGTCTCTGAAAGGCTAGCACTCTGACCACCACTTAGTGATCCCGGTGTATGGTGTCCCCCTGAAAGACTAGCACTCTGACCGCCACTTAGTGACCCCGGTGTATGGTGTCCCCCTGAAAGACTAGCACCCTGACCGCCACTTAGTGACCCCGGTGTATGGTGTCCCCCTGAAAGACTGGCACCCTGACCCCCACTTAGTAAACCCCAGTATAACCGCCACTTAGTGATCCCGGTGTATGGTGTCCCCCTGAAAGACTAGCACCCTGACCCCCACTTAGTGAACCCAGTATAACCGCCATTTAGTGATCCCGGTGTATGGTGTTCCCTGAAAGACTAGCACCCTGACCCCCACTTAGTGAACCCAGTATAACCGCCACTTAGTGATCCCGGTGTATGGTATCCCCTGAAAGACTAGCACTCTGACTGCCACTTAGTGATCCCGGTGTATGGTGTCCCCCTGAAAGACTAGCACTCTGACCCCCACTTAGTGAGCCCGGTGTATGGTGTCCCCCTGAAAGACTAGCACTCTGACCGCCACTTAGTGACCCCGGTGTATGGTGTCCCCCTGAAACACTAGCAACCAGACCGCCACCTCGAGGTCAATGGAAAGATGGTGGTGACGGAACCCGCACAGTGCAACAGTCGAACGACTGGCCAGCAACTGTCGTTTCCAGTGACTTAGCCGCTAAACCACCTTTCACCACTGTGTGTGTGTGTGTGTGTGTGTGTGTGTGTGTGTGTGCGTGTGTGTGTGTGTGTGTGTGTGTGTGTGTGTGTGTGTGTGTGTGTGAGTGTGTGTGTGTGTGTGTGTGTGTGTGTGTGTGTGTGTGTGTGTGTGACACAGAGAGAGAGAAAATGTGTGCGTGCGTGTGTGTGTGTGTGTGTGTGTGTGTGTGTGTGTGTGTGTGTGTGTGTGTGGACAGAGAGAGAGAGAAAAAAAATGTGTGTGTGTGTGTGCGCGCGCGCGCGTGTGTGTGTGTTTGTGTGTGTGTGCGTGTGTGCGTGCGTGTGTGCGTGCGTGCGTGCATGTGTGTGTGTGTGTGTGTGTGTGTGTACGTGCGTGTGACAGAGAGAGGAGAGAGAGAGAGAGAGAGGGGAGAGAGAGAGAGAGAAAGAGAGAGAGTACTCTCGGGAACTCCACTGCAAAGCCATTGGCCTGTTAGAAAAAAAGACGGTACACTCTGATGAGAAGAATAACGAAATACACCAGCCCCGTGGCGAAGTGGTCAGCGTCGCGGAACTCCCGGCTGGGAGGTCGTGGGTTCGAATCCCATCAGAAGTCATGTGGGTTTTTCTGCCCCGACCGGCTCCTACCCAGAGTTGAGTTGCTGCGGACTCAGTTGGGAAGACTGGGACCACACAGTCGAGTTTCATCCACTTAATGGATGCGTTTCTGAGAGTGTTGCTCAGATTTCCTGACCAACACTGCATGTGCCTGTATCTCTCGGGCCTGGTTGATGCCGGGATATATTATGAAAGGAAGCGTAGAGTACAGCCCTGTCATGTAGTCTCAGACCGAAATGGAAATCCGTAGCATCATCTTAATCATCCTCATTTTTCATCGATCAGCATAAAAAAAAAAAAAAATGTCTCAAATTCTGTGGCCCTTCATGCCCTGCTCTCATGGTGACCTCAATTTCGATGTCCTCTCCACGTCTGTGGCCTTGGTTTGGTTCCGTCGGGGTCACCGGTATCGGCGAGTCCATGGGAGCTGTCGTTGGACGGACGTGGTGGCGCCCTCCGGAGGGAGAGCTCACTCGCGCCGGCTCCGCGACTAAGCAATTATTGTCGTCAGTAGGGGGCTTAGTAGGTGGTGTCCTGCGTATGTTAGATCAGAACAGGCGCCACTGAACACCACCGAAGTGACTCGGCAGCAGTGCAGTGTCTCCCTCCGGTGGGTTGCCTCTTGACGACTTGACACTGACTGCTCCCTGTGGGTTGCCGGTGCCGGGGCTGCGGCGGGGCCGACCGGGCTGTGGCTGTGGACAGGGTGTCAGAATGAGCGGCGTGGGTGCACTGCCTGAGGTGGCGCAGAGGTTGGGACAGCAAAAAAAAAAAAAAAAAGAATAACGAAATACACAGGACATTCAAAAAGGAGTAAATCCAATGTCACAATGAAGGCACAAAACAAACACCAATGTCAGTCTGTCCTTAATTCACGCTGCCACATGTGGCGGTCATACATAGCCGAGCGATGACATGTATGAAAACCTCTTATTTTCACCGCGTAATGTTCACATGCCCAAATTTCGTAATACTTTTTTTTGGTGATGCACCATGTCTATATTACGAAACACCATTTTTAGATATACATTTTAGCAGATATTTTCCATGTCATAAACTAGTATTTGATGTATTCAAAGGGTTCGCTGTCTGTGAACATTTCTTTGATTTTTTTTTCAAACCTTTTCTTTATAACTAAAGTCATATATCTCACATGAAGGCTTAGAAGGGCATCTTGACATTTCCCTGTTATGATCATAGATAGATTATATGGCAGCAATCATGGAAATGATTGGTAAGTAACAACAGGTAAAACTATCAGTTATGCACTCCGACGACGCCATTTTTACCACGCTCCATCTAGAAACCCAAAACGACGAAAACGAATTTTTACTGAGTATGATCAGTTATGAAAGTTGAAATGTCCGTTTTAGTCTTATGGACTTTTTTTTATTCAAGAATTCATGGATGTCATTATTTTCCATGTTATCGTTTTAAAAATTTTTTAATGTATTTTTGAAAGAAGAATTATTATCATTCCGCCGCTCGAAAGGAACGAACAAATTACAAAACAAACACGACGCGTTTCGACCTCTTTGGTCTTCTTCAGGCAAGATAAACAACATTCAGTTCAAGAAAACGAAGAACGAGCAATCACTGATCTCAAATTGGGCGTAAAATGCACATTGATTTCATTGTCCTCAATGTTGTTTGTCTTGCCTGGAAAAGAACAAAGAGGTCGAAACGCGTCGTGCTTTGTCTTGCACTTTATTAGTCCCTTTTGTCCGGCAGAATGATAATAATTTTTCTTTTCAAAATACATAGAAATCTTTTTTTTTTCTTCTAAATTTGTCTCAAGTGCCGCCTGCAGTCACCTCACTTTGAAACTAACTGTTATATGTTTGATTAAACAGTTTTGACAGAAAAGACGTTGATGATATTCTCAGCTGTCTGTAAGGATTCACTCATTTTGCGTACTCTCAATGCGTTACCGCATTTAAACCTGTTTATCGCATAGCGTACTTCCTACTGAGTTAGGTCATAAATCTACATCAGGAACGTAAACATCTTCCCCTTTGTAGGTTTTCAGTCAACTCGTTTACGAGTTGAGCATTAAATTCTACGGCCAAAGTGTGCAAATTGGAATTTTTTCCTTCCAACACTGCGGGATTGATCACCCAGTTATATGACTCACCGTTACTTTGTGTTCAAGTATCAACTGCTTTAGCACTGTGTCCTCTTCTCTTTAAAGTAAAGTGATATGACCTCTTGTCCTTCGTAGTAATCTGCTGGTCGAATCTTTCCCTGGCATTTGCCTGATGGTCTTTAGGATGTCCAATATGGATGCAACGGGTCAGCGCTCTACCAGCTGCGCGTTTTTGGTACAATCATCTCTTGTCAAACTCTCCGATTTTTTTCCGCGCGCATGCTGCATGTCGGATCGTTTGCAGAATGCACTGTCCTGTCTTAAGCAAACGCTCTATTTTTGCGCTGCCTTCATAATACATTTTGAGAGTCAACCAGGCCCGAGAGATACAAACACCTGCAGGGTGCACTGTCCTGTCTTCAGCAAAAGGCTATACCTTGCGCTGCCTTAATGATACATTTTGAGAGTTAAACCAGGCCCGAGTAATACAAACACTTGCAGGGTGCACGGTCCTGTCTTCAGCAAAAGGCAGTATTTTTCGCTGCTTTCATGACACATTTTGAGAGTCAACCAGGCTCGAGAGATACAAACACCTGCAGGGGGCACTGTCCTGTCTCCAGCAAAAGGCTATCTTTTGCGCTGCTTTCATGACACATTTTGAGAGTCAACCAGGCCGGAGAGATACAAACACCTGCAAGGTTGGTCAGAAAAATGAGCGAGATGCATCCGTGAAGTAACTGTTAATTTTGTCGTCATTTTCCAGAATTCCCCAACGCGGCCCACTGTTGCTCTGGGCGATGACCTGAAGGACGAGGAGGACGGGGAAAAGGGTCCGGCCAAGAAACCCAAACCTCCCCAAAGCAAGGATGGATCCAGGGGTGTCTTGGTGAGTACAGTGAGGCATCAGAGAGAGATTGACATAAAAAAAATCTCATACTGTTGAGTTTCCTCATAACCGATATCAATCAACTGGGATGAGTCTGAGTAGTACAGGGAAACATTTAGCGTGGAGAGAGATCAGGACAGAGTGATTTGTATACGTACACACATACATGTGTGCTCTCACTATGAGCACATACAGTTAATACTAATGGCACAGACAATGTTAGGTAGATACCCAAGGTCTGACCAGCTCGTTGGGCTGATGCGCAGATCATACATCTGCTAACTCGTAGCCATGAGACCCTCTTCGTAAATTCTCTCCATCTCAGGCATTAATTCATTTATATTCATTTATCCTCAGCTTTAACTCTTGCGCAGTGTGATCTCGAAACTTGGCAGATGTGGTGTAGCCTGTATGGACTAGTCCGCTCGCAGCGACACCTCCCTGATGAAACTGAATCTGAAACTGTTAACTGCCGGCAGATGTGGCAGAACCTTTAGAGTCTAGCACTTGAACTGTTCACACTCTATGGCTAGAATGTCTTGTGAACGAATACGGCGTATTTATACTGAATATTGAAAAATGGAAACGATGTGACTGTTTGTGCCTACGCCTGGAGGTTTCATTTACGCCACGTCCTTAGAACGGTTCACTTCAGGCTCTTGTCAGCAAGATCATGGACACTTGCCCAGTAAACTTGACCACTGGCGATAACTGTTGCCATGTTCGTGTCGTATCGAAACTTTTCAGTCATTTAAACTTTGAAATTTGACTAATCCATGTCCGGTTCAAAAACATAAAATGGGAAGTTATCTTTCGGTCCATGTCAGTTATTACTTCCCCTGGCGGACATGTTTTCACTCACGAACTGAGTGGCGGAATGTATGCAGGATCTGATGGGCCTTGGCTGGAAGCCAGCTCTCTCTCTCTCTCTCTCTTCTCTCTTCTTTCTTCTCTCTCTCTCTCTCTCTCTGTCTGTCTGTCTCTCTCTCTCTCCCTCTCTCTCTTCTCTCTCTCTCTCTCTCTCTTCTCTCTTCTCTCTCTCTCTCTCTCTTGTCCTTCTCGGCGTCCCGTTTTGGCTGGCCTACAAGACCTTGGCAATAGTGACCGACTTGGAAGTTTGAATTAGTAAACAAAGTGTTGTTTGAAAGAAACCCCATTACTGGCTAGTGGGTCGCTTTATCCAGTCGACAGTTTCCTGTCGACTGTCTGTCTGTCTGTCTGTCTGTCTGTCTGTCTGTCTGTCTGTCTCTCTCTCTCTCTCTCTCTCTCTCTCTCTCTCTCTTTTCTCTCATTTATTTAGTATCTTCTTCGCCCGATTACGTATCCATTTCTGTTGCATTTTTCTCTATTTTGGTTATTCTGTTGATAACTAGAACGACACAAAGGAAAGAGCAAGATCCACCGGATCTTGAATCCACCGGATCTTGGATCCACCTTTTGAATCAATTTATGAGTGAACATTACCTTCCAGTCTAAGGGAAATAATAGTTGGCTTGAACGAAAGGAGTTAGTTCCCGTGTGTGTGTGTGTGTGTGTGTGTGTGTGTGTGTGTGTGTGTGTGTGTGTGTGTGTGTGTGTGTGTGTGTGTGTGTGTATTAGTTATAAGAATACGACATGCAAAAATACTAAACATCAACATTCGCATCATCTGGAAGTTTAAGCATTTCCACGAAAAAAATATGACTTCGTTGAAAGTCAGCAGTTTCTAATAGTAACTTCCCAGTGTTCAAGACCAACGGCAAATTTGTAAATTACCTTATCAAACACTGTAAACCGGACCTGGATTTCCCGTTGGTCCAGATCCACCCCACCCCCCCAAAAAAAATATATCAATGGGTTCAGTTTGTGAAGCTATGATCTCCATGGTGGAGGCGGTCACTTCTGACAGGACAGGACAAGGAAACAAGATGTTAATCTTCTGCATCTCTAATCGTGAACACAAACTGATTTATACGGATGAGTGGACATCCCACTGTTCTGCGCCCTGCTTCTGTTTTGGGGCGTCTGTGGAGCACGGAGAGGAGATACAGGGAGGGGGAGGGGAGGGAGGGGGGGGGGGGGGACCAGGACGCCCACACAGAAGAAGCCCCAACGTGAACAGCAGAAACGTCACCAGTCATCAGTCATTCTGCACACGTGCCTCGCGAACCCACGCACACACACACGCACACACACAAAAACAAAATCCAAACTAGCAGACAGGTATAAACAAAGTAGAAGGTTTCATTTCCTGTCCGACTCATTTCGGTTGACTAATCTATGAATGTTCTGGCTGACCGTGTGAGTGTGTGCGGGCACAGGTGACTGACTGACCATGTGTGTGCGGGCACAGGTGACTGACTGACCATGTGTGTGTGGACACAGGTGACTGACTGACCATGTGTGTGTGGATACAGGTGACTGACTGACCATGTGTGTGTGGACACAGATGACTGACTGACCATATATGTGTGTGGACACAGGTGGCTGACTGACCATGTGTGTGTGGACACAGGTGACTGACTGATCATGTGTGTGTGTGTGTGGACACAGGTGACTGACTGACCATGTGTGTGTGGACACAGGTGACTGACTGACCATATGTGTGTGGACACAGGTGATTGATTGACCATATATGTGTGGACACAGGTGACTGACTGACCATATATGTGTGGACACAGGTGGCTGACTGACCATGTGTGTGTGGACACAGGTGACCGACTGACCATGTGTGTGTGGACATAGTGGACTGACCATATGTGTATGGACACAGGTGACTGACTGACCATATATGTATGGACACAGGTGACTGACTGACCATGTGTGTGTGGACACAGGTGACTGACTGACCATGTGTGTGGACACAGGTGACTGACTGACCATGTGTGTGGACACAGGTGCGGTGCCTGCTGAACATCTTCGGGGTGATGCTGTTCCTGAGGCTGACGTGGATCACGGGTCAGGCGGGCATCGGACTGGGCGCCGTCATCGTCCTGCTGGCCTCCGTGGTCACCACGTTGACCACCATGTCCATGGCCGCCATCTGCACCAATGGCGAAGTCCGCGCAGGTCAGTTAGTGGACACGGGAGGAGAGAGAGAGAGAGAGAGAGAGAGAGAGAGAGAGAGAGAGAGAGAGAGAGAGAGAGAGAGACAGACAGACAGACAGACAGACAGACAGACAGAGAGAGAGAGAGCAAGACACAGAGAAGAGAGAGAAGAGAGAGAGAGAGAGAGAGAGAGAGAGAGAGGAAGGGGGCTTACAGGGGGCAGAGAGAGGGTGGGGGTACAGGCTAGGAAATAGTCGGCATAGTGTCATGAGTGGCTGCACACCAAAAAGAATTAACGCGCCAAGGCCTTGCATAAGAAGTCTTGTATTTACAGACTGGCGCCATTTGTTCTGAGAATTTTTTCTTGTGTCTGAGAGTTTGATTCTCCTCGTTTTCTTTTATATGGCCATCAGGGTACAACAAACCAGGGGGTTCCAAGCAGACAGATTAAAATCAACGGAATGGGACTGATTGGGGCGAAAAGATAGGGTCACGGGTGAGTGCAAAGGCCGGAAATGTGACGTCAGCTAAGGGGAAGGTCATGTATTTGAAGACTGGCCGTGATTTCATCGGTGAAAATTCCACCTAAAAAAAAAACCAAGGGAAATAATTAATAGAGAGTTGTTCGTTGGATCAGTCATCAGTTGAACAGCAGGTGATATTGTGTTCCAACAGGAGGGGCGGTACTACATGATTTCTCGCAGTCTGGGGCCGGAGTTTGGTGGAGCCATTGGACTCATCTTCTCCCTGGCCAACGCTGTGGCCGCCGCCATGTATGTCGTGGGGTTTGCCGAGACTTTGCGAGATTTGGTCAAGGTAAGCAAGTTGTATACTACGATCATTAATAATAGCAATAGTAGTTGTAGAAGTAGTAGTTGTAGAAGTGGTGGTGGTGGTGGTAGTGGTAGTAGTAGAAGTAGCAGTAGTTGCAGTAGCAGTTGTTGTAGTAGCAGTAGTGGTACTAGTAGTTTTTGTTGTTGTAGTAATAGTAATGATAATAACAATAAATGATAATAGTAGTAGAAATAGTTCTGGTGGTGGCAGTAGTAAGCTTAGTAGTAGCAGTAGTTAGTAGTGGTAGTAGTAGTAGTAGTAGTAGAGTAGTAGTGTGGTGGTGGTGGTGGTGGTGGTGGTGGTGGTACTGTGATATTGCACCAAGCGACGGAGCTACACATAATAATTATGATTATCGTTTTTATGTTGTTGTCGTTGTCGTTGTCGTCGTCGTTGTCGTCGTCGTACCCTGGCTAAAAGACTCCAGGGATCATCCAAACAGCCGAGTACTTGAACACTATGGTACAAATGCATCAGCTGGGGATGAGAACATTACGTGTGTGACCGTTTTTGATTACCCCGCCACATGGGCAGCCACACTCCGACTTCGGGGGATTTTGGAGACTGATAATGTTATGCCAGGAGCTTGCCACGACTGAAGACAATCCCCGCATAACTATGCAGAGCATAACAACATTTTGATGTAGTCTTGGTGTTCTAGCCTATGACAATTGGTCTGACACAGCCTTAAGCCAAGGCGGGGTCTGACGTGAATCAGCAGCCCATGGGTACAGATGGGTGGAACACAGTGTGTGTGTGTCTTGCCGTGTCCCAGGAAGAGGGTGGGGCCATCACGGGAGACTCCCTGAACGACGTCCGGGTCATTGGCATGGCCATCAGCGTGCTGCTCCTGGGCGTGGTGATGATCGGCCTGGACTTCGAGAGCAAGGCTCAGGTGGTCCTCCTCCTGATCCTCGTCGTCTCCATCATCAACTACGTCGTGGGC
>CM065722.1:10072076-10087076 GCA_033310375.1 Conus canariensis
ATCATCGCCCCCATCATCTCCAATTTCTTCTTGATGGCTTACGCCTTGATCAATTTCTCCTGCTTTGATGCCGCCATGGCCAACTCTCCAGGTAAGACGGATATGACGTCAGCCCGCATAACCTCGGAAGAAGTGGAGGGGAGGGGGGAGGAGGGAGGGGGGCGAGGAAGCGGGGGGCTGGGGGGGGGGGGGAAGGGTAAGGCAGGAGTGGAAAGTTGGTGATGTTGGGAAGAGGTTAAAAAAAAAAAAAAGAAAAAGAAAAGAAAAGAAAAAAAAAAGAAATATTATCTTCGACATTTGTTTTTCAGTGTTTTGTACACTACGGTCAGAACCAGGGTCTGAAGATCTGCACAAATTAGAAAGATTCTGTCGGGGGGGGGGGGGGGGGGGGAAGAAACAGCTTCTCCTACCAAGTCAAGGACGAAATTGTTTGAAGCGCATAGGGAACACAATCATGACTCAGCATGATTAGGACAGAATTCTTGACCACTAACTCATAAAGACAATATTCATCTTTGTCACCGATCGGCGGGTACTAAACTAGTACGTCCACGTGTTTAAGAGTAGTGGTGGTCCAAGATAGAGAGCGTGTGCGAGTATGCGTGCGAGTGTGTGTGTGTATGTGTGTGTGTGTGTGTGTGTGTGTGTGTGTGTGTGTGTGCGTGCACGCGCGCTCGCGCGTATGTGAGGTTGGGATTTAGTTAGCTAGAGTTAGGTTAAGTTCCTCAGGGTTAGGTAGAAAGATTAGGCTAGGTAGGAGGCTGGGGAAATAGGACATACAGTATTCTTTCATTCCAGTCTTCACTTATTGAAGGAATGGAATGGAAGCGGGAGGTTGGTTTCATTCCCGATTGTTACCCTTTTGTTACTTTGGTTCTATACCAGAGAAGGCGGGGCAGGATATCGGCTGTTGTTGTGTTGTCAAGTCTGTGAGTTGTTGTGGTAAATTGTCGTGTTGTTGCACGAGCAACAACTAGTCCGTTGGTCAGGTGTGTCAGCTCTGCGGAGGAATACACTGCTCTGACCAATCGTTGTTTTGTGTGGTGAGTAGAGTTCGCGTGATTCCGACCAGGGCGGAATGTGTTGGGGTAGCTTCACTTCGGTCCCTGGTGTTCGTCGGAGTGGACGTACGCCTTGTAGGTGCGGCGGCAGCGCCGTTAGTTTTTGAAGAGTGACTTCGAGTCATATAGTTAGTGCCAGGTCCTCGTCGGGGTTGGGTGCCCTTGGCCTGTGCTGAGTCGGTGTCGTCCTTGTTGGCAGCCACTGTCAGCCAGTTGCAGAACTGGTGTGGTTGATCGTCTGTATGTCCAGGTTGGTGATCTGTTAGGTTCGTTGTGTTGTAGTTCGTCGTGTTGTTTTGTATTATGGCGAGTTGTACTGTAGTTGTCTCATGTTGGGATTAGTTGTATTGTGTTCGTTGCGTATACTGGTTGTCTGGTATGATGTCGTCTTGGTTTCGTGATTGAAATTTGTTGTCAGCCGGTTTGTGTTGTTACCTCTTTTCGGTATATTCTGTAAGTAGTGTACATAGTGGTTCCTGAGTTCGATTGTCATGTGACAGGTTGGCTAGACAACGTGGGTTCAATATAATGACCGTTGATGGACAGTGATGTAGATATTGTTTGTGGTTAGTTCATGGTAATGTCAGTGGGTTCAATAAGAGGGTAGTACGAGGTTGCATTTGGTTGAGGATTATAATATGAGTCAGGTGCAGATGTGTCTGCGTGAATCATAGAGGGGTTTGATGATTGTGCTCAATCTCAGTTGTAAATAGTAGGAGTTCGTTGAAATTGATTAACGATTTCGGAGTTGACCTGCACAGCATTCGAATCGGTTAACTGTGTAGTAAGGCCAAGGCCAATTTGTGGTCTAGTGGTTTATACTGGGGTACGGTCGTAACCATTCAACTTATATTGGTGTCTTTTCACTTTCGTTACGAGTCAGGGTTCTCGACGCGGGTGTCGTGCGCGTGCGGACTGTATCTGTGACGTACGCATTTGGTACAGGACAGTGAGTCCATAGGGTAGAAGTTTTTGTAATACAAGTGACAGTCGTCACACATGCAGGGATGTATGTGTTTGTGACAGAACGGGGTTGGAGAAAGATGTCTTAGGTGGTGGGGAGACAGTCCCATTATGAATTTTAGTAGTCGGAAAGAAGGGAAAGGTAAAGTTTAAGGCGAGTAGCTTAGCAGTCGATAGGATAAAAACGGATGATGTGCAGCATGTAATATTGTATGAAGTGTGGTTGTGTTGGCATAACAAAGATTAACCACTGGGTTATCTGACAAGAGATGACATGAGAGTGAGGTGCTGGATGGAAATTTTGGCGAACAAATCATGTTGTTTTTGATATATGATTATAATTGACAGTGCAAAGAGGGGTAATAATGTGAAGGATTGTGGCTGCGAGCCGATTCTCTTGTGTGAACATGCTGGAACTGTGAACCGCTAAAAATTGATGTTTTTTTTTTTTCTGAGAGATGTGTATTACTACTGGTTATTGTGTGGAGACATTTCCTTGTGAAATTGGCCATTTCCTCGATTATTTAGTATGTCCTAAGGGGGCCCATGGAGTCCGTGTTGGATCGCTTAGATTGGTTTATTTCTCCGAGAATTGGGTGTGATTCATAATGTCATATGTAATAGCGTGGATTGGCTCAGAGAGAATATTGTTTTACCGCTGTTGTAAGGGTTGGCAGGAAATGGGTCTGATAACCCCAAAGTGAGTAATGGGTTGGGGGATGTGTTCGAAATTAAAGGGGTCACTCTCATGCCCGAGTGGGAAGTAGGCAAGGGAGATGGAGAGTTAAAGCTTTACCAAGTAGCCTATGTGCCTTGATGACTCGGGTAGTAGCAACACTACAGTAGTGGCCTCCAGTTGTGTCAGCAGGTATCCTGCTCTGTCCTGAGGCTGGGGCCAGATCACCGCAGTCCACTGCCGCGTGCCGGCGGGTGAGCGGCGCTTCCAGTGCCTGCTGTTTCCCCGGGAGAGGGAGACCACCCAGGCCGTCTGCCTTCTGTGGGCAGCTCTCCTCCAGCTACCGGTGCTCTTCCGGGAGTTCTCCGGCACTGGTTCCTCGTCCCTGTTTAGGCGTCCTGTGGGAGGGCGCTGCACCAGGCCTTTTCCACCCTTGGTGTCCGGCGGGGCCTTCAGAGGAGGAGGCGTCCTACGAGCCCCGGACCCGTCGAGAGGGCGTCTGGTGTGTGTGCGTTGGGTGTCGTGCCCATCGCGGGGAGGAGTCAGACTGCGGGAGGCCACGGTCAGCGCCGGGGTGCAGAGTCTTCCGGGAGGGTGTCGGCCCGCGGAGGAGCCACGGACAGCGCCGGGGTGCAGAGTCTTCCGGGGAGGTGTCAGCCTGTGAGGGGCCACGTACAGCGCCGAGGACTGGAGCTTTCCGGGCCGGGATGGGTTGTCCCATGTTTGTGATAGAAGGGGTGTAGCGTTAGGCAGTAGGGTTAGGGGTGTTAGCTACTGCCTCCTTTTAGGACGTAGTGGCCGGTTCAGTGTAGGGTACTTGTCGTTGCCTCCCTTATTAGGGACGCAGCGACCAGTTTGGTAGTGGTCCGGGGTTAAAAGAGAAGGGTGAGTCCTGGGGAGAGGTGTGGGTGGTAGCAGTCGTTAAGAGATTAGAGTCCCTTTGGTAAATCCTTGTCCCTAGTAGTTAGTCACCACGTGTGCGGGCTATCGCTGTGTCCCCAGGTCACAGTGATATACCGCAACTGGTGTTTCAGGTTAGGTTAGGGTCTTCCAGGTCATTATAGTAGAGTAGGGTGAGTCAGCGGGAATTGGATACTTGTGTGCAGTTGTGGATGTGCGTGAGTGGTGGCGCCATGGAGTGTGTGTGAAATAAAGAAGCGTGCGTGATTGTAAAACTGTATTAGTGTGCTGTGTTGTCTGACCTAGTGTGTGATAGGCGTGGGTAAGGGTGGTAGGGCCGTCCGGCTTAGCGACCGTGACACTTTGGTGGAGATGCGGGGTACCATAAGGGGTTCTGGGTAGGTGATAGGTAGCTAGAAGGGAGGTAAGGGGGGTGTTGTGTCCGGTGTGTACGTTGTGTGAAATGTAAGTGGGTGGTTGGTGGGAGCGTACCAGTACCCTGGGAGGTGGTACGTAGTGTCCCTGTTCACTTCAGGCAGGTTTCCATTGGCATTGGGGCAGGGCACTTGTGTTGGTGTGAATGGGTTGGCGCTACCGTGTGAGTGAGGTATGAATGGTCAATAAACATTGAGTGGTTGTTGGAAGTGTGAGTGATTACACAGTACAGTGTAGGTGAGGTGCCAGAGGGTACCAGGTGTCTTTTGTGTCCCTTACATGTGGTATACCCCAGTGAGTAGGTAGAGTGGTACCCAGCCCGTGACTGTGCACGCTGTGTGCTCGGATATCCTGTGGGGATTAAGGGCAGTGTAAGCCCAGGTGACTGTGTGTGGGAAGCACGAGGGTGTGCAGGGGTGTGACACTAAGGTGTGCTGGGAGTGCATATGGACTTGCGGGGTGCAAGTGCACTGTGATCGTGTGGGTACGGCCTACCAGAGACAATGAAGCCTGTGACTGTGGGTAACTGGTGCGCATGCACAGTGGACAGTGGACACACGGTGTCACGTGATTCAGTCAGTGACCAGACAGTGCATTGGTAGTATTGTATGGGTTGGAGCCCATGTGGGTATATGTATGAGGTACACAAGTGTGGGTGGAGTTATGCTTGGTGCGTGACACATTGAGAGTATTGTGTACTTGTGCTGAGTTGCTTCCGGGGCTAGTGCGTAGTCAGGAACCTCCAGTTGCGCTCAGATCGCATACTGTCCGTTGCTAGCTCTGTGGTGGTAGGGGTACCCTATGTCTAAACACACCCGAGCCCATCCGCAGTACGACCCCGATAGTGTCATGGATCCACAGGCCCCTACGGCGGATACCAAACCTAAGGTTAGTGACCAGGATGCGGGGGTGGATCGAGAACAGGGGACGGGGGCTTATGCAAAGTTTGCCAAGTTGGGAGCGGCGATGGGTTTAGCTGGAGGAGACCTCGCCAAGTTCGTCACAGACTCAGTACGTAATGAGGATGAGAAGACGGCGAGAGAAGCAGAATTGGAGCTCCGGATGGAGGAGAAAGTGAGGCAGAAGATGAGGGATGAAGAGGAGAAAGCTGCTAGGCAGAGGGAGCTAGAGATGCAGCAGAGGAAGATAGAAGAGGAGGAAGCTGCTAGGCAGAGGGAGCTAGAGATGCAGCAGAGGAAGATAGAAGAGGAGAAAGCTGCTAGGCAGAGGGAGCTAGAGATGCAGCAGAGGAAGATAGAAGAGGAGAAAGCTGATAGACAGAGGGAGCTAGAAATGAAGCAGAAGATCGAAGAGGAGAAAGTGAGGCAGAAGATGAAGGATGAGAGGGAGCTAGAGATGCAGCAGAGGAAGATAGAAGAGGAGAAAGCTGATAGACAGAGGGAACTAGAGGTGAAGCAGAAGAAGATCGAAGAGGAGAGGGAAAGGTTAAAGCGGAAGGATGAAGATGAGAAAGCAGCGAGACAGATGGAACTGGAACTGCAGAGGAAGAAGATGGAGGAAGAAAGGGCAATAAGGGAAATAGAAGCTCAGGCACGGCAAGCCGAGTTAGATCTCAAGAGACGAAGAGATGAAGCCGAGTTAGAGGCAAGAGAGCGAGAGCTAATCATACAAGAGAGACAAGCCTTAGATGAAGCAGCGCATAGGAAACGCTTGATTGAGGTGGAGGGAAACGAAGCATGTCCACCTTGAGCCGTTAGGAGAGAACGACGACGTGGACGCTTTCATCGCCCAATTTGAGCGTGTAGCCCAGATGTGCAAGTGGAGCAAGACCTCATGGCCCACACGTCTGATGTCTCTGCTGAGAGGAAAGGCTAGAGAAGCAGTGATGCGGTTAAGTGCGGATGAGTTAGGCGACTATGATCAGATAAAGAGCGCCCTGTTAAGCCACTTTAGGCTAGATGCTGAGGCCTACCGGGAAAAGTTCAGGAGCATCAAGAAGGACGCTGCTGAGACTTTCGGCCAGATGCTGGGAAGGATGAAGCGGTGGTTTTCCCTCTGGTGTGCGGCAGCGGCCAAGGATGAGAGTGTGGCAGAGGATGTAAAGGATCTGCTTTTTCAAGAACAGTTTTACCAGCTGCTGTCCCCAGAGTTCACGATCGAGGTACGGAAGACATGCCCGAAAACTGTTGAACAACCTGCAACGGAAGCTACTGTTTTAGCAGAGGCCAAAAGATTGGGGAGGAAGGCGAGGCAAGACCGAACAGTTAACCAGCCCAACCTGGGTAATAGGCGCGAAACAGTAGGGAGCCAGCCCACACAGAGATCCCAACAAAGTGATGGTGCACTACAGCAGCTGAACAGGAGATCAGAAGGGCCTAGATCGACCATAGTTTGTTTCAACTGCAAGAAGCCAGGCCACATCGCTGGGAAATGCCCTGAGCCCCATTCTGTTGGAGCTGTTCATTGTTGTGACCAGCCCCAAGCTCGAGTAGTCCCTACGTTGTGTCGCCCATGTGCTGAGCAGCGGTACGAGCCTGCGTGCATCGTAGAAGTTAACGGGTCTCCGGCCAATGGATTACGGGACACTGGTGCCGGACACACCGTAGTGGCTAAGTGGTTAGTACCGGCAGATGCGTACACAGGAGAGACAGTCCCAGTAGTGTTGGCTGAATCCAGATGTAGGTCTGTGTTACCTGTGGCGGTAGTAGAGTTGAAGTCACCATTCATCGCAGGGAAGTTGGAGGTTTTGGTCATGAACAGCCCTGTGCAGGAAGTCCTGATCGGAAACTTCGCAAAGAGAGTAGGAGATCCCGGTTGGACACGTGTGCCTGTATACGCAGACCCGGCGTTGGTAGGGGCAGTGCAGACACGCGCGCAGAGAGCCAGGGAGCAGCAAGAACCTGTACCACTGCCCGTCGAGGAATGCATTCTGAACACCTCTACCCAGCAGTTAATTCAGATGCAGGACCAGGATGAAACCTTGAGGAAGGCTCGGAGTGCGTGTGAAGCAGGGACGCACTTCCACACCAAGTTTGGACGAGTTGAGTACGCGCGGAAGTCTGGTGTACTGGTCCGGCGGTTTGAGGGTCCCAAGGACGTAGCGAATCAGATCTGCGTCCCAGCTAAACTACGGACCACGGTGATGAAGCTAGCCCACGACGTACCCATGTCTGGTCACTTAGGTACCACCCGAACCAAGGAGCGAGTTGGTCGCCATTTTTATTGGCCAGGCATGCATGCTGACATTCGTCGGTACTGCCAGTCATGCTTCCAGTGTCAGCGTACTGTGGACAAGGGAAGAGTCTCAAGAGTTCCCCTTGTAAGGATGCCACTGATGCGCAGGCCCATGCAGATACTGAGAGATCGGTGGTTGCAACCCGAGAGGCAAGAGCTCTGCACAGCTACAGAGTACGTCGTCAACCTAAGGAACAAAATAGCTAAGACGTGTGAGTTGGCAAAGAAGAACTTGGCAACAGCAGCTTGCAGGTACAAGCGACATTTTCATTTGAGGGCAAAACCCAGGAAGATAGCTGTAGGGTCTAGAGTACTAGTGGGAGGATCACAAGGTGGGCACTGCAGCTGCAGGCATTCCAGTTTACGGTGCAGGCAGTGTCTGGAAAGGACAATGTGGCGGCAGACTTCTTGAGTCGCTTGCCAGAGAGAGAGAGAGAGAGAGAGAGAGAGAGAGAGAGAGAGAGGAGAGAGAGAGAGGAGAGAGAAGAGAGGAAACCTGAGGGTTCCATTAACCTGTGTCGTGAGAGGATGACATCGTCGAAGCTATGCATGTGTTATTGGCGTAGCAAGGTGTTACTGAGGGTGTGGTATTTGTAGCACGTGTTACACAGCAGTTGTGCGTGATCAGAGCACCCTCAGTTATGAAATTTATATGTAGTGCGTAGTGTAACGGCTGCCTGTAAGTGCCTGCGTTAAGGTCGTGTGAGGCAGTTAGTCCAGGTTGATTAGTGTAACCTGTGATTGAAAAGGTGTTGGGATGGAGGTTTTGGAGTGCATCAAAAGTAACAGTAGGACAGAATGAGTGATAGAGAATTGGATTGTTATAGGTAGGGTGTGGCCAAAACGCCGATCGAGTGAAAAGTTGTTGTTGGTTTTAACCTGTAGTTAAAACTTAGGCAGGGGGGTGTGTCACCGATCGGCGGGTACTAAACTAGTACGTCCACGTGTTTAAGAGTAGTGGTGGTCCAAGATAGAGAGCGTGTGCGAGTATGCGTGCGAGTGTGTGTGTGTATGTGTGTGTGTGTGTGTGTGTGTGTGTGTGTGTGTGTGTGCGTGCACGCGCGCTCGCGCGTATGTGAGGTTGGGATTTAGTTAGCTAGAGTTAGGTTAAGTTCCTCAGGGTTAGGTAGAAAGATTAGGCTAGGTAGGAGGCTGGGGAAATAGGACATACAGTATTCTTTCATTCCAGTCTTCACTTATTGAAGGAATGGAATGGAAGCGGGAGGTTGGTTTCATTCCCGATTGTTACCCTTTTGTTACTTTGGTTCTATACCAGAGAAGGCGGGGCAGGATATCGGCTGTTGTTGTGTTGTCAAGTCTGTGAGTTGTTGTGGTAAATTGTCGTGTTGTTGCACGAGCAACAACTAGTCCGTTGGTCAGGTGTGTCAGCTCTGCGGAGGAATACACTGCTCTGACCAATCGTTGTTTTGTGTGGTGAGTAGAGTTCGCGTGATTCCGACCAGGGCGGAATGTTTGGGGTAGCTTCACTTCGGTCCCTGGTGTTCGTCGGAGTGGACGTACGCCTTGTAGGTGCGGCGGCAGCGCCGTTAGTTTTTGAAGAGTGACTTCGAGTCATATAGTTAGTGCCAGGTCCTCGTCGGGGTTGGGTGCCCTTGGCCTGTGCTGAGTCGGTGTCGTCCTTGTTGGCAGCCACTGTCAGCCAGTTGCAGAACTGGTGTGGTTGATCGTCTGTATGTCCAGGTTGGTGATCTGTTAGGTTCGTTGTGTTGTAGTTCGTCGTGTTGTTTTGTATTATGGCGAGTTGTACTGTAGTTGTCTCATGTTGGGATTAGTTGTATTGTGTTCGTTGCGTATACTGGTTGTCTGGTATGATGTCGTCTTGGTTTCGTGATTGAAATTTGTTGTCAGCCGGTTTGTGTTGTTACCTCTTTTCGGTATATTCTGTAAGTAGTGTACATAGTGGTTCCTGAGTTCGATTGTCATGTGACAGGTTGGCTAGACAACGTGGGTTCAATATAATGACCGTTGATGGACAGTGATGTAGATATTGTTTGTGGTTAGTTCATGGTAATGTCAGTGGGTTCAATAAGAGGGTAGTACGAGGTTGCATTTGGTTGAGGATTATAATATGAGTCAGGTGCAGATGTGTCTGCGTGAATCATAGAGGGGTTTGATGATTGTGCTCAATCTCAGTTGTAAATAGTAGGAGTTCGTTGAAATTGATTAACGATTTCGGAGTTGACCTGCACAGCATTCGAATCGGTTAACTGTGTAGTAAGGCCAAGGCCAATTTGTGGTCTAGTGGTTTATACTGGGGTACGGTCGTAACCATTCAACTTATATTGGTGTCTTTTCACTTTCGTTACGAGTCAGGGTTCTCGACGCGGGTGTCGTGCGCGTGCGGACTGTATCTGTGACGTACGCATTTGGTACAGGACAGTGAGTCCATAGGGTAGAAGTTTTTGTAATACAAGTGACAGTCGTCACACATGCAGGGATGTATGTGTTTGTGACAGAACGGGGTTGGAGAAAGATGTCTTAGGTGGTGGGGAGACAGTCCCATTATGAATTTTAGTAGTCGGAAAGAAGGGAAAGGTAAAGTTTAAGGCGAGTAGCTTAGCAGTCGATAGGATAAAAACGGATGATGTGCAGCATGTAATATTGTATGAAGTGTGGTTGTGTTGGCATAACAAAGATTAACCACTGGGTTATCTGACAAGAGATGACATGAGAGTGAGGTGCTGGATGGAAATTTTGGCGAACAAATCATGTTGTTTTTGATATATGATTATAATTGACAGTGCAAAGAGGGGTAATAATGTGAAGGATTGTGGCTGCGAGCCGATTCTCTTGTGTGAACATGCTGGAACTGTGAACCGCTAAAAATTGATGTTTTTTTTTTTTCTGAGAGATGTGTATTACTACTGGTTATTGTGTGGAGACATTTCCTTGTGAAATTGGCCATTTCCTCGATTATTTAGTATGTCCTAAGGGGGCCCATGGAGTCCGTGTTGGATCGCTTAGATTGGTTTATTTCTCCGAGAATTGGGTGTGATTCATAATGTCATATGTAATAGCGTGGATTGGCTCAGAGAGAATATTGTTTTACCGCTGTTGTAAGGGTTGGCAGGAAATGGGTCTGATAACCCCAAAGTGAGTAATGGGTTGGGGGATGTGTTCGAAATTAAAGGGGTCACTCTCATGCCCGAGTGGGAAGTAGGCAAGGGAGATGGAGAGTTAAAGCTTTACCAAGTAGCCTATGTGCCTTGATGACTCGGGTAGTAGCAACACTACAGTAGTGGCCTCCAGTTGTGTCAGCAGGTATCCTGCTCTGTCCTGAGGCTGGGGCCAGATCACCGCAGTCCACTGCCGCGTGCCGGCGGGTGAGCGGCGCTTCCAGTGCCTGCTGTTTCCCCGGGAGAGGGAGACCACCCAGGCCGTCTGCCTTCTGTGGGCAGCTCTCCTCCAGCTACCGGTGCTCTTCCGGGAGTTCTCCGGCACTGGTTCCTCGTCCCTGTTTAGGCGTCCTGTGGGAGGGCGCTGCACCAGGCCTTTTCCACCCTTGGTGTCCGGCGGGGCCTTCAGAGGAGGAGGCGTCCTACGAGCCCCGGACCCGTCGAGAGGGCGTCTGGTGTGTGTGCGTTGGGTGTCGTGCCCATCGCGGGGAGGAGTCAGACTGCGGGAGGCCACGGTCAGCGCCGGGGTGCAGAGTCTTCCGGGAGGGTGTCGGCCCGCGGAGGAGCCACGGACAGCGCCGGGGTGCAGAGTCTTCCGGGGAGGTGTCAGCCTGTGAGGGGCCACGTACAGCGCCGAGGACTGGAGCTTTCCGGGCCGGGATGGGTTGTCCCATGTTTGTGATAGAAGGGGTGTAGCGTTAGGCAGTAGGGTTAGGGGTGTTAGCTACTGCCTCCTTTTAGGACGTAGTGGCCGGTTCAGTGTAGGGTACTTGTCGTTGCCTCCCTTATTAGGGACGCAGCGACCAGTTTGGTAGTGGTCCGGGGTTAAAAGAGAAGGGTGAGTCCTGGGGAGAGGTGTGGGTGGTAGCAGTCGTTAAGAGATTAGAGTCCCTTTGGTAAATCCTTGTCCCTAGTAGTTAGTCACCACGTGTGCGGGCTATCGCTGTGTCCCCAGGTCACAGTGATATACCGCAACTGGTGTTTCAGGTTAGGTTAGGGTCTTCCAGGTCATTATAGTAGAGTAGGGTGAGTCAGCGGGAATTGGATACTTGTGTGCAGTTGTGGATGTGCGTGAGTGGTGGCGCCATGGAGTGTGTGTGAAATAAAGAAGCGTGCGTGATTGTAAAACTGTATTAGTGTGCTGTGTTGTCTGACCTAGTGTGTGATAGGCGTGGGTAAGGGTGGTAGGGCCGTCCGGCTTAGCGACCGTGACAATCTTATATATTAATTCAATCGATCATGACGTGGCATGTTGAACAAACGAACCTTAAAAAAAAAAAGAAAGAAACGAGACCCCGTCTAAAAGTCGTCTTTCGTTTTTGACCTCTACCTCGTGTGTGTGTATGTGTTGTGTGTGTGTGTGTGTGTGTGTGTGTGTGTGTGTGTGTGTGTGTGTGTGTGTGTGTGTGTGTGTGTGTCTGTGTCTGTGTGTAGTGTGTGTGCGTGTGTGTTGGTTTTACTATTATTTCTTCTTAAACATTGACATACCTGTCACGGTCGCTAAGCCGGACGGCCCTACCACCCTTACCCACGCCTATCACACTAGGTCAGACAACACAGCACACTAACACAGTTTTACAATCACGCACGCTTCTTTATTTCACACACACTCCATGGCGCCACCACTCACGCACATCTACAACTGCACACAAGTATCCTAATTCCCGCTGACTCACCCTACTCTACGATAATGACCTGGAAGACCCTAACCTAACCTAAAACACCAGTTACGGTATATCACTGTGACCTGGGGACACAGCGATAGCCCGCACACGTGGTGACTAACTACTAGGGACAAGGATTTACCAAAGGGACTCTAATCTCTTAACTACTGCTACCACCCACACCTCTCCCCAACACATTACTCACTTTGGGGTTATCAGACCCATTTCCTGCCAACCCTTACAACAGCAGTAAAACAATATTCTCTCTGAGCCAATCCACGCTATTACATATGACATTATGAATCACACCCAAATCTCGGAAAAGAAAAGAAAACTAAGCGATCCCAGTGCGGACTTCACGGGTCCCCTTAGGACATACTAAATAATCTAGGAAATGGGCAATTTCACAAGGAAATGTCTCCACACAATAACCAGTAGTAATACACATCTCTCAGAGAAAAAACTTATCCATTTTTCATCGGTTTACAGTTCCAGCATGTTCACACAAGAGAATCGGCTCGCAGCCACAATCCTTCACATTATTACCCTTCTTTGCACTGTCAATTATAATCATATATCAAAACCAACATGACTTGTTCGCCAAAATTTCCATCCAGCACCTCACTCTCATGTCATCTCTTGTCAGATAACCCAGGGGTTAATCCTTGTTATGCCAACACAACCACACTTCATACAATATTACATGCTGCACATCATCCGTTTTTATCCTATCAACTGCTAAGCTACTCGCCTTAAACTTTACCTTTCCCTTCTTCCGACTACTAAAATTCATAACTGGGCTGCCTCCCCACAACCTAAGATATCTTTCTCCAACCCCGTTCTGTCACAAACACATACATCCCTGCATGTGTGACGACTGTCACTTGTATTACAAAAACTTCTACCCTATGGACTCACTGTCCTGTACCAAATGCGTACGTCACAGATACAGTCCGCACGCGTACGACACCCGCGTCGAGAACCCTGACTCGTAACGAAAGTGAAAAGACACCAATATAAGTTGAATGGTTACGACCGTACCCCAGTATAACCCACTCGACCACAAATTGGCCTTAGCCCTACTACACAGTTAACCGATTCCAATGCTGTGCAGGTCAACTCCGGAATCGTTAATCAATTTCAATGAACTCCTACTATTTACAATTGAGATTGAGCACAATCATCAAACCCCTCTATGATTCACGCAGACACATCTGCACCTGACTCATATTATGATCCTCAACCAAATGCAACCTCGTACTACCTTCTTATTGAACCCACTGACATTAACACGAACTAACCACAAACAATATCTACATCACTGTCCATCAACGGTCATTATATTGAACCCACATTGTCTAGCCAAACTGTCCTGAGAAAATCGAACTCAGGAACCACTATGTACATTACTTACAAAAATATACAGGAAAAAGGTGACAACTCAAACCGGCTGACAACAAATTTCAATCACGGAACCAAGACGACATCATACCAGACAACCAGTATACGCAACGAACACAATACAACTAATCGCAACATGAGACAACTACAGTTCAACTCGCCACAATACAAGACAACACGACGAACCAAAACACCACGAACCTAACAAATCACCAACCTGGACAGACAGCGTACAGACGTTCAACCACACCAGTTCTGCAACTGGCTGAAGTGGCTGCCCACAAGGACGACACCGACTCAGCATAGGCCAAGGGCACCCAAACCCGACGAGGACCTGGCACTCACTCTTTGACTCGAAGTCACTCTTCAAAACACTACCGGCGCTGCCGCCGCACCTACAAGGAGTACGTCCACTCCGACGAACACCAGGGACCGAAGTGAAGCTACCCCAACGCATTCCGCCCTGGTCGGAGTCAAGCGAACTCTACTCACCACACAAAACAACGATTGGTCAGAGCAGTGTATCCCTCCGCAGAGCTGACACGCCTGACCAACGGACTAGTTATTGCTCGTGCAACAACACGACAATTTACCACAACTACTCACAGACTTGACAACACAACAACAGCCGATATCCTGCCCCGCCTTCTCTGGTGTAGAACCAAAGTAACAAAAGGGTAACAATCGGGAACGAAACCAACCTCCCGCTTCCATTCCATTCCTTCAATAAGTGAAGACTGGAATGAAAGAATACTGTATGTCCTATTTCCCCAGCCTCCTACCTAGCCTAATCTTTCTACCTAACCCTGAGGAACTTAACCTAACTCTAGCTAACTAAACCCCAACCTCACATACGCGCGAGCGCACACACACACAACACACACACACACACACACACACACACACACACACACATACACACACACACACACACATACACACACACACACACACACACACACACACACACACACACACACACACACACACGCATACGCGCACACACTCTCTATCTTGAACCACCACTACTCTTAAACACATGGACATACTGATTTAGTACCGCCGATCGGTGACAATACCTGTCTGGCAATATGTGATTGCCCGAATTCTGTCAACTTCTCTTCGATTGGTTGCCAAGAGCCATTGGCATACTATAGACGATGTTTGCAAATACCTTGTGACTGAGGAGGACAAGTAACCTGCATTTACAGCTGTGCACGAGGTGCACCAGCCGCACAGGTGAATACACTAATGTCCTACTAAAGAGACCGGTGCTTGTCGCCAAACCGTAACGGGAGTATTAGGAATGTTAAAAGAAAACACACTGTGCATTGGTTCAATGATGTCATCTCACAATTTCTGTCCTTCCATGGCAAACAAAAGTGTTCTCCGTTAATAAAACCTAAGGAAGCAAACAGCCAGCCAGTCATACAGCAGGTAAAATTGCCCTCTACGTGTTGACCTGGAGCGGCGTTTTCTAGTTTTAAAGACTAGAAACAGCAGGGTTTTGTTGTTTTTGTCCTTTTTTTTTATCCTATAAGGTGTTCCTGAGCAGGTTTGTTTTGGTG
>CM065722.1:10094576-10117076 GCA_033310375.1 Conus canariensis
TGTGTTGTCGTGTGGACAGATTGTGTGTTTGTGTGGACATATAGTGTGTTGTTGTGTGGACAATAGTGTGTGTTGTTGTGTGGACAGATTGTGTGTTGTTGTGTGGACAGATTGTGTGTTGTTGTGTGGACATATAGTGTGTTGTTGTGTGGACATATAGTGTGTTGTTTGTGTGGACATATAGTGTGTTGTTGTGTGGACAGATTGTGTGTTGTGTGGACAAATACTGTGTTGTTGTGTGGACAGATTGTGTGTTGTTGTGTGGACAATAGTGTGTTGTTGTGTGGACATATAGTGTGTTGTTGTGTGGACATATAGTGTGTTGTTGTGTGGACAGATTGTGTGTTGTCGTGTGGACAGATTGTGTTTTCTTGTGTGGACATATAGTGTGTTGTTGTGTGGACAAATTGTGTGTTGCTGTGTGGACAGATTGCGTGTTGTTTGTGTGGACATATAGTGTGTTGTTGTGTGGACATATAGTGTGTTGTTGTGTGGACAGACTGTGTTGTTGTGTGAACAGATTGTGTGTTCTTGTGTGGACATATAGTGTGTTGTTGTGTGGACAATTGTGTGTTGTTTGGTGGACATATAGTGTGTTGTTGTGTGGCCATATAGTGTGTTGTTGTGTGGACAGATTGTGTGTTGTTGTGTGGACAGATTGTGTGTTGTTTGGTGGACATATAGTGTGTTGTTGTGTGGACATATAGTGTGTTGTTTGGTGGACATATAGCGTGCTGTTTTGTGGACATATAGTGTGTTCTTGTGTGGACAAATTGTGTGTTGTTGTGTGGACAGATTGTGTGCTGTTGTGTGGGCATATAGTGTGTTGTTGTGTGGACAGATTGTGTGTTGTTGTGTGGCCATATAGTGTGTTGTTGTGTGGACAGATTGTGTGTTGTTGTGTGGACATATAGTGTGTTGTTGTGTGGACAGATTGTGTGTTGTTGTGTGGACAGATTGTGTGTTGTTTGGTGGACATATAGTGTGTTGTTGTGTGGACATATAGTGTGTTGTTGTGTGGACAAATTGTGTGTTGTTGTGTGGACAGATTGTGTGCTGTTGTGTGGACATATAGTGTGTTGTTGTGTGGACAAATTGTGTGTTGTTTGTGGACATATATGTGTGTTGTTGGGTGGACATTAGTGTGTTGTTATGTGGACATATAGTGTGTTGTTGTGTGGACAGATTGTGTGTTGTTGTGTGGACAGATTGTGTGTTGTTTGGTTGGACATATAGTGTGTTGTTGTGTGGACATATAGTGTGTTGTTGTGTGGACATATAGTGTGTTGTGTGTGGACATATAGTGTTGTGTGGACATATAATGTGTTATGTGGACATATAGTGTGTTGTTTGGTGGACATATAGTGTGTTCTTGTGTGGACATATAGTGTGTTGTTGTGTGGACATGTAGTGTGTTGTTGTGTGGACATATAGTGTGTTGGTGTGTTGGACATGTAGTGTGTTGTTGTGTGGACATATAGTGTGTTGTTGTGTGGACATACAGTGTGTTGTTGTGTGGACAGTGTCAAGGCCTGGGCAAACTCCGACCCAACACGCTGCTGATGGGCTTCAAGAACAACTGGCAGGTGGTGGACCCAGGAAGGTCCACAACTATGCTGGCATCATTCAGTGAGTAACACAGCGGTAATTATAATGCTGCTTCATGCTGGCATCATTCAGTGAGTAACACAGCGGTAATTAAGGTCCACAACTATGCTGGCATCATTCAGTGAGTAACACAGCGGTAATTAAGGTCCACAACTATGCTGGCATCATTCAGTGAGTAACACAGCGGTAATTAAGGTCCACAACTATGCTGGCATCATTCAGTGAGTAACACAGCGGTAATTATAATGTGGCTTTATGCTGGCATCATTCAGTGAGTAAAACAGCGGTAATTATAATGTGGCTTTATGCTGGCATCATTCAGTGAGTAACACAGCGGTAATTAAGGTCCACAACTATGCTGGCATCATTCAGTGAGTAACACAGCGGTAATTAAGGTCCACAACTATGCTGGCATCATTCAGTGAGTAACACAGCGGTAATTAAGGTCCACAACTATGCTGGCATCATTCAGTGAGTAACACAGCGGTAATTAAGGTCCACAACTATGCTGGCATCATTCAGTGAGTAACACAGCGGTAATTATAATGTGGCTTTATGCTGGCATCATTCAGTGAGTAACACAGCGGTAATTATAAGTGGCTTTATGCTGGCATCATTCAGTGAGTAACACAGCGGTAATTATAATGTGGCTTTATGCTGGCATCATTCAGTGAGCAACACAGCGGTAATTAAGATCTACAACTATGCTGGCATCATTCAGTGAGTAACACAGCGGTAATTATAGTGCAACTTTATGCTGGCATCATTCAGTGAGTAACACAGCGGTAATTATAATGTGGCTTTATGCTGGCATCATTCAGTGAGTAACATAGCGGTGATTAAGGTCCACAACTATGCTGGCATCATTCAGTGAATAACACAGCGGTGATTATAATGGGGCTTTACGCTTGCATCATCCTGTGAGTCATATCGCGGTAATTATTATTGTAGCTTCATGCTTGCATCATCCTGTGAGTCATATAGCGGTAATTATTACGTAGCTTTATGCTTGCATCATCCTGTGAGTCATATCGCGGTAATTATTATTGTAGCTTCATGCTTGCATCATCCTGTGAGTCATATAGCGGTAATTATTACGTAGCTTTATGCTTGCATCATTCAGTGAGTAACACAGCGGTAATTATAATGCAGCTTTATGCTGGCATCATTCAGTGAGTAACACAGCTGTAATTATAACGTAACTTTATGCTTGCATCATCCTGTGAGTAATAAAGTGGTAATTATTATTGTAGTTTTATGCTTGCATCATTCAGTGAGTAATAAAGTAGTAATTATTATGTAGCTTTACGCTGGCATCATCCTGTGAGTAATATAGCGGTAATTATTATTGTAGCTTCATGCTTGCATCATCCTGTGAGTAATATAGCGGTAATTATTATCGTAGCTTCATGCTTGCATCATCCTGTGAGTAATATAGCGGTAATTATTATTGTAGCTTCATGCTTGCATCATCCTGTGAGTAATATAGCGGTAATTATTATGCAGCTTTATGCTGGCATCATCCTGTGAGTAATATAGTGGTAATTATTATGTAGCTTTATGCTTGCATCATCCTGTGAGTAATATAGCGGTAGTTATTATGTAGCTTTATGCTTGCATCATCCTGTGAGTAATATAGCGGTAATTATTATTGTAGCTTCATGCTTGCATCATCCTGTGAGTAATATAGCGGTAATTATTACGTAGATTTATGCTGGCATCATCCTGTGAGTAATATAGTGGTAATTATTATGTAGCTTTATGCTTGCATCATCCTGTGAGTAATACAGCGGTAGTTATTATGTAGCTTTATGCTTGCATCATCCTGTGAGTAATATAGCGGTAATTATTACGTAGCTCCATGCTTGCATCATCCTGTGAGTAATATAGCGGTAATTATTACGTAGCTCCATGCTTGCATCATCCTGTGAGTAATATAGCGGTAATTATTACGTAGCTCCATGCTTGCATCATCTCGTGTGCGTAATAAAGCGTCATTGGTATTTCTCTTTATGCCGTTCTTCATCCCAGTGAGTGATGCTGGGTGATCATGCTGCTTTACGCCAGCATCATCTAGTTGATGATACTGTGTAATTAGTATGTCACTTTACACCAGCGTCGTCTAGTTGGCAATACTGCGTAATTAGTATGTTGCTTTACACCAGCATCGTCTAGTTGGCAATACTGCGAAATTAGTATGTCGCTTTACACCAGCATCATCTAGTTGGCATATACTGCGTAATTAGTATGTCACTTTACACCAGCATCGTCTAGTTGGCATATACTGCGTAATTAGTATGCCACATTACACCAGCATCGTCTAGTTGGCATATACTGCGTAATTAGTATGTCACTTTACACCAGCATCGTCTAGTTGGCATATACTGCGTAATTAGTATGTCACTTTACACCAGCGTCATCCGGTGTGTAGTACTGCGTAATTAGTATGTCACTTCACACCAGCATCGTACGGTGTGTAATACTGCGTAATTAGTATGTCACTTTACACCAGCATCGTCTAGTTGGCATATACTGCGTAATTAGTATGCCACATTACACCAGCATCATACGGTGTGTAATACTGTGTAACTAGCATGTCGCTTTACACCAGCGTCATCCAGTGTGTAATACTGCGTAATTAGTATGTCGCTTTACACCAGCGTCATCCGGTGTGTAATACTGCGTAATTAGTATGTCGCTTTACACCAGCATCATACGGTGTGTAATACTGCGTAATTAGTATGTCACTTTACACCAGCATCATACGGTGTGTAATACTGTGTAACTAGCATGTCGCTTTACACCAGCATCATACGGTGTGTAATACTGCGTAATTAGTATGTCACTTCACACCAGCATCATACGGTGTGTAATACTGTGTAACTAGCATGTCGCTTTACACCAGCGTCATCCAGTGTGTAATACTGCGTAATTAGTATGTCGCTTTACACCAGCGTCATACGGTGTGTAATACTGCGTAATTAGTATGTCACTTTACCCAGCATCATACGGTGTGTAATACTGCGTAATAAGTATGTCACTTTACACCAGCATCATCTAGTTGGTAATACTGCGTAATTAGCATAGCGCCTTATGCCAGCATCATCCTGTGAATAATACTGCATAATCAGCATATCGCTTTACACCAGCATTATCCTGAGATCATACTGCGTAATTAGTATATCGCTTTGCGCCAGCATCATCCGGTGTGTGATACTGCGTAATTAGAATGTCATTTCACGTCAGCATCATCTGGTTGGCAATACTGCATAATTAGTATGTCACTCTACGCCGGCTCCATCCAGTACAGAGTAATTAGTATATCATTTACGCTGCATCATGGTTTTTACTCTCTTTCTTTTGAAAGAGAAGGGGTTAATTACCGCCAAGGACACAGACAGAGCACAGGACAACTTGGCGGTAACCAACCCCCCTCTCTTTCTAAATTTTGCTTCATTTTCCGCCCTCAAGTCACTCCGTTTTGAAACTTAACTCTTTCTTTTATTCCGTTTTGAAACTTAACTCTTTCTTTTATTTCCTTTTCTTTGTTTTTTTTCTTTCTTTTTGTTGCTGTAGTTGTTGTTGTCAATGCTATGTTTTCTATGAAGTTTGTGAAAGGGCCCCCATCAAGGCAACGCACTGATGAATCCACCTTCTTCTGATCCACAGCGACGCCTTCGACCTGCACTACGGGGTGGGCGTCCTGCGCATGCCCAATGGCATGGACAAGCACAAAGTGGCCGATGTCCTGCTGGACTCCACCGATGACACACTGGACACAGTGGACAAAGACAGCGACCACGATGGTATACACGCACACGCGCACGCACGCTCGCAAGCGCGCACAGAGAGAGAGAGAGAGAGAGAGAGAGAGAGAGAGAGAGAGAGAGAGAGAGAGAGCATGCACACGAACATATACACACGCGCGCACGCACAGAGAGAGAGAGAGAGAGAGAGAGAGAGAGAGAGAGAGAGAGAGAGAGAGAGAGAGACGAGAGAGAGACGAGAGAGGGAGGGAGGGGAGAGAAAGATGGCGTCATATGCTAAGTGTTTAACAAGAATGTTCTTACAGTATAGATTTGCAAAGTCCCGCTTAAACTATCCTTTCCCCAAATTTCGTTGCCCACTTTCGTTTGAACGTAGCATTTACCCCTCTCCCAGTCTTTCCTCCTCCCCCTTCTACTCCCCGTGCCCCTCTCCTCTCTTCTTACTACCCAGCTCTCTTGCACACACACACACACACACACACACACACACACACACACACACACACACACACACACACACCACACTCATGCACACGTACAGACAAATATATGCCTCTGTATGCGCACAGTACATATATACACACATGTGTAAATACATACACACATGACATTGCACCATCTCCGGTGTAAATTTGTAAAAGTACCTACGACAGCAGGTGAGGAAGGTATTTGAAATCTCTTTACATACTACTATCATCACTTTCACAATTGATGGATCAATTTCGACCACACGTAGATTTTTCAAACTTCGCATTCTAGTTTGTGTGTTTCTATCTTTAATTTTGATTTTTATTTTTCAATGTATCTATTTGTTCATCATAGTGCTGGATTTATCAATATAGATTCTTTTTAAGAGTTTATGTTACTGATCCGTGTCTGTGTGGACATGAGTTGAAACAAACGGAGACAAGTTGCGTGACCATTCGTGACCATTCTGCAAAATTAAGAGTTCAAAAGATGAAAATGCAAAAGCTAGTGTTCCTGTCATCGTTTAACCCTTGACTACTATCAACCAGTATGCTGGCCAAAGGAGATTTTAGCGTCCTTATGATGGATGGCGAGACCAAGCTGAAGGTGTACAGAGCAGTTAACTATTCTCTCCCCACTCCTCTACGCATGTGAAACGTGGACAGTGTACCAACGGCATGCCAAGAAGCTGAATCACTTCCACACGACCTGCCTGAGAAGATTGTGAAACATAAAATGGCAGGACAAAATTCTAGACACAGAGGTGCTTGACCAAGAAGGCCTGCCGAGCATCCACACCATGCTAATGCTGCCTCAGCTTCGATGGGCAGGTCATGTAGCTCGCATGCTAGACCACTGGCTACCCAAGAGACTCTTCTATGGTAAGCTGCAACAAGGAAAGCGTTCCCATGGAGGTCAGAAGAAACACTTCAAAGACACTCTCAAAACATCCTTGAAAGCGTTCAACATTAGCTCCATGGATTAACCTGCCATGGATCGAGCTAGATGGCGCTACTCTATCCACAAAGGTGCTAATTCATGTGAAAAAAGGAGGACAGCTGCAAAGCAGCGAAAGAGACAGGCAAGGAAAGCCCGCGCCAGCAATCGAGAGGAGGTATCCTACATTCCCTGTCCAAGCTGTCACCGCACATTCCCTGCACGCATCGGCTTGATGAGCCACCTGTGTATCCACAAATCAACTCACCGCTCTCAGCCTCAAGATGACTGAAGTGGTTCTCGTCGATTCAACGGACGAACGACATGATGGATGGCGTAGACGGCTTGAGTGAACAAGCATGACTGTTTCGTCTGGTCCTTTTTGACATGGGACAGTGCACCTCCGCTCAGGGGAAGCAACGACACTTTTATAGTCCACATCACGTACAGTTAGTCTTCAGCACATCTGGGCCTACCAGCCTGCGGCCAGTGACGTTCAGCAGTTAAGGGGTTAACAGATTTGAGACTTGCACTGAGATCACGTCAAACGACCGTACTGTTTGATGTCGTTTTGTCATGTCAACCATTTCATCTTACAACTTCTTTCCATCGACTGGTGGAGCTGCAGAAATATGGTTAGTGGTACGCTTCGTTTTAGATCAGTCTTTGAACTGATAAGCTGACGTGCTTTCGAATTTCCAACCATTTTAAAAGGTACTTGAAATAACTCCGCCAATTTTAAAAGGTACTTGAAATAATTCCGCCCATCAACATGGACAAACGAATTACAAGACAAAACACGACGCGTTTCGACCTCTTAGGTCTCCTTCAGGCAAGATGAACAACACTCAGAACAACGAAAATAAAGAATGGCCAATCACTGATCTTCTCAAATTCAGCGCAAGATGCTAGTTCGAATGTTCAGACCTGATAATTTTCGTTTGTAGATAATCGAGCTTTCTTTTTTTTTTTCTTAACTTACTTCCAGCCCTGGTTCGACCCTCGTGGTCGGCATGGCTGTAAACACGATGATGACTCTGACTAAGACCTGCAGGCAACGCGGATCTGTTCCACCAACAGAGATCTCGGAGGCCGAAGTGGAGTTCCACATCGCCAGGAAGCGGCGGATGAGCACGGTGGTGACGGAGCGGCCCAACATGCCCATCTCCCCTCTGGTGGACCTCAGCCCCACACACTTCGCGCGGCTGCACCGCCAGGGCGTCCTCAACAGAGCCTACCGCCCTGACGACGACGACGACGACGACGACGATGATGATGACGACGACATGGACTACGACGAGGACGACGACAGCGAAGACGACACCAAAGGCAACAAAGGGAAGAAAGACAAGCAGAAGACCAAGTCCAAAGAGCCAGAGAAAGCAGAAGAAGGAGGAGGAGGAGAAGGAAAGGAGGAGGGGGAGGAGGAGGAGAAGAAGGCCGAGGACGTAGAGTCGGGGCTGAACGGAGCTCCGCCCAAGCTGAGAAGCGCCCTGTCCAAGAACGAGTCCAAGGCCGGCTACTTCAACGGCAAGCAGTCTGGGAATATTGACGTCTGGTGGCTTTTTGATGATGGAGGTATGTGTTGGGGGTACTCTGTGTGTGCTTTGTGTGTGTGTGTGTGTGTGTGTGTGTGTGTGTGTGTGTGTGTGTGTGTGTGTGTGTGTGTGTCTCTCTCTCTCTCTCTCTCTCTCTCTCTCTCTCTCTCTCTCTCTCTCTCTCTGCTGTACCTTCATGTACCTTAGAGACTGTCAGTTTCTGGATGCTATGTCCGTGTCTCCGATGTGTGTGTCTGGTGGCTGTGTTTGTGTGTTTTGATTATGACGTATGCTAACTGTGCCATTTTCCTTCAGTGTACATATCTACGTGTAGTGAATGTATTCGTGTGCTGTTTGTTTAAAGATCTACGTCTAGTGGCTGTATTCGTGTGGTGTGTGTCTAAAGATGTACGTCTAGTGACTGTATGTGTGTATTTTGTGTCTGATTACTTATGTCCAGTGGCTGTATTCGTGTGGTTTCTTGTCTACTGATCTATGTCCAATGGCTGTATTCGTCTGCTCTGAGTGTATTAATCTCTGGCCAATGGCTGTATTTGTGTAGTTTGTGTCTAATGATCTGTGTCCCTGGCAGTATTCGTGTGGTTTGTGTGTAATGACCTATGTCCAATAACTGTATGCGTATTGTTATTATCTAATGATCTACTCCAATGCCTGTATTCGTGTGGTGTGTGTCTAATGATCTATGCCAACTGGTTGTATCAGCCTGCACACGCAGAAGAAGAAGAAGAATTGGGCAGTAACCAAGTTACATCAATATAGCAAAGACTCTGAACAAACTGTGAGAGACGTTTTCATAGAGAATGAATTTCACATTGTTACGGAACGTCCAAAACGTATTCTCGTTGAAATGATTGTGGTTTAAAATTCACCAGAAAACTTTTAACCTTAAAATGTTTCGTAATATCTCAAGTCTGACTAGAATAACTAAAAAATACAAATTCACCATAGGGGTAGTCGTAGCGTCAAGGGCAACGGCCGAACTGCCACTTGTTGAACCTATTCTAAACCATGACATCATAGCGGGCATTCCCGATCCCGTCCCGTCTCCTTCTCCAAACCAGAGTAGAGAAACAAGAAGAAGCCTGTGGGAACACAGTGGAGATTTTGTGAATGCGTCTCTGCTTCCCTGCCTGCAGGTCTGGGTCTGCTGGTGCCTCACGTGCTGTCCATGCGCAAGAAGTGGAAGGGGTGCAAGCTGAGGGTGTTCTGTGCCGGCACCAAGAAGGCCAACCTGGAGACTGACCAGATGAGGTGTGTGTGTGTGTGTGTGTGTGTGTGTGTGTGTGTGTGTGTGTGTGTGTGTGTGTGTGTGTGTGTGTGTCCCTGTCAGACAGAGAACAGAGACACAGAGAGACAGAGATAGAGACACAGAGAGAGAGAAAACTGAGAGAGAGACACACAGAGACAGAGACAGAGACTGAGAGAGATAGAGAGAAAGAGAGAGAAAGAGAGAGAGGGGGGACGGGTAGAGTGGCGGGAGAGGGTGGTGGTGGTGAAGGAAAGACGAAAAAGGAAAAAAAAAGGAGAAAGGAACGATGAGAGAAGAGACAGACAGACAGACAGACAGACAGAAGAACCACAGCCACAACCACAACAAGAGAGAAAAGGCAGAACGAGAGACAGACACAACAGAGAAACAGAGAGAGAGAGAGGGAGAGAGAGGGGAGGGGTGCAGAGACTGACGAAGAAGAGAGAATGGTTGAGAGAGGGAAGGAAGGATGAATAGAAGGAAGGAAGAAGAGATGAGCTTGAGAACTGGACGGGGGGAGAGCGAAGAGAGAGAGAGAGAGAGAGAGAGAGAGAGAGAGAGAGAGAGAGAGAGACAGACAGACAGACAGACAGACAGACAGACAGACAGACAGACCATGAGACAGTAAAAGAGGGAGACACCGAGAGAGGGAAGGAAGGAGGGAGTGAGACAGAGAGAAGGAAGGAGAGAGAGAAAGAGGCGGGAACTGAGATGTAGACAACAAGAGAGTAAAAGATGAAGAGACACACAGATTATGAGAGGGAAGGAGAGAGAGAGAGAGAGAGAGAGAGAGAGAGAGAGAGAGAGAGAGAGAGAGAGAGAAAGAAAGAAACAGACGGAGAAAGAAGAGAGAAGGAGAGAGAAAAGAGCGAGAAGAGAGAGAGAGAGAGAGAGAGAGAGAGAGAGAGAGAGGAGAGAGAGAGAGAGAAACAGAGAGAGAGAAACAGAGAGAGAACACTGAACACTGAACACTGAAAATTTATTGCATAACACTTGACATGTTCATTGCAATGTGAATTGTAAGTTATTGTCAAAAGGACTTATCGCTAGGGACTTATCTGATACAAGATAATTGCAAGGCATGGGTTTAATAAGCACAGGGGAATGTCATAAAAAGTCTCTTAATAGCACTGTTACAAACAACTAAGATTAGGTTAGAAAGTCTAACTAGTTCATGTAGACCTCTCCTTTTTATTGAACCTGCTGTAATCTTGTTATTCTGGATTTCCAAGCCAAGAAGAACTTACCCAGGTTGACCATAATCGTTTTATTGTCTGTTTTCAGCATATTATGTATCTGCTCTTCGATGTCATTTGACTGCATGTTCAGCACCAAGTAACGTTCCCTAATATTGTCATAGACTGGGCATTCAGCTACCACATGGAGATTTCGTTTTCTGTTTTGTCCTGGCAAAAAGGGCACTGTCTACTATGTTCATGATGAGTAAATTTAGAGGAGGAGAAGTGTGAGAAACAGAGAGAGAGAAAAAGAGACAAAGAGAGAGAAAGGGAGGGGGGGGGGGGAGACAAACAGAGATAAAGGCAGATAGAGTCAGAGCAGAGAGAGGGAGAGACAGGGTGAAGTGTGCACTATATATCCAATTTGCCTGCTGTCCAGGATGGAGGGCCTCCTGAAGAAGTTTAGGATCGACTACTCCGACCTCACTCTCCTCCCTGACCTCACCAAGAAGCCCAGCCGATCCAGGTTAGTACTGCGCGCGCGCGCGCGCGCGCGCACACACACACACACACACACACACACACACACACACACACACACACATACACACACACACACACACACACACACACACATACACACACGCGCGCGCCACACACACACACACACACACACAGAGACCTGTGTACGCATACACGTACGCACGTACGCGCACACACACACAGGCGGGAACGCACACGCACGCACGGAGACAGACAGACAGATAGACTGACAGAGAGAGAGAGAGAGAGAGAGAGAGAGAGAGAGAGAGAGAGAGAGAGAGAGAGACACTTAGGCCTATGTACGCAGCCGTCAGCAGCAGCAGCAGCAACATGAGTAGAAAGTGTGGCGGTGGTGCTTCCAGAGAATACAGGCTTACCAATTAAAGATAAACTTTTTTTTTACGCTTCTCACTTGGCTAAAGATTTCACAAGCTGTGCCCATAAAGAGGACCCACAGTGAAGATGATTTGGTGGTGATGTTCATGATGATCACGGTGTTGATGCTGATGCCTTCTCTGTCTCACCCTCCCCTCCACCACCCCCCAGCTATAAGGAGTTTGAGGAGCTGATCTACCGGTGGAGGCTCTGCCCGGGGAGACCCAGGAAGACTACCCCTGGAAGGTGTCTGATGCTGACCTGGCCTCCCACAAAAACAAGGTACGCTACTCTTCACAGTGTGTCCCTTTGTTAATCTTACCATCTCTCCCCCCCCCCCCCCCCAAGGTACGCTACCCTTCAAAGTGTGTTCGGTTCGTTTGTTCCTCTTACCTTCTCTCCCCCCCCCCCCTCCCCCACAACCAAGGTACGCTACCCTTCAACGTGTGTCCGTTTGTTCTCATACATCTCCCCCCCCCCCCCCCCCCCCCCCGGTACGCTACCCTTCACAGTGTGTCCGTTTGTTCCTCTTACTATCTCTCTCTCCACTCCCTTTCTGCACCCCCGGGACATCAACTTTAATTAAGGGGGCAGTACACTTGGTTTAAATAACTTTCATTCAATAAACAAACGAAAAAAACAGCATACATTCACAGTCATCAGAATAGTTTCAGTTTCATCAAGGAGGCGTCACTGTGTGCGGACTAGTCCATATACACTACACCACATCCCCTAAGTTTTGAGACCACACTACGCATGATTTTAAGCTGATGGATAAATGAATTAACAACTAAGATGAGAGAATTGAAGAAGAGGGTTCCCGTGGCTACGATTTAGCAGATGTCTGACCTACGCATTAGCTCAATGCGCTGGTCAGACCTTGAGTGCCTACCTAACCTTGGTTGTCTTTTTTTTTTTTTTTTTTTGGTCATCAGGACGAATGAGCAACAACAAGACCTAGGCTCATACGGTGCTGTACACTTCTCTCTGGTAGCAGGCTAGACTAACACACACTCACACAAAAATATATAAATAATCGGACACATGTCCACCCCCCCCCCCCCCCCCACCTTCGTCCGCCACTGTTGTTTACGTAACATTTGAAGATTGCCAACCAATTCTGTCTCCGAGTCAAATCATATTAGTTAAAATAACCAGTATGCAATACATACTGAAACGAGGATCTCATTTTTTTTCTTTAACGTTCTCTCGTTGTATCAAATAAAACGTGTTTTACGGAAAAAAGAAACGAGGACTGACTCTCTCTCTCTCTCTCTCTCTCTCTCTCTCTCTCTCTCTCTCTCTCTCTCTCTCTCTCTCTCTCAGTGTGTGTGTGTTTGAGTGTGTATGTGTGTGTGTGTTTGTCCGTCTGTCTGTTAGTGTGTGTGCGTGTGTGTGTGTGTGTGTGTGTGTGTGTGTGTGTGTGTGTGTGTGTGTGTGTCTGTCTGTCTCGATCTCTCTCCCTCCCTCCCTCACCCTCTCTCTCTCCCTCTGTGTGTTGTGTGAGTGTGTGTGAACAATTTGATATTTAGTTCTTTAACATTTCTTTTTCATTCCAATTCTTCCAACACTCCTTTCCCCTCCCTCTATCCTTCCATCCCCATCCCCGACTCCCCCAACCCCTCACACACACATAAACACACACGTACACACACGCGCACGCGCACGAAAGCACACACACACACACACACACACACACACACACACACACACACACACACACACACACACACACATATATACATACACACACAAGCAGAGACACGTGCGCGCTCCTTCAAACCAGAATTACACCTCACTTTTTTTTTAAATTTTTATATAAGCTGTTTTTATATGATGGTTGGACTGTTACGTTGTCGAAACAATGTTTTTGCTTTGGTAAGAATTGTTTAAACCTTTGAGTTTTTAAATGAGATATGATATACTGGCAAGCGCCTGTGGTGAGTGCCACGCGCTTCTGAGCAAACTGTGCATTGGCAGACGATGTTGTGTTTATCATGATGTGTGTTTTGTTTGCAGATCTATATGCAGATCAAAATCAGAGAGAAGCTGCTCGAACATTCCAAGGATGCTACCCTCATTGTTGTGTGAGTTGTATATAACTAGGCCCAGTCTGCTATAGACCTACTTACTTTCAGAATAATAAGGACAGACAAACTACTAGACAAAACGCCGACGCGTTTCGACCTCTTAGGCCAAAGGCCTCGTTTCCATTCAACGCCCATCCTGCGCGGAATATGAGAAGATAAGTGACTTGCTCATGTTTCGTTTTCATTGTTTTGAATGTCAGTTTGTCTTGCCTGAAGAAGACCTTAAAGAGGTCGAAACGCGTCGTGCTTTGTCTTGTGACTTGTTTGTCCTTGTTTTTGGCGGACTCATCAAGAATTGTTCTGAAAAAAAAGGTTTCAGTTTCCACCTGCAGTCACCTCACTTTGAAACGAACTATAAAGCAAGCAGGCGGAAACTGAAACAAACATAAAAGAAAAAAAAAAAAACTATTCCACCCGACAAAAGGGACAAACAAAAGTTACAAGACAAAACACGACGCGTTTCCACCTCTTTGGTCCTCTTCAGGCGAGATTAAGATTAAGATTAAGATTAAAATTATAGTCCCGTCAACAGCAGAGGTTATCTCAGGACTGTCACCACGTTTCTTCAGGCGAGATAAACGACGTTCAGTACAATGACAGCAAAGAAGGAGCGATCACTTATCTTCTAAACTTGGGCGCAAAAAAAAAACAACAACAACAACAAAAAACAAAAACAACAACAACAACAACGTTGAATTCGTTGTCCTGAATGTTGTTTCTCTTGCCTGAAGAAGACCAAAGAGGTCGAAACGCGTCGTGTTTTGTCTTGTAATTTGTTTGTCTTTTTTTTCCGGCGGAATAGTCCTTTTTTTTTTCTTTTAACTTTATAAGACAACCAGCTTTCCCCCCACATACAGCGTTCAGCATCAGGGAAGGATTGTGCACATTACTAGAGTTTCACGTGTGTGTAACCTTACTGCGTCTTCAATGTATTGGTAAGGTAGTTTGTTTACGCACAAGCGCGCGCGCGCTCGCACGCACACGTGCACGCGCGCACGCACGCACAGGTAGAGAGACAGACAGACAGGGAGGCAGGCTGACAGGCAAACGGACAGACTGACAGGCATACAGACAGTCAGACAGACAGACGGACAGACGGATAGATAGATGAATAAACAGGCAGACAGACGGACGGATGGATGGATGGTCATATAGATAGGTGGATAGATGGATAGATAGATAGATAGATAGATAGATAGATAGATAGATAGATAGATAGATAGACGGATAGATAGATAGACATAGTACAAATGCGTGCGTGTGTGTGTGCGTGCGTGCGTGCGTGCGTGCGTGCGTGTGTGTGTGTGTGTGTGTGTGTGTGTGTGTGTGTAGAATGAGAGAGAGAGAGAGAGAGAGAGAGAACTGAGCCCCTTTTTAAATCGCTCTTTTCATCGAAAAAAAATCCGTTCGTTTATTCTGGAAAGCCGCCGAAAAAAAAACAGATGGGTCAGACAAAAAACTAAAAACAACAGAACTGCTTGAGAGACTCCTGTACTCCGCTTCACAACCTTCCTCAAGGGCAAGAAGGGGACTGGAGGGGGTTATTCAAGTAAATACACATTGCTTTCAGTTCAGTTCAGTGGTTATTTTAAAGTCTGTTCATCATCGATGATATTAGACGGTAACAAGATGCAAAGCATATAAACGTTCTCCCAGTACAGTAGTACAAAAAAAGAAAAATACATATATATATATATATATATATATACAAAATCAGTCACTATAGCACTTTCTTCCCTTTGGTGGTAATTTAAATTTTGTATTTAAGAGAAAAGAAAATAAGAATGATGCTCTCCCCAGCGGGGAAATGAACCCCTGTCTCCGGCGTGACAGGCGGGGATACTAACCACTATACTACCGAGGAGCTTGCAAAATTGGGTTACACTTAAGTTTATAAACCATTATTGCTTAAACTGTGCTATTCTGGTAAAAGAAAACATTGGACATCATCCGTGACCCATAATGAACATATCTACAAATTTTCAGAAAGATCGGTCCAGCAGTTTTGTCTGGAGCGAATGGAATACATTTTGACCACGGACACACACACACACACACACACACACACACACACACACACACACACACACACACCACACGCACGCACGCACGCACGCACGCACGCACGCACGCACGCACGCACGCACGCACGCACGCACACACACACACACAGCATTTCTTCGTTCCCATTGTAAAGTACTCCCTGTTCTGAAAATACTTTTTTTTTTTAGAAAATCACAACAGTCTGACCAACTCTGACTGGGCAATAACGTGTGCGATGTCCGTAGCACATGTGTCATATGAAAAGTGGTCAATGCTACACATTGCTTCTTACGTTTCACAGAACAGTTATAAAAATCTTGAATGAGATGTTCTAAGAGAAGTTTTGAACCAAAAAAAACTGAAACAAACAACAACAAAAAAACCCACCTTGATTCCGATGTTTTATCAAGGATGTCTTGGTTATTGTGTGAAAGGTCCTATAAAATACAAGGACTAACGTAAGCATACACGCTCCTGCCTCCCAGAGAAGCTTTTGAACCCAAATTTTGAAACAAAACTCTTGATTCTGATGTTTCATTCAGGACATCCTGACTATTGCGTTATAAATGTCCTGTAAAATACAAGGACTCTTGTGTGTTTATTTTATGAATAAAACACCCCGGCCTCCGAGAAAAGCTTTGAACCAAAATACCGAAATCAAAAAGATTCTGCTACTTTATTTAGGGTGTCTAGACTACTGTTTTAAATGTCGTGCCAAACACAAAGACTAACGTGTGTTTTCTTGAAGCATACACTCCCCAGCCTCCAAGAAAATCTTTGAACTCATATATATATCAAAATTAAATAAAGGAATCTTAAATAAATGTTAGCGCGAACCGCAAAAAAAAAAAAAAAAAAAAAAAAAAAAAAAAACGTGGACAAACGAATCACAAGACAAAACAAGTGTACGTGGACAAACGAATCACAAGACAAAACAAGTGTTTTGTCTTGTGATTCGTTTGTCCACGTTTTTTTTTTTTTTTTCTTTTTTTTTTTTTTTTTTTTTTTTGCGGTTCGCTAACATTTATTTAATATTTGTTTATATTTCTGCCTGCAGTCGTCTCACTTTGCAATTAAGTAAAGGAGCCTGCCAAACGCTTTGTCAGTAACTATGGCTGCCATTTTCTTGAACAGGTCAGTATTTTCTTGTAATTTTAGTGGCAAGGAACACAAGACTGTAGGCCTCTCGCGTACTTTTTTTTCTTTTTTTTTTTTTTTTCTTTTTTTTTTTTTTTTTTAAACTGGCGTCACAGAAAACTTTCAGTCTATGGGTGAGGTTTGTTGTCTGTTTTTTTTCCAGAACGCTTCCAGTTCCCCGCAAGTTCTGTCCCGCAGGACTCTACATGGCTTGGCTGGACACCCTCACACGTGACCTCCCGCCCACACTGCTGCTTCGCGGAAACCAACAAAATGTGCTGACGTACCTCTCATAAAAAACCGCACAACGCTCAAAATAAAATCCATCAGTCATGCCACAGTGTTATGAACAGCACCACAACAGGCTGATCCTACATGACGAGAAAAAAAGAAGTCGTCAAAGAGACATTTGTAAAAAAATGGTTTCTCGGGCTTCAGTGAAAGAGGACATCACAAACGAACTCAGAATGTTTTTGTTTTTTTTAATGTCGCTAGCAGTGAGATGCTTTTACTTTTCTGTCCTATTTTGAGTTTCTGATGCTTTCTTTATTCTCCCTTTAGTTTCTGGTTATTCTTGTCCACTCGTCTTGTATTTTGATTTCAACACCAATAATTTACATCAAGTACAACGAATGGAGACCAACATTTGGCGTGAACAGCCTATGAATCTACTGTACCCTAACATACAAACTCAACAACATAAAGGCCGGTTCCAGCGCAAATCAAGCTGGTCACTTCATTTCTCACAGACATGCAGTCGAATGCGATCGTTGGTGTCAGTTTTGGGGTTGTAACTGTATATCTTTGCTGCTAAGGATGCGTTGCTATACATTCTGCTGACAAGGTGTTGTCGCTCATTTCTCTTAACGAGCTGAGCTGACAACAAATTTGCTACTTTTTTGTTTTTGGTTTTTGTTGTTTTTGTTTACAATACCTTCTTACTCCTGTTGTGCATTGTTACTCTTCACTCCGTTTGTTATTTACACATTGTGTTTCACAGTTTGCCAAAACCATTTTTGTATTCTATTCATTTTATCGTATTGCTTGCATACAGACTGTGTCTTGTAAATGCCTGGCCCTTTTCCGACAAATTAATGCTGAACTGGCATGTTAAAAAAAATTAGAAGGGCGGGGAAGGGGGAGGGGGGGGGGGGAACAGATATCTTATGCTTAGCAGAAAAGCTGAGTTTGATGTCAATGCCATCATCCGCTCCCCCCCCCCCCCCCCCCCCCCCCTTCCAATCTCCTTTCCGCTGCCGCAATATTGGATGAGCATTTGATAGCTGTCGAACTTGGGATATACGTGTATTATATGTACGTAACAATGTACACTATATATCCTTCTGTAATTATTTTTGCAATATGGAGCTATGAAGACTTTGATTTAAAGCTTTATAAAACATGAAATACATTCCTTGGCTATCCAATTGTAAACGGTTCTTTCATAATTGTACATATGCTGAAACACGTAAGATTTTTTTTTAATGCAAGACAGAGCATGTGTAATTATGATTGTTACTCAGACTAGCATGTACCTGATTGAGCGTTCATTTGCGAGACAGTAATCTTGTCTTAATGTCACTGCCATTTGTTGTCTGTTCATAAATGTGGGATCCGACTGATTATAACATTATTTACTCCTCTCGCAGTAAACTTCACTTCAAGAGATGAAACTCCATTGACTAGCATCTTATCACAGTGATGTGTTATGTGGTTTTGTTTTGTTTTACTTATCATTCTTAGCATACTTATTCACTGCCATTAATTAATTGTGCGCTTTCAGATTTATACGCTTTCAATGTTCAAACTATTGTCCTTACAATTCACAGGATTTTTTTCACTCTGTTTCCGTGCCTTTCTCTGAGTGAATTATCCATAATATTCACAAGGGTAGGCGTAATATTAACTGCTCCCACAAAATTCGTTCATGACTGATGTTTTTGATAATAAGATATAGACATACAGACATACAAGTTATAGAAAACCCAAAATGTATTAAACAAGAGGGTCAATTTGCCTTTTTGGCTCATGTGCCACGTGTGTCACAGTCTGATCAGGATAGCCAATCCGAAACATTGTGTGCGTGTCATTAAGCTCAGGAGTTCTCTGTGTGCCAGCATTGGACAGAGCAAGGACATGACACGTGTGCCATGAAAAAGGAAGTGGTGGGGATGGAGGTGGGGAGTGGAGGGAGGGAAGGATGTCTGTTGCCTATTGTCAGCTTCAGTGAAAGATTTAAAGGCCGTGCATACAAAGGGCAAGTCCAACAAGGCTGCCTTCCGACTGATCAACCTTCGGCACATGTACGTTTTAATCTCAGTTTGTTTCACCTGTTCATCGTCATCTCCCATGTACGTCACGACCAGACGACGTTTATTTTAACTGATGTTTCCATTTCGTGTTTTCTAACTTTCATTAGTCCTAGCAGATCTTCAGCCAAATCATGAAAAGCAGTTTTTGATGTGTTTGGTATCAACAGGTAACGGTTACGGTAAAAGCAAATGAGACCGTTCACTTTGAGATGTTCAGGTGGCTCTAGTCGTCTGATTCACCACCAGTAATAAACTAACACGAGCTGTGAACATTGACGCAGATGTCAGGAACAGGATTGCCAAGGCCAGCTCTGTGTTTGGGAGACTCCGTGAAAATGTCTGGGAGCGGAGAGGACTAAACCTTACCACCAAGCTGAAGGTCTACCATGCAGTGGTACTAACCACTCTCCTCTATACCAGTGAGACCTGGACTGTCTACAGAAGGCACGCCAAACAGCTCAACCATTTTCACCTCAGCTGTCTCCGCAGACTCCTACACATCAAGTGGCAGGACAAAGTCCCAGACACTGAGGTCTTGGAAAGATCCAGCATCCCCAGCATCTACACTGTCCTTCAGAAATCCCGAGCCAGATGGGCTGGCCACATCGTCAGAATGCCAGATAGTCGACTGCCGAAAAAACTGCTGTACGGAGAACTGAGTCAGGGCAAGCGCGAAGTTGGGGGGCAAGAGAAACGTTTCAAGGACTGCCTCAAAGTGTCCCTCAAAGGCCTGAACATTAACCTCAACACCTGGGAGTCGCTTGCCCTGGACCGCCCAGCCTGGCGAAGCAGCATCACAAAGGGTGCATATACATCAGAGAAGAGACGCACAGCAGAAGCTGAGAGAAAGCGAGCCGCGCGCAAGGCCAGAGCTACATCCACCTCCACTGTAGCACCCACCCACATGTGTCCCACATGTGGGCGTTCCTTCCGGGCCCAGATTGGCCTCACCAGCCACCTGCGGACCCACATTCAGCGATCCTCCATCTGAGATTGAAGTCATGGTCATCTTCGAAATCGAAGGACGAGCAACAATAAACTGTGGTGCTTCTGAATTCGGACAGTTTTCGTTCTATGAACTTTGCACTCACTCTAATACCATGACAGAGTCATGTTGAGAATCATCAAGAATTAACTGTGTGCTTTATAGATGTTTTTTTTGCAGCGTTTTAATATGATGTCTTATGCATTTTTCATCTCTCTGTCTCTGCTGAAAACATTCGCGGCCATAATCTTTAATGATTTTTTTTTTTTAATTATAGCAGTGGCGTCAACTCTAAAGCGCTTCCGTTACTCTTCGCAACACAGGAAATAGTTCTGGTTTGTTTGTGATATGTCCATGCCATACCCATTCCCTTCCCTACCATCCCGCATCCCCCCACCCCCACCCCTCTCCTTGCCCCGTCCCCTCGCCTCTCTCTCTCTCTCTCCCCCCCCCCCTCCCTGATACGGAGGTACCAGCTACGGACATCTTTAAAACTAGCGATAGTTTTTCGGCGGTAAGTTCAAAAGATTATTCATTCGTTTTCAAAAGATTAACGTAAATAAAACGGTTAATCTTGAGTGAAAACTCCCTCTCTCTCTCTCTCTCTCTCTCTCACACACACACACACACACACACACACACACACACACACACACACACACACACACACACACACACAGAGTTTTCACTCAAGATTAACCGTGTGTGTGTGTGTGTGTGTGTGTTGTTGTTGTTGTTGTTGTTGTTGTTGTTGTTGTGTGTTATTTGATTACAAAGAAAACAATGGCCAGCTTGTAGTCCTGATCAATATCTTCTATGTAATTGTGTGCTTGCGCGAAGAGTATACAAAAAATATGTCTACCTCTCGCTCAGTTTTTTTTTAATTTTTTTTTTTATATTCTTCCCTAAACTATGCCAACTGAAGTTTCACACAAGTAGATTTTATTCCATTTATTGTAAATTATGCAAAGCTTTTGGAATCTCTCACCGAATGGTATGGAAGAAATTCTAAAGCGTGCATAATGAATATTGTACTGTATGATGATTGTAAATGGCATGTAAATGTGTGTGCATCAGCGCTAATAATTGGCTGGTGAACATTGTTTGTATGCATTGTAATTTGTTAATCTGGATTTTATCTTTTTTGAAAAAAAAAAATATCAGTTCTGCCTTCATGGTGGTACACAGTGTAATTTAAACTCTCTCTCTCTCTTTCTCTCTCTCTCTCTCTCTCTCTCTCTCTCTCTCTCTCTCTCTCTCTCTCTCTCTCTTCAGAAGTTTCTTCCGATCTCTCTGACAACGTGTGTGCGTGTGCGTGCGCGTGTGCGCGCACGCGGTGTGTGTGTGTATGTGTGTGTGTGTGTGTATGTGTGCGTGCGTGCGTGCGTGTGTGTGTGTGTGTGTGTGTGTGTGTGTGTGTGTGTGTGTGTGTGTGTAACTGCGCGCGCGCTTCGTAATGTAACAAGAGAGAGAGAGAGAGAGAGAGAGAGAAAGAGAGATTTTCCCAGAGTAATGAGAAAAGTAGATCATACATGCGTTTTTCCACCCAGAGACAGACAGACGGACAGACAGACAGACAGACAGCGACTGACAAACAGAGAGAGAGAGAGAGAGAGAGAGAGAGAGAGAGAGAGAGAGAGAGACTCAGTCCTAGGCAACCTGCTCGACACCGTTCGCTGTGTTCTTTGTGGGTTATCAAGGTTCATTAAAACGCCATTTATACCACCACACTACTGTCGTCACAGTGAACGGACCACGCCAGCCGACTGGACGAGAGATACAGCCGCTGGCGGTGGTCACTGGTCAGACTGCTCTGTTAAACGACCACCCTGGGAGAGTAGAAACGACGACGATTCTCTCCACCAATCAGAGGACCGGTTACTATGTTTGATGCATGAGGAGGGGCGGTGACTATCATGGCTGAAGTTGAATAGTAGAGATTTTCTTCTTCTTTTTTTCCCCACCTCTACCCCCTTATAGACAACATTCAATTTGATTCTGCTGAAGATCACATGGATTTTTGAATAAGGAGAAGCTGGATTAGAAACTAAATTGTTTGAACTTCGTCTTCGTTTTTCAATTCTGTCTTCTTTATTTACTGGTGTTCATAGATTTATGTCTCGCAACGTGATTCACCGAACTCTGTAAACTCCTTTGTGATTGGTAGAAATAGTCGTCGGTACTCAGTTGTTGCTGGTAAACAGTGAGACAAAATGACGACTTATTCTGTGACGTTCTTCAAGAGTTACT
>CM065722.1:10122076-10124576 GCA_033310375.1 Conus canariensis
AATAATAATAACAATGATAATAATAATGATGCTGATGATGTAACAATAATAATAATGATGTTAATAATAATAATATGATGATGATGATGATGATAATCATAATAATCATAATAACAATAACAACAATAATAATGATAATGAAGCTTGTTGAGGACTTTTCTCCTGAATATAGAGAGCTTAGTGTGCTTTACATACAAACCAGTTACACAAAGAACATGAAAATTAAACAAGAAAGAAAGCCAAAAACCCCCAAAAAAACCTGTAACTCCACCACCTTACCCTCCCAAGTTCGAGAGAGAGAGACAGCGAGAGAGAGAGAGAGAGAGAGAGAGAGGAGAGAGAGAGGACGGCGCGCGCGCCTTTCGTGTGAGAAAGCGGGCCGGAGAGAGAGAGAGAGAGAGAGAGAGAGAGAGAGACTGCAGAGAGACAGACTCAGACACACACACACACACAAACAGAAAGTATTCAAAACATTCAGTACACGATCCTGTGAAAGGACCTATACGCCACTGGTCCCAACAGCCCAAAGAGTGAGAGAATGACCAGCTGATTCACAGTAGAAGGAAGGAAAGAGCGTCCTCTGACGGTGCTAACTATTTCACCTGCGACCTAGGAATTCCTGTGAGTCTTTTTACTCCAGAGGAATCACCTGACGTTGCCTGTCAGGCCAGGTGGGAGAGACGGGGTACAAATTACAGGTGAGATCTCTTGTTGTTACCTCCCCTCCTGCTGTGTGTTAGTGCGATTAACGCTTGAAGAGATAAATTTGCTGGTATAGTTATGATTACAAAAATGATATGCATAAGATGCAGTAGGTAACGCTTGGATCAGTGTCAGCTTAAGGTGAACGGTTGTCGGAGATTCAGTGGCACCTGTCTCTTAAATCCTGTCTATCTGAATGTGTGTTTGTCAGAGATTCAGTCGCTCCGGGGTGTCTGTTTCTCTGATTCTCTGCCACTTTAATTCCTGTCAATCTGAATGAGTCTGATGATGAGACTGACGAATACAAAGGGCAAATAACTCTTGCCCGGGCACGCACACGTCCGAAGTAGAGCTGAGGAGAGGAAATTGTTGCATAGGATGTTGGGAATGTAGAGCCTCAGGAATCTACAGATGCGAAAAGACATACATTTTTTTTAGGAAAAAAAAAACAACCTCTGACGATGAATAGCAGTAAAAATATAAACTGCAAAACCGCAGACCTGAGGAACTTGTGACAATATACAGGAGTGAAATCATAGCGCTCCAGGGATATACAAAATAAAAATTGTACCAAGAGATATACAATATGAAAATTGTACTGAGGTATATACAATATAAAAACGGTGCAAAGGGATACACAATAAATAAATGGTGTCAAGGGATATACAATATGAAAATGGTGTCAAGGGATATACAATATAAAGTTGTGCCGAGGGATATAAAATATAAAAATGATGCCGAGGGACATACAATATAAAAATGGTGTCAAGGGATATACAATATAAAGTTTGCGCCAAGGGATATACAATATAAAGTTTGTGCCAAGGGATATACAATATAAAAACGGTGCCGAGGGACATACAATATAAAAATGGTGCCAGGGATAAACAGTATAAAAATTGTGCCAAGGGATAAACAGTATAAAAATTGTGCTAAGGGATGTACAACATAAAAATTGTGCCGAGGGACATACAATATAAAAATGGTGCCGAGGGATATACAATATAAAAATTGTGCCAAGGGATATACGATATAAAAATGGCGCCGAGGGATATACAATGTAAAAATGGTGCCGAGGGATATACAGTATAAAAATTGTGCCCAGGGATGTACAACGTAAAAATTGTGCCGAGGGATATACAAATATAAAAATGGTGCCAAGGGATATAAGCTTACAATATAAAAATTGTGCCAAGGGATATACAATATAAAGTTTGTGCCAAGGGATATACAAAATAAAGTTTGTGCCAAGGGATATACAACATAAAAATTGTGCCGAGGGATATACAATTTGAAAATTGTGCCAGGGATTTACAACATAAAAATTGTGCCAAGGGATATACAATATGAAAATTGTGCCAGGGATTTACAATATAAAAATTGTGCCAAGGGATATACAATATAAAAAAACGGTGCCGAGGGATATACAATGAAAAGAAATTGTGCCAAAGGATACACAATATAAAAATGGTGCCAATGAAGAGCTGCGGGAGCATAGAAAGCTGAGGGAATATACGTTCAATGAACCTGTTCTTAATCGACCAGTTTTGAGATGGATGGAGTGCTGTGAAACATCCTAATAACATGTTCCTAGTGAACATTCTTTCCCACAAGCAGATTCCCGCCACCCATCCACCCACTGGACTTCTGGTCTCATTTTGACGATGCAAGACTTACTCCAGATGACAGCTCGGATATGGCCCTTTCCGATCGGTTGGGCTATAAGCATCATTCTCTCTCTCTCTCCTCTCTCTCTCTCTCTCTCTCTCTCTCTCTCTCTCTCTGTGTGTGTGTGTGT
>CM065722.1:10129576-10144576 GCA_033310375.1 Conus canariensis
GAAAGGTAGAAGTCTCCTGAGGAAAACAGTGTTACTATCTTATTTCCCTTTTTCTTTTTTTTTTTTTTTTTTTTTTTGTTAACATTAGCTGTTTTCTTCCAGGAAACATTGTAAATACTACTTTCTCTATCATCACTAGTTTCTCGAAGGATATTAACTGTTTTCTTCGGAAAACAAACAAACAAACAAACAAAAACACTCCTGATGACTGAATTCCCTATTAACACTGCTTTTTCTTGAACGATCATAGGTTTCCTCGGGAAAACGAAAAAAAAGAAAAAATCCAAAATTAAAAGCTATATTACAGATTTATGAAACGAGGATACTCCCATAGATCAGTCCCAGTGAGTCAGGGAAAGGCATTAAGGGCAGGACAGGTCGTATTTGTTATTGTCCATATAGGATAGGTCGGTGCTTGCCGTGTCCTTACCTGTACCCACGGGCATAACGGAAAGAACGCGCTCTGGTCGGCATAGAGCAAGTGCCAGTGTTGAAGGGCGGGGGGCTGGGGGGGGGGGGGGGGGGGGGGGGGGGGGGAGGTGGGGATGAGGGAGGGAGGCGGGGGGGGGGGGGGGGGGTGGTTGCAGCTAACCAGAACCGTGATTCGTTACCCTCGTACCGGTAATTTGTACTTACGCAGCAGGTGCTCTCATACCGCCCAAGAAACGCGGCCCTCTGGCATCCTTTTTGGGACATACTGCGTTGCTCTTATGTGTGTAACAACACCTGTACGCACTATTCGTTGGGACTCGCGTGATGTGAGACATAAACACTTTACAGCAGACTCCATGAAAACCGCGTTCAGAGATGTCCCACCTGATGTGATCTTTGAATTTCTGAAAGAGATTATAACATTTTTCATCTTATCTAAGATTTCACAGAAGAAAAATTTTTAACGAAATTTCCTGTGTCTCTTCAGAAGGTGCCGTTTCAAAGGGTTGTGTGAATGTTTGGGTGTTTTTTGTTTTTTTTTTAATTACTTGTGAGTTGACTTGAACGCGGTGTCAGTCCTGATATGGCCCTTTGCGGTCGGCCGGGCTTTAAGCAACATTACCTTACCTTACCAAGGGGCTCACACTGTCGATTTGTTTACAGTGGTAGGCTAGACACTATAAGAAAGACGTAGCGAGATGAACAGGAATGCAGGGGTAGTATACAGTCTATGTGCATCTCTCTCTCTTTCTCTCTCTCCTCTCTCTCTCTCTCTCTCTCTCTCTCTCTCTCTCTCTCTCTCCCTCTCTCTGTCTCTCTCTCTCCCTATTTCTCTCTCTCTCTCTTCAGCAGCTGAAGTTAATAAATAAAAAAGAAAGAAAGAAAAAGTCTCAGCCTTCCTTCGGCTTCTTATCAACCATTGTATAGCAACAACAAACAGAAAACTTTTACTCCTGTTGATGCGGTGTAACTACTGCTCAGAATCTCTCTCTCTCTCTCTCTCTCTCTCTCTCTCTCTCTCTCTCTCTCTCTCTCTCTCTCCTCTCTCTCTGCGCGCGCGCGCGCGCGTGTGTGTGTGTGTGTGTGTGTGTGTGTGTGTGTGTGTGTGTGTGTGTGTGTGTGCCTTTGTTCTACTGCTGAAACCAAAACGTCAACTAATCCATCCAATCAGGGGACAACACTCTTAATGTTTCTAGGGCAAATAATAATGACATATAATGATATGGGAAAGGAAATCTGTTCCCACCTCTGCCCTGAACTACAACATTCATCTTTTTTTTTGTATTTGCCGTGGAAGTGGATTTGAAACGGAAATGACCTGAATCAGACTTGGTTGTGTCAACTTTGTCATCTTCTATCTCTTTTAATGTCCATACCGGGTGTGTCGGACTACGTGATTGGCTGGATTCTGTTAATTTCGTTATGATTGGTGCATACAAAACCCCGCTATTCACCTTTGATGTTCCGTATGCTGCCCGACTTTTCCGAGTGTACCCCTACCAGTTATTTTGCCATCGGGCGAAAGGAGAGTTAGAACGCCGTGGCTTCTGCTGGCCAATCAGATGATGTTACTATTTTTAGTTTATGGATATATATATATATATATATATATATATATATATATATATATATATATATATATACAACAACAACAAAAGCAGAACCTGCAATCAAAAGATTTTCGTTTTTTGACCTTTCGCCCTTTTGGTTGTATATTTAGTGGCATTTGGACGAAAAGATGCCGAACTGGAAACTAGACTGTTTAAAATCCGTCTTTGTTTGTTTGTTTGTTTTTGTTGTTGTTGTCTCTCTCTCTTTTATTTATGAAAAATAAATGAGTCTTCGGTTTTGTTTTGGTTTTTTCCCTCATTGATCTTTAAAAGAATTAAAACGTTTTGTTTGTTTTTGTATTTTTCAGCCTCTCTCTTTCCTTGATAAGAATGAATGTTGAACCACGGGGTTCGTCTCCTTGCAGCATAAAGCGTACACCTGTTGAACTGAGTCAGTGCTGGTTCAACCAGCAAAGCCTGTGAACATGTGTCCCAGTTCATGGCAGGTTACCCAACAGTACAGACCATCTCACATGTTTCTCTTCTTCACTCACACAACCTGGTGCGCAAGACTGCCTCACTGCTCTCTGACTGTGTGCGTGTGGGTGAGTGGTGGGTGGTGCGTGTTGTGCATGTGTGTGTATGTGTGTTTATCATGGTTCTGTTAAGTGTGCATGTCAGTGTGCACTCAACGCATGTAGGACCTCTGTGTGTGTGTGTTGTGTGTGTGTGTGTGTGTGTGTGTGTGTGTGTGTTGTCTGTCGTCTCTCTCCTCTCTCTCTCTCTCCTCTCTCCCTCGTGTGTGTGTGTGTGTGTTCTCTCTCTATTTCTATCACTCTCTCTCAGCTCTCTCATTCTCATCTCCTCTCTCCCTCGCTTTCTCTCTCTCCTCTTCTCTCTTCCTCTCTCTCTCTCTTCTCTCTCCTCTCTCTCCTCTCTCTCTCTTCCTCTCCTCTCTCTCTCATCTATCTCCATCCCTCCTCCCTCTCCCTCTCTTAATCTCTCTCTCTCTCTCTCTCTCTCTCTCTCTCTCTCTTCCTCTTCCTCTCTCTCTCTACCTCCTCTCTTCCTCCTCTCTCTCTCTCTCTCTCTTCCTCACTCTCTCTCTGTCTCCTCTCTCTCTGTCTCCTCTCTCTCTCCTCTCTCTCTCTCTCTCTCTCTCTCTCCTGCACCCTCTCTCTGTCTCCTCTCTCGCTCTCTCTCTCCTCCTCCTCCTCTCCTCCTCCTATCCCGCCCCTCCTCTTCTCCCGCCCCCCCCCCTCCTCTCTCTCTCTCTCTCTAGAAGACAGCACCATGAGTGAAGGCCGAAGACTGTGAGGGCATCTGTCTAACAAGGCAAACGAGTGTGTGGGGGAGGGGGAGGGGGAGGGACAGTAGAGATGATCCGGAGGAGGGGGAGAGGGAGGGGGAGGGGGAAGATGTAGGGGGATGGGGTCTATTATTAGGTGTGTAGTGACAGCATGGAATCCGAGGTTCTCATTTTCTGCCCCCCCCCCCCCCCCCACCCCTACATCACCCCCCCTCCCCCCGCTCACCACCCTCCATCCGACACTGTCGTCGTCATCATGGCGGCCGAGCGACAAACACTGTCAGTGCTGTAGTAGGCAGAAAGATGCTGTGGTGCTTCGTCATATCAAGATGATATTATCATTGCTGCTGACGCTCCGATCTTCCAGTGGCGCGAGCACACACGTTTTCCCTCTCTCTCTCTCTCTCTCTCTCCTCTCTCTCTCTCTCTCTCTCTCTCTCTCTCTCTCTCTCTCTCTCTTCTTCATTTGTGTTCCTTCCTTACCCCTTCTCTATATCTTCTCATGACATACTCTTCACCTGTCCACCTTTCCTTGACGTCCTTCATTTCCTCTTCTTCTTCTTCTTTCTAAAAATTTTTTTTAAGTAGTTGCAAAGTTGTTCTTCTCTCTCTCTCTCTCTCTCTCTCTCTCTCTCTCTCTCTCTCTCTCTCTCTCTCTCTCTCTCAGGTTGTAGATGTGTACCGTCGAATTGTGAAATGCATGCTTGTTCTCCACGTGTTGGAATGATTTGTGACACCAGCCGTGACGACGCTCGTGAAAATGACAGGGAACAACACAATGGGGAAGAGAGAAGAGAAAATATAACCAATGGAGACATCCCGATGGACGAAAGTCTGAATGAGAGTACGAATGATAGCGAGTATGAAAGTGAACAAAATGTTAGTGAAACACAGGTTAAAAATAAAGTACACTTGTTCTCTTTCCTTCATTGGAACGTAGATGGCCTTCCATCTAAACTGAGTGATCAAAAGTTTTTATCGTATGTTTATAATTTTGATTTCATTTGTCTTGTTGAAACGTTCATGGAGAAAATAGATTCCCATTTGTTCCCCTACCATTCTGTCTTTTGTAAACCTGCGATTAAGCTGACAAGACACGGGAGGAGATCAGGTGGAGTGGTGTGCTTAATTAAAACCGAGTTGATGGCTTATGTATCTGAACTTACATGTGAACATGACAATATTATGTGTTTCTTATTAAATAAAACTTTATTTGGTTTTGAAAATAACATTCTTTATGTGTGTACTTACGTGCCTCCAATAAATTCCCCATATTATACAACAATTGAAATTGAAAACGGCATTGTTTGCCTTGAAGAGGTTATAACAGATAAGATATTATTGTATGACAACATTGATATCCTTTTGTGTGGGGATTTGAACGGCAGAACAGCCAACATTTTCCCTTTCAGCAATGATCAGTTTGATAGGTTCAGTTTCATGGATAAGAATGACAAAACAGATCTCATAAGATATTCTAAAGACTCGGAATTGAATGCATATGGAAGAATGATTTTGAATTTATGTATTGCTTTTAGATTGTTTATCATGAATGGAGTATGTAATGGTGACCTTGAAGGTCATTACACATACATAACGGAAACAGGGAGTAGCGTGAATGATTATTTCTTAGTTTCTGAAGATCTGTTCGATACTATTAGAAATTCTTGCCGTTTGCATGTTTCTGATATGATTAATTCTGATCATCAACCACTGGAATTTTATTTTTATGCGAAGAATGATGTGTTACGCAATGACAATGATTGGCGTGATATATCTTTATTTATTAAAAAGATAGTTTGGAATGATGACTTTGCTGAACAGTTTCATAATAGCATGCATTCAAGAAATACAAAAGAAAAACTTAATCAAGCCAGCATATTGATGGGTACTGACATTAATCAGGCATTACATTTATTTAATGAATGCATAAGAGAGCAAGCAGTATGTATGGAAAAGAAAATTTATACATGTCAGAAAAGGTCAGAAAAGTGGTATGATGATGAATGTAAAACTTCTAAGCGCAATGTTAGAAAACTTTTAAGAACAGCAGGAAATCATCCAGAAGAAATACAAAGTTGCCGGATACAAAGTTGCCACCAAAGGAGAATTCACCCGAAAAAGAGGCTAGGGCAGCTTTTTGCAAAGAAAGAAGGGAATACAAAAAGCTGTTACAGAGAAAGAGAAAAGAATACAATAGAATTGTACTTGAACAATTGATTATGTCTGTAAATGACCAGAAAGAATTTTGGCAAAATATGGGTAGAGTTTCTAGTAAGAATAAGTTTCAGCCAAACAAGATCACAGTACAGGAATGGTTTCAACATTTTAAAAGGGTTCTTGAAAAACATGAGACTGACGGCAACAAATATATCTGTACAGGTGCTTCTGATGTTTCAGATAATTTTTCAGATAATGATAACGATGATCAAGGAAATGGAAATGATGCACATGAGAATGATGATTATGATGATGTCAACTTTCTGAATCGGCCTATTTCTAAAGAAGAAGTCATACTCTCAGTGAGAAAATTGAAAAGTAAGAAAGCAGCTGGACCGGATGGTATAATTGGAGAGCTATTAAAAAAATCAGGAGATGATGTAATTGGTTTCTTTGTAAAATATTTCAATGTTCTATTTGACACGGGTCAATATCCTGATTTATGGAAAGAATCTATTATTGTTCCATTGTTTAAAAAAGGCAACATTAACGATCCAAATAATTACAGAGGAATTTCTCTTTCAGACATAAGTAGCAAAATATACAGCTCTATAGTTAATTCAAGATTACAGGAATGGGTTGAGCAGAACAATATTACCGGTGAATTCTAAGCTGGGTTTAAACAAAATTATTCTTCAACCGATCACATATTTACACTTTTAGCAGTCATTCAAATGCAATTTTCATATAATAGAAAACTGTATGTAGCTTTCATTGATTTCGAGAAAGCGTTCGACACAATTTCAAGAAAATTACTGTGGCCTATTTTGTTAAAGAATGGAATTAAAGGTAAAATTTACAGATGTATTAAAAGTATGTATGAGGTTGTTAAAGCTCGAGTTCGTTGTGGTACACAGTACACAGGTTATATCAATTGTACGAACGGTGTGAAACAAGGCGATATTTGTAGTCCTCTTCTGTTTTGTTTATTTATTAACAAACTTGCGCTTGAAATTATGAATAATGGTAGACATGGTGTTAGTCTCAATGTGGATATGATTGAATTGTTTATTCTTTTGTTTGCTGATGACATTATACTATTGTCAGAAACTGTGGCTGGGTTGCAGACGCAACTAAATAATCTTCATAAAGCTGCTTGCCAGTTACAACTTAAAGTTAATTTAGAAAAATCTAGCATTATGGTTTTTAGAAAAGGGGGATACCTAGCAAGCACAGAGAGATGGTTTTACGGCAATGTTAAGATGAATGTAGTGAATTCATATCGATACCTAGGTATCTTGTTTTCAACAAGATTGAGTTTTAAGCCTGCATGCCAAGATTTAGCGAACAAAGGGAAACGAGCTGCTATTCGTATTATTTGTAAGTTGAATCAGTTGAATAATAACTCTGTGAAATTATTCTTGAAGCTTTTCGATTCACAGATTCAATCTATGCTTCTATATGGTGCTGAGATTTGGGGTTTAGAAGATGCTTCATTAGTGATAGAAAGTGTTCATTTGTTTGTGTTAAAGAAGTATTTAGGGGTAGGTATCAAAACACCGAATGATCTTGTATATGGTGAATTAAATCGATTCCCCCTGTTTATTAATTCTACTGTCTCTTGCATTAGATACTGGTTGAAATTAACCCGAATGGAGGAGCATAGACTGCCATTCAAAACATATAAAATGTTATTAAATTTGTCAAATAGAGGAAAAGTCAATTGGGCTTCGAAAGTTCGGGATGTTTTGAATAGTAATGGCTTCTGTTATGTATGGGAAAATCAAGGTGTAGGATGTATAAATTCTTTTATAAGAGAGTTCAAACAAAGATTAATCGATTGCAGGTGGCAAAGCTGGAATTGTCATATGGATGACAGTAACAGATTTATAAACTATAGAAAATTCAAGATGTCTCATGATCTGGAGACATACTTACTTTTGGATTTGAACAGATTTATACGATACACACTAACAAGATTTAGATTTGGGATTTCTAATTTATCAGTGCACAGCTCAAGATATAACAGGGATAGCGAACGTGTCATGAAATGCCCATTGTGTAGATCTGCCACAGATGATGAAATTCACTTTGTTTTTTGTTGCCCTGCTTTCGATGATTTAAGACACAGTTTAATACATCCAAAATATCATAATAATCCTAGTGATTTCAGATTAACATTACTTTTAGCATCACGAAAGACAGAAGTCGTTAAAAATTTTGATGTATATCTTTACAAAGCCTTTAAGAGAAGGGAAATAGCTATATCTTGATTTATCAAATTTGTTGTTGTATGAATGTGAATTTGTTGATTGAGTCTATAAATGTGCGAATGTAATGATTTTCTTTATTGAATTTCCATTATTTTCCTTTGTAAGTTGGAAACTGGTTTTCAGTCTTGCATTTGACCTAGTTCTCATGCTTATAATGGGATGACAGTGTCATTCATATTTGTATCATATATTCATTGTTATTGTTCACACCCCTTCAAATGGGGCTTTGGCCTTTTTGAATAAAATTCTGTTCTGTTCTGTTCTGTTCTGTTCTTTCTCTCTCTCTCTCTCTGTTGTGTGTGTGTGTGTGTGTGTGTGTGTGTGTGTGTGTGTGTGTGTGTGAAAGATTGACTGTCATTTTTTGGATTGCCTTTTGTATTTCAGTCTAGTATTCTTTTCACTATTTAGATGGTTCGTTAATTTTGAAGTCACATATTGTCATTATTTTTTCTGCTTCATCGAGGCCAAGATGTAAAAAAGCCAGTATTGTGCTTATTCTTTATCCCTCATTAAAAATGATTCGTTCGTTCGTTCGTTCGTTCTCTCTCTCTCTCTCTCTCTCTCTCTCTCTCTCTCTCTCCTCTCTCTCTCTCTCTCTCTCCGGGCGCGCGCGCGCACATACACACACACATACACACACGCAAGCACGTGGGCGTGCATGCATGTATGCACGTAAGCAAGCGCGCGCGCACGCACGCACGCACGCACGCACCACCACGCACGCACGCACGCACGCACGCACACACACACACACACACACACACACACACACACACACACACACACACACACACACACACACACAAGCAAAGTGCGGAAGTTTGAGCGGAAGGAAGTGAAGATCTAAACATAGTCCGTCACTTGCTCGAGAAATGACTGCACTTTGCTTCCGTTAATAAAGACAAAACATCGCGATCTGCTGCTGTCTTTATCACATGTAAGTTTTTAAAACTATGGCCCACAGTGAAAAAGAGAAAGAAAGAAAGAAAGGAAGGAAGAAGAAGGAAGGAGAAGGAGCAAAGAAAGAAAGAAAGAAAGAAAGAAAGAAAAAACGAAAAAAGACAGACCACACAATAAATAAAAGATTGTTTTAATTAAGTGGGGGCCGGAATAGCTCAGTGGTAGAGCGCCGGACTCGCAATCTTGGTGATCCTGGGGTTGCGGGTTCGAATCTCCGCCGGGCCGTTTCAGTACGGGGGGATTTTTTCCCTCGGAGTTAACCTTGGTTCTGACTTCATTTCCCATACAGTCCTTCGAATGAGACTTTAAACCGCGGTTCCGTGTAACGCATAACGCACGCATAACATCTTGCGCACACGTAAAATCCCATCGCCAACTTTCGGAAGAGAAGGCCAGTTTCGCCCCTTGTATGGATGACACGTTACACACATGCATGCACCTTTCCCGAAGTTGGAGTATGGCTGCTTTAATGGCAGGGGGGGGGGGGGGGGGAAACGGTCATACACACAAAACTCCACTCCCTTTGTTGGGCAGATGGGATTAATCCTTGCCTGTCTATACAGGCAGTGTCGGCAGGAGTATCAGCATGTGTACGCAGAAGAAAAAAAGTGAGTTGGGATAGGTAGGCTGTAAAAACAATGCGACCCTCAGAGTCATGGCAACAAGACTTGAGAGAACGTGGTACGAGAATGACTCGGCAGAGGTATGAGAACACACGACTGCATGTCTGAAAAGCACGGAGACCACTGCAGAAGAAGCCAGGCTGTGGCTGCAGCTGTGGACATATTGTAACTGATGTGCATTTGTTTTTAGAAGCAGATACAGCGACATACAAATAGAGAAAGCAAGACAGAAACAGCTGAGTGTTAAGCTATGGTTGGGCTTCTTCGTAAATCTGAGTATACATGTTGATATACAGAAGTTAGATACGTCACTGAAGTTTGGAATAATAGAAGATATCAGTATCACTGGAATGCTTGCATATAGAACTTAGATCCGTCATTGAAATCTCGGAACAACAGAAGATAGGTGCTTCATTGAAATACTGACATATAGAACACAGATACGTCACTAAAATGTTGGAATAATAGAAGATATTAGTATCACTGGAATGCTTGCATACAGAAGTTAGATCCGTCATTGAAATGTTGGATTAATGGAAGATAGGTGTATCATTAAAATTGCCAGAATATAGAAGTTATATACGTCACTAAAATGTTGGAATAACAGAAGATAAGTGTATCATTGAAATGCTGACATACAGCAGTTAGATACGTCACTGAAATGTCAGGATAATAGAAAACAGGTGTGTCCACTGAAATGCTGACACATACAAGTTAAATACGTCACTGAAATGTCGGGGTAATAGAAGACAGATGTATCCACTGAAATGCTCACACATACAAGTTAAATACGTCACCGAAATGTCGGGATAACAGAAGATATTAGCTTCACTGCAATGCTTGCATATAAAAGTTAGATACGTCATTGAAATGTCGGGATAATAGAAGATAGGTGTATCCACTGAAATGCTGACAAAGACAAATTATATACGTCACTGAAATGCTGAAATACAGAAATTCGACGCATCCTCAAGGAACGCAGGAACTAAAAGCACCTCTTCAATCTGGAAGCAGCGGGATGCATCCTGAAGATGTTGGAACGTCTCCAGTTACCCCCCGCTGCCAGACAAAATGCCGAAGACACCTCCGACTCGCCATGTTGAGAAAGGTTGCGGGTGACAAGTGTTCCGACCATTCCACTCGAGGCGTTTTTCTTTTACACACACACACACACACACACACACACACACACACACACACACACACACACACACACACACACAGGCACGCAGGCACGCACGATCCCAGAGACGTTTCTTAATTAAGTCAAACCGTTTACGTTTTGGTTGATTGAGCTGCTGTGTCCAAAGATGATGAATGACTAGAACGATACTTCTACAGTTGACAAATAGTGGGTACCCTCTTAGATTTAGGCGGGGGGTTGGGGAGAGGGGGGGGGGGGGCTCAGAATTTATATGCATACAGTAATGTTTGACAACACGTTTTTAGAGGAGAGGAAAGAAGCACACGCACGCACGCACGCGAACAAGAGAGAGAAAGGGTGGGGGGGGGGGGGGGGGGACGGGAAGAGGAGGGGGGTGGAGGTTGTGTGTGTGTGTGTGTGTGTGTGTGTGTGTGTGTGTGTGTGTGTGTGTGTGTGTGTGTGTCTGTGTCTGTGTCTGTGTGTGTATGTTTTCTTTTTTTAGGGGCGAGGGGGGAGGGCAGGGGGGGAGGGGGGGGGGGTTCAAATTCTCCATGCATACAGCAATGTCTGACAACGCGTTTTAGAGTAGAGGAGAGAAGCACACGCACGCACGCACGCACGCGAACAAGAGGGAGGAGGGGGGGGGGGGGAAGTAAAGAGAAGGTGGATGGAGGCTTTTTTTTCAAACTAAGTAACTGGCTGTTTCTCCCAAACGGCAGGGAGTGAGTTGGCACACTAACAAGCGGCACAGCAGTCAGCACTGAGGAATGATGTAAAAGAAGCAATGACGTGTGGCGAGGGAAGTTGAACAAAAATACCGAGTCAGAGAGAGAGGAGAGAGAGAGAGAGAGAGAGAGAGAGAGAGAGAGAGAGAAGAGAGAGAGAGAGAAGAAGAAGAAGAAGAAGAAGAAGAAGAAGAAGAAGAAGAGAAGAACAACAACAACAAAAGAACAAGAACAAGAAGAGAGAAGGGGAGAGAAGAAGGAGGAGGAGGAGGAGGAGGACGGAGAGAGAAGAAAGAAGGGGAGAGAAGAAGAAGATGATGATGAAGAAAAAGAGAGAGAGACAGACAGAGAGAGAGAAGAGAAGAGAAGAAGAAAGAGAGAGAGAGAGATGGAAAGAAGAGAAGAGAAAGAGAGAGAGATACGGAAAGAAGAGAGAGAGAGAGGGGGGGGGGGGGAAGAAGTGAAGAGAAGAGAGAGAAGAGAAAAGAAGAGGAGAAGAGGCAGAGACAGAGAGACAGAGATGGAGAGACAGAAAGAGACAGAGAGAGAGAGAGAGATTCACGTTGTTTACAGCCCAAAGAGAAGCTGGATCTGGAGGAAAAGTAAAACCAACACAATGACCTGTCATCATATATAACCTTCAAGGTCATGGACTCGTGACCGGGAGGTCATGGGTTGGGAGTCAACCGGGGGGGGGGGGGGGGGCATCCTAACTGAGATTTTGTTTTGGATCCAGCTGACTCCCATCCAGAGCTAAGTGTGCTTAGGACTTCAACGCGTCGAAATTCTTGACGAACGCTGCAAGTGTCTGTACCTCTCGGGCCCGGTTGATACCGGGCCAGGTCAGGAAAGAAAGCTGTAAGTCAGACATCCTGCCAGGTCGTCAGCCTCAAAGCCCAGACTATTATTCCCTTCATCTTCGTTGGCATCAAGTGAGGTCCATCACTTCTGCTTGGTGCGTTCTATTTTCGTCAGCTCGTAGTCAGCAGACTAGGGGTACAGAGATGGCTGCGCTATTCACGGTTCTAACTCAACTCGACTTATTTCTGGAAGCTTCCCCGTCAAGAGAATAGACAGACACGCTGATAGATGACGCATGGTCACATAATTAGCCCTGCGCATAGTTCTGGCACTTCTCAATAGTGAAAATCCTTTTGATGACAGAATGCGCATTACACATGCACGTGAAAGCGACACTGTTTTGAAGCATTATTCCCATGTTTTTTTTAATAGTGTGGCTGGTCTGACCATCAGCAAAACCCTATGCTATAACAGGTCTGGTCTGCCAGCTCTCTGTGTGACTCATTTCTGGCGATTTTAACCGCCAGGTAGTAGAAAGATTAATGGATGAACTGATAACGTGTATTCCAAAACGCTGACAGACAAGTAATTAGGCGCTCCCCCTCCCCCACCATCCCTCCCCCTCCTTTCTCTTACCTGTCTAGCCTTGGAATGAAAGGGAAGGGAGGAAATGGGGGGGAGGGGGGTATAGAAGGAGGAGGGAAAGGAGAGGGGGGAGAGGGGGTGGAGGCTGAGAGGCAACCGACCACTCTGGCTTCAATTAAAAGAAAGAAAAAAAAAACTGGCCATGGCAACAGAGAGAGACGGAAATTGCTGTAGACTACAGTTGGCTGCATGGGCGTGGTAAGCACCCCTCACCCTTTGTATGGACAGGACCGTGGCCAAGGCTGGCCACACACTGCAATTTAGATCTTCCATTAAATCACTATATAATCCATGTAAGCGTGTTAAGGTGTAGTATCAATTCGAGCCAAAAATTGATTTTAAACTGATAGTAAATCAAAATGTGCAATCCCTACCAAACATTTCACTTTTTTTCTTCTTTTTTTTTTAAAAGAAATTTCTTCCCATGAAAGGATTAACAGTCTGGAAATACATCAGCTACCCCTAACCTGACGTCACATGTCAGGCCTTCGCACTCACCCGTGACCCTATGCCTGCGCCAGGGGTTTTCCCAAAACAGTCCTATTCCTTTGATTTTTACTATATCTGCTTGGAACCACCTGGCATGTACCTTGATGGCCATATGAAAGAAAATGAGGAGAATCCACTTTCAGACACAATGAAAGTCTCAAAACAATGTAATTGTGCCTGTCTATAAATACTCGACTCCTTAATTAAGCAAGGCCTTGGCGCATTAATTTTCGTTTTCAGTGTGCAGTCGGCTTTTGTTGAAGTCAGCCAGATTTGTGCAGAGCGTTATGCCGACCTGCTGAAAGGGGGACGTTTGTCACGTGCTTCAGCGAACGGTGTATTTTACTGAGGATACTTCACTGTTTTTGTGTGGTGATGTATATGATCATTACTGTTCAAGCTAGCCTAGCCTATTGTCCGACTGATATGGTAGTTAGCCTTCTTCTTTGTCTTGTTATTATTTTTGCACTTTCTTGTTAACTGTTTGCTTTTGTCTTTTCAATTGTGCGACTGATACGGTAGTTTGCCTTTTTCTTTTTAATATTATTATTATTGCACTTTCTCGTTATTTGTTTGCCTTTGCCTTTCTATTGTGCGACTGATATAGTAGTTGCCTTGTTTTTTATCATTATTACTATTTTTGTACTTTCTCGTTATTTGTTTGCCTTTTTCTTTCTATTGTCCGACTGACTGATACGGTAGTTAGCCTTCGTCTTTGTCCTATTATTATTTTTGCACTTTCTTGTTGATTGTTTACTTTTGTCTTTCTATTGTGCGATTGATATGGAAGTTTGCCTTTTTCTTTTTATTATAATTTTTTTTCACTTTCTTGTTGGGGTTTTTTTGTTTGTTTTTGTTCTCTTTTTGTTGCTTATTTTATGTTGTTGTTGTTGTTTGGGGTTTTTTGTTGTTTGTTTGTTTGTTTTGCTTTTGTCTTTGTCCATACCTCTCCCCTGCCCCAACATTTTGGAATAGCATCTTTAGAATCCTGGGGCCAGCCAGTGTAACCTCATGCTGAGTGACTCAGGCCTCCACTCACCGCCCCCTGCACGGCACCACGAGTTTCTGCCCCCCACCCCTACCCCCACCCCTCCATCCCCCACCCCCACACCTCCACTGATGGTCGGCCTGCTTGGAGCGGAATTAGCGGGCGGCCAGAAGCATGCCCAGATGAGAGGTTTGGCGGCGGCAGCCCGGGTAGTTTTGTGCCAGAGTGTTTAATTAATTACGTGGACTGGACTGTGCTGGCTATGCCGTCCTGCATGTAAACAGGATGTTGTCAGTTCTGCTCGTTTGTAGTCGAGCCGACCGCATGGGACGAGGTGGAGTATGGAAGGGCAGGGGTAGGGGGGGGGGGGTGTCAAAGCTGTTTTCATGTCAAAACTGATTTAATATGGAAGCCCCATACATGAAGAAAAAAAAAAAGGTTAATTCCCAAATGTGCTAAAAACGGCTTAAAACCGAATCTATTTCTGTATTGTCTTGGATTAAATGAAAAAATATTCACCGCTTTTAAAAAACTCAAAATCTACATCTGATGGAATGTTTGTGAACACAGTCTTCCTGCAATCTTCTGTAAAGTGCGGAGGTCTGGCATCACGCCAATCCCTAGACTCTGTACTGAGGAACTTCTTTCATATTCAGTGGCTCATCACATGGTACGCACCATGGAGCCCCAACCCCCATCCCCGCCCCTCCCCCACCCCACCCCACCCTCATCCCACCCCCTCAACTTTTAAAAGATACAGAGTGTGTGTAAAAGAAACGACCTACTGATAATCGATTACAAAACTGTTTCTTCTTTGCAGCAGCCACAAAAAAAAAATAAATAAAATAAAAATTACACCTCTCTGAAATCTGATGGATGTGTCATCGTTCTCGCTTGGCCT
>CM065722.1:10147076-10157076 GCA_033310375.1 Conus canariensis
GACAGGGAGAGACATACGGGTTGTGGAGGGGGTGGGAGGGGGGTTGTTTTCACTCAATCTCTGCAGTATTTCACACGCATGCACGCACGCACGCACAAATACACACACACACACACACACACATACATACATACACACACACGCACGCATGCACGCACGCATGCGCAGATACATACACTCACGCGCGCGCGCGCGCGCACACACACACACACACACACACACACACACACACACACACACACACACACACACTCACACTCACATCTTCCCCTTTTAATGAGTGTATTGGCACAATGGGCTTAAAGCGAACTAGGTTCTGGTGTCCTTTCAATCGGTGTAAGCTTATGATCAGCACAGCCCCCATAAAGGGAAACCAGTTGACTTGTACGCACATTGACTGTATCAGTAGAAGCACCCTGTGGTCAAACGGTCAGAGCGTTGGTCACCAGAACTGACCTTCTTGACCTTCTCTGAACTGAGTCAGGTGCCAATTGACTGCCACTGGGAAGACAGACAGAGTTTTCAAGGTCATTCTCACGTGTGGTTGGAACTCATGACCACCAGTTCTGGTGACCAACGCTCTGACCGTGTGACTACAGGGTGTTTCTACTGATGCAGTCAATGTGCGTACAAGTCAGCTGGTTTCCCTTTACGGGGGCTGTACAGGGTGCTTTTACTGATACAGTCAATATGCATACCAGTCAACTGGTTTCCCTTTATGGGGCTGTACTGATCATAAGCTTACACCGACTGAAAGGACACCAGAATCTAGTATGCCTTAAGAAGGCGGGTGAGTGGGATGGGCCCTGCTTTCCATAATTCTGTGCCCCAGACACAGGTCATCCTCTAACAGTAGACAGCCTCCAGGTTAACCACCAGGTTATGGGACTTCAACCTTTGAACCTTATCATTGGATCAGCAAATTCCACGGTCAAATGTCCGCAGCTCATGAAGCGTGCGACGGCCAGACATTCGTTTATAAGTGTCATTGTTTTCGTAAGAAAAGAGTTCTCTGACGGAAATTTAGTCTGTTCTGTACGGCGAGAGTAGTAGCAGTAGATGGATGGACGGATATATAAGCCTGGGCATTGTACTATGGAGGACAGGCTTGCAGCTCGTCCCCCCTCTCCACCTCGCTGACGGATCCAAAGGAACAGCAGGGCTGTTACAGTTTGGTGCCAACCCGGTCGCACGAGCTGCCAGAGGGTGACAAAGTTTGCCATCCAACCGCCTTAGGGGCTCCACTCCGGATTTTTTTTTTTTTTTGGTCAGGGTTTACTCCCTAAGCTAGATGGCCGTGGATAGCTCTCCAGAGCTGGCGCCCTTTGATGGATCTTTTATTTCTTTCCATCAGGGTGTCTGGCCACCCTCCTCACCGTCCTCCTGAGAGCTGGTGGGTGTGCTGGTTTAGTCGTCGACAATCCGATCCTGTGACAGGTGGTACTGGGATCCAGGTTACCAGCAGCAGATCTGTCTGACCTGACTCCGGCGAGAACGCGTCACCTAAATCTAGCACAATCCAGTCTTCAATTTCATGTCCAAATGAGAGAATGTGGGCGTAGGAGTAAGAAACAGGAGGGGGGGGGGGGGAGGGGAGGGGGCGGGTAGACGACAGGAAGACAGGAGGAAGGAGAGAGACAGGGGACGGAGAGAGGGTGAGGGAGAGAGGAAAGAGAAGGTGGCATGTGGACGTATGATGTGATGTCCACCAGTCATGCGTGCAGTCCGGCGCACTCAGCCATGCTGTTTGCAAACAGCCACGGTGGCGGCATCATGCCACGTCCCCAACACACATCGCTCCGTTGACCGCCGCCGTCCGCACGGACATTGACCCACACAGCGCCATTGCCCCGACGACCATCGCCACAACAGACTGTCGCTGCATCGGATATCATCCCAACAGACCATCACCAAGACCATTACCAAAACAATATCAATATCTCCCCAACAGACCATCACCAAAACAATATCAATATCACCCCAACAGACCATCACCAAAACAATATCAATATCACCCCAACAGACCATCACCAAAATAATATCAATATCACCCCAACAGACCATCACCAAAACAATATCAATATCACCCCAACAGATCGTCGCCAAAACAATGTCAATATCACCCCAACAGATCGTCGCCAAAGCAATGTCAATATCACCCCAACAGATCGTCGCCAAAACAATATCAATATCACCCCAACAGATCGTCGCCAAAACAATGTCAATATCACCCCAAAAGATCATCACCAAAACAAATATCAATATCACCCAACAGACACATCACCAAAACAATATCAAATATCACCCAACAGATCGTCGCCAAAACAATGTCAATATCACCCAAACAGATCGTCGCCAAAACAATGTCATATCACCCCAACAGATCGTCGCCAAAACAATATCAATATCACCCCAACAGACCATCACCAAAACAATATCAATTCACCCAACAGATCGTCGCCAAAACAATGTCATATCACCCCAAAAGACCATCACCAAAACAATATCAATATCACCCCAACAGACCATCACCAAAACAATATCAATATCACCCCAACAGACCAATATCAATCTGTCTCACAGGGATATCTTGGGAGAGGGGAGGGGGGGGGGGGGGAAGAGGTAGGGGTGGGGCCTCAGTGAAGATGAGATGACGACGACAACAACAACGACGATAAAAACGACGACAATAACAGAAACAACAAAACGTCAGTCCAACGGATATCGCCCCAGTGGAAAATCACCATAACAGATATCACTCCAGTGCATCATCACGCTGGTCCAAAGGTCATCGCCCCCCAACGTACGATGATTTTGACAGATATCACTCCAACACATCATCGACCCAACACGTATGGCCCTAAGGTGCACACAAATGAATCATGCCACTGAAGGTCTCACGGACAGATACAATCTCAAGGATTCATTGAGCTGTATATCCCCTCAACAGATACTGCCCCAACGGTCGAGCATAACCTCAACAGATACCGTCTCAAGGACTCATTCGAATGAACATCACCTCAACAGAAACGAGATCACCTTAAGAGATACGTTCAAAGGCAAACATTAACTCAACAGACACCGTCTCAAAGGACGAACATCACCTCATCAGGTACCCGTCTCAAAGGACGAACATCACCTAAGAGCTCGAAACGCGTCGTGTTTTGTCTTGCAATTTGTTTGTGCATGTTAACCAGCGGAGTTACTCCGAATTCCTTTTAAAAAAAAGTTCAATTCGAAACATCAGGTGTAACATTGTTAGGTAGGAAAAGAAGGAATCTGATAGACAGTTTCCATGTAGATTGGAACTTAGTCCGAAACATGCATCCTTTAAACTACAGAAAGAAAGAAAAATGACACACCCGAATGTGCGAGTGGGACCCAGAGAAATGCTGTCTTCAACTGCCGAACCAAGCCAGCTAGGAGCGATCCTGCACCACCCCCTTGAAGCCTGCGCTGTGTTCACATAGAGTGCAGGCACGCACAGGGCATTACATGAAGACGTCAAAGGATGTAAATGCTCCCTGGCAGATGCTATTGTGTAATGGCCACTGGATGAGACGCAACAGAACCTCCAAGGGAGCGTCTCCATAGGTATACCAGCCCATATTTCATGACTGTAGAACCCAACGGCGAAAGACGCCACCATTAAAAGCAACTGCGTGTGCATCCCGCAACCTCACTCATTGATGTTCCGCTGATGGATGAAGACAGCACAACTCCAGACATGGCCAGGCTTTCGCAATAAGGTCTTACGTGCGCTCTGAAGAGGATCCCGGTTACAGTCTTTCCGGAGGTCAACAGGACTTTAGACGACTGTATTTCACTGTTGTTTGAAATTCCCATTCAACATGTTCAGTCTCTACTGTGTATATGACGGTGTTTTTTTTTTTTCAATTCATTCGTATATGTTTCATTTACTGTTACGATTATGAGATAAAAACAGTAATAAAGCAGATGTCACTGCCGTTGTTGTTGTGTTGATCGTGCTGGTGGTGATTTTTAAGGAATGTAGCGGTCGTAGCGATGTCATGCTATTTTCTTTTTTAGCGTTACACTTATCGTTTTGTGTTGTCGTTGTTGTTGTTTTTTTTACCGTACACCTACTTTGTGTGTTCATTTTTTTCCATGTCATTTTGTGTCGTAGCATATATTGTTGTATGTGATTTGTCATTGTTTATGTTCTTTAACATTACACCTACCGTTGTATGTTAATTTGTTCATGTTATTTTTGAATGTTACATCTATCGTTGTGTGTGAAGTTGTTCGTGTTATTTTTAAAGTCACACCCATCGTTGTATGTGAATTTGTTCATGTTATTTTCAACGTTACATCTATCGTTGTGTGTGAATTTCTTCATGTTATATTTCACGTTACATGCATCGTTCAGAATTAATTTGTGCACGTTATTTTTTACGTTACAGCTATCGTTGCTTGTTAATTTGTTCACGTTTTCTTTTTGTTTCTCAACGTTACACCTACGTATCCCCCCCCCTCCCCATTCCACCACCACCCGCTCTTCTCTCTCTCTCTCTCTCTCTCTCTCTCTCTCTCTCTCTCTTCTTTCTCTCTTCTTTCTTTCTCTCTTCTTTCTTTCTCTCTCTCCCTCTCTCTCTCTTCTTTCTTTCATTCTCTCTCTCTCTCTCCCTCCCCTTTCTCTCTCTCTCTCTCTCTCTCTCTCTCTCTCTCTCTCTCTCTCTCTCTCTCTCTCTCTTTCGTGTCAGTCATACTACTAGTTTGTAACAGCATTTCTATTTCTCTTTCCTCGAGTCTTACCAATACGACATTGTTATCGTTATAGTTATAGTTAAATATACTATACCATCTTTCTCTAGCATATAGACCAAGGGTCCTTGTTCGAAAGCGCGCTAATGAATCCCTATGCCATTTTCGCGTTACAACCGATACTTTTCTGGCTGTAAGTCACTATTAAAGCGCAAGAACCAAGAGTATTTCTCACTATTTTCTAATTCAGAGTGCCAGATCTGTTGGTAGGAGGATATCAAACGCTCTTTAAATTCTAGGATAAAAAGTTTGTCGTTCTCAACACCCTGGTTATCCCATACATAACCAAATCCAGTTTCGAAAAGGAGATTTTTTACTCCAGAAACCCAGTTTTGTCTTCGATTTTCATGTTGTCTTAATAACATATAATATGCTTGTTTATTAATTCTGCTTTGTGGAAGTTTTACAAGACGTAGCCAATACTTGACACACTTAGTTTTGGAACGTATTTGCAAGGGGTATCTACCCGTTTCTCCATATGCCATTTATTAGAACTGTGTAAAGGGATGTTTAGAAAACGTTTAATCGCCAGTGTGTGCAACTTTTCCATGAGGTCATTTTCCAATAAACCCCATATTTCTCCTCCATATGTTATCATAGGTTCCACTTGTGAATCAAAAAGTTTCCAAAATATAGTAGGTTCAATACATTTCAACTTCCTTAAAGATCTTAAAATCTCAATAACTCCTTTCCTTCCTTTTCTATACATTTCCATCCATGCCTTACTCATACTTAGTTTAGTTGTGAAAATTAGACCTAAGTATTTGTAGTTATTTGCAACTTTAACTTCTAAATCGTCATACCACCATTTTTCATGCCTAGCCAAATACCCTCCCTTTCTGAAAACCATTATCTTTGTCTTATCCATATTAACCGTTAATTTTAGTCTATCCGCCTCCGCGATGTCTTTAAATCAGTATTAGCAGAAGAACGTGACTTAGTCACTCTGTTACAGAGTGATAGTGAAAACAACTTAAAATCTATTGCTAAATTTATCGCAAAAGCAAATATTCTTCGAAAAAGGAAGCTTTTCAATACTTAAGTAGAATTCATGTTCTTTCTTATTAAGTTCTATTGTCCTCTCAACTGATTGACTAGGCCTGTTGGTCGCTTGCTATTTATGATGTTTACTAATTTCTTTTTGGTTTCTGATTCTCTTTAATTTTGATTTTTCTTAATTTTGTTCAAGCAGTGTTCCCCATGTCAAATAGCAGGTTTTGCTGATGACATTAAACTGTATTCATTGTCATTGTCTCTCCCTCCCTCTGTCTCTCATTCTCTTCCCCCCCTCTCTCTCTCTCTCTCTCTCTCTCTCTCTCTCTCTCTCTCTCTCTCTCTCTCTCTCTTTCGTGTCAGACATACTACTAGTTTGTAACAGCATTTCTGTTTCTCTTTCCTCGAGTCTTACCAATACAACATTGTTATCGTTCTCTCTCTCTCTCTCTCTCTCTCTCTCTCTCTCTCTCTCTCTCTCTCTCTCTCTTTCTCCCCCCCCCCTCTCTCTCTCTCTCTTTCTCCCCCCCCCTCTCTCTCTCTCTCCCTCACCCAGACATAGTACAAGTTTGTAACAGCATTTTTGTTTCTCTTTCTGCGGGTCTTACCAACCCAACATCTGCGGCGCATTCTCTGTACCTGCCAAAGTCAAGTGGTACCTTGACTGACAAACGATACCTGCGTGCCAATGAAACAAGATAGCATTGTGAGATAAACTCCGGTATGTCGATGACCTCCCCTCCCCACTCCCCTCCCCTCCCTTCCCCCATCCCACCTCCACCCCGCCCTCTTCTATTCCCCTCGCTCTCCGCCCCCCTCCCAATCTCTCATCTCCCCTCCCCCCCTCTCTCTCCTCTCCCCCCTCCCCCCCCTCTCTCTCTCTCTCTCTCCCTCTCTCTGTCTGTCTGTCTCTCTCTCTCTCTCTCTCTCTAAAGGCATGCCTTTAATACTGAAGTTCGCTTCCTCATGTCATAACTGTGAGCCCGTACAGGTAAACAACAGGCGCTGTACTATTGAAAAATTTGTCTGGAGCGAAGCTCATGCTGATTTGTTTAAAAATGTAATCCTTTCCGATGAAATGCAGGTGCGTATGCAAGAGGCAGTAAGTCTGGTTGATAATAACATTGAAGACGCGTTAAGTGTGTTTAATTCTTGTATAAAAGAGGCTGGGGAATGTATGAAGAAACAGGTTTGTGTTGGAAAATGTCAGAAAGAAGGCGACTGGTATGATATGGAATATCTTGCTAACAAAAGAAATGTTTGTAATTTATTAAAGAGATATCGACGTTGTTTGTCAATACCGTCTCGTGTAGCCTACTGCAAAGCTAGGCGAGAATATAAACATCTTTTAAAAGAAAAGAAAAGCAATACAATGATACTCTGTTGACAGAATTACTTACGTCTGTAAATAGTCAGAAAGATTTTGGGGACTGTGTCCGCAAAATTTCCAGAAAAAGGAAGCAACCCGTAAATGATATAAGTTTAGAAACATGGTCTCATCATTTCAGAGATATGCTAGAAGGAAACGCTGGTTCTCATAATGATCTGGGAAATGAAAATTACATCGATGAATCTGATCACGACGGTGACAATCTAAACCGTCCAATTTCCAAAGAAGTTATAGTTGCGCTAAGAAAGGTAAAATCTCGCAAAGCTGCTGGTCCACATGGAATTATCGGTGAACTGATAAAAACTGCGTGCCAGTCAAGTTTATTTCTAGATTTTCTGGTCAAATTCTTTAACTCCTTATTTGATCAAGGGGTATAATCCAGAAGTTGGTCCGAGTCTATTGTCATTCCATTGTATAAAAAAAAAGGTGATGCAAACGATCCAAATAATCATAGAGGAATTTCATTGTGTAATGTTGGCAGTAAACTGTACAGTGCTATTATCAACAGGAGGTTACAGGAGTGGGTGGAAGAAAATAACATTACCGGGGAATTTCAAGCTGGGTTCAAGAAAAACTATTCTACAGTTGATTATATGTTCACATTTTAATGGCATTTATACAAAAACAGTTTTGTTTGAATCGTAAATTATATGTTGCATTTATTGATTTCGAGAAGGTTTTTGATTCAGTCAATAGAAGCTTGCTGTGGCCTATCCTGTTTAAAAATGGTATCCATGGAAAACTTTATAAATGTGTTATAAGTATGTATAATTGTGTAAAGGCAAGAGTGCGATCTGGTGCTGCTCTAACAGACTTCATAAATTGCACTTCTGGTGTGAAACAGGGCGATGTCTGTAGCCCTGTTCTGTTTTCTTTATTCATTAATGAACTAACACAGGAGGTTATAAACTGTGGAAGGCACGGTGCACATTTCATAAATGACGTTTTGGAAATTTTCATTCTTCTTTTGGCTGATGATGTGGCCTTGGTGTCAGAAACAGTGGTTGGATTACAAACCCAGTTAAATATTTTGCAAAGAGTTGCTGCTTCATTACAATTAAAAGTTAATATGGGAAAAAGTAATATAACTGTATTTAGAAAGGGCAGATATCTAGCAGTGAGAGAAAGATGGACGTACAATGGGTCTACAATGCCTGTTGTCAATGTGTATAAATTCTTAGGAATATACTTCTCAACGCGTTTGAGTTTTGTCTTTGCTTGCAAAGATTTGGCCAGCAGAACAAAAAATGCGTTACTGTGCATACTAAAGAAATTATCATTGCTAAATAACGATTCCCTTGCTTTGTTTTTGAAGTTATTTGATGGCCAGGTTCAACCTATGGTACAGTACGGAGCTGAAGTATGGGGCCTTGATACAGTTGCTGCGGTACACTGTGAAAAGATCCATCTGTTTGCTTTGAAGAAACTTCTTGGTGTATCATTGCAAACGCCAAATGATTTGGTATATGGTGAAACGGATAGATTTCCTATATATTTCAATTCCATTATCAAATGTGTTCGATATTGGCTGAAAATTACTCAGATGCAAAATCACAGATTTCCATATAAAGCATATCGAATGTTGTTAGAATTAGACGACAGAGGTAAGAAAAACTGGGTGACTAATGTGAGAATGAAACTGTGTGAATATGGTTTCGGATTTGTTTGGATGAATCAAGGTGTTGGTGATGTGAGTGCTTTTATCCAGGTATTCCGAGAAAGACTCGTTGATTGCAGTTGGCAAAATTGGAATTGCCATGTACAGAACACTGACAGATTTGAATTATATAGAACGTTTAATAATCTACGATGTTTACCTGTCTATATATCAATGAAAATGGACAAACATTTAAAACGTGTCATGACTAAGTTTAGATTTGGTGTTTCTGATCTCTTTATTCACTACTTTCGTTATAGACAGTCATGTAGTAGAAATTTGATCTGTCCATTATGTCGAAATGCAAAAGAGGACGAAGTTCATTTTGTATTGGCTTGTCCAGTATTAGACGAACTTAGAGAGGAATTCATCTCACGAAAGTACTTCAATAATCCTTGCCTTTTCAAATTAACCTTGTTAATGTCATCATCAAATGAAAACACGGTTAAACAGTGATTTATTTATATAAAGCACTCAAAAAGCGAACTATGTATGTCACATAAAGAATACCAAGATCAATTTGCGACATGATTTATGATGTGCATCCTCATTCTAAGGGGCTATGGCCTTTAAGAATAAAACATTTGAGTCTTGAGTCTCTCTCTCTCTCTGTCTCTCTCTCTCTCTCTCTGTCTCTCTCTCTCTCTCTCTCTCTCTCTCTCTCTCTCTCTGTGTCTCCGTATCTCTCACTCTGTCTCTCTGTCTCTCTCTACCTCTCTCTCTCTCTCTCTCTCTTTCTCCAGCAGATTTCAACAATAAGAAAGGTCAACACTAACCTTGCCAGCCCTGGCTATCTAGTTTGGCAGGCACACACAACCACGCATTGACCTGAGAACTCACAGAGCGCACAGCGCGTTTTTGCGCAATCGTCCGCAAGCACGCGCAACTGATACTGACATAGAAAACACCAACAATAACCACTTGTACAGCTACCACGACCACAACAACAACAACAACAACAACAACAACAGCATCAACAACTACAACAACAACAACTACTACAACAACACACGCATGCACTAAGCAAATTCATGCGGTCATGTGAGGTCAGACAAAAATTGTGAGGTCAGTTTGGAGCGTCAATCAAGGACCAAACAAAAACAAACAAACAAACAAAAAAAAGAAAGAAAGAAAAAGAAACAAGATGCAAAGCATATAAACGTACTCCCAGTTTA
>CM065722.1:10169576-10194576 GCA_033310375.1 Conus canariensis
TGGGACTATAAACCGAGGTTCCGTGTGTGAACGCACACCTAACATCTTGCACACACGTAAAATCCCATCACCAACTTTCGGAAGAGAAGGCCAGTTTGGCCCGTTGGTATGGATGACACGTTACACATAGCATGCACCTTCCCCGAAGATGGAGTATGGCTGCCTTAACAGCGGGATAAAAAAAGCGGTCATACACACAAAACTCCACTCCGTTTGTTGGGTAGATGGGATTAATACTTGCCTGTCCATATAGGGAGTGTCCGCAGGAGTATCAGCCTGCGTACGCAGAAGAAGAAGAAGAATCCTCAGTGTCTATCAAAATGAAGAACAGTAACGCACACACTTTCATTTGGAAGACACAGTATTTTCCTCTGCAGGTACACACACACACACACACACACATGCGACGTCAACAACGCAGGAGCATGGTTGCGTGAAAAATCGTGAAAGGTGGGGAAAAAAACTTAGAAAAAAACACGAAACGCCCGTGCGCTCGTGTAAAACGGGAAAATCAATCACCACATGCGGTCTCTCGTCGCGAAGTTAACCCAGCCAGTCCAAAAAGAAAAGAAAAAGAAAAAAGAAAAAGAAAAAAAAATGCTGTCAATGTCATAAAATGTTTGGCCGAGTTTGGAAACTGTTCGTTTAGATCTAGATATTTCTGAAAGCAGTTGATTCTCAACTCCATCCTATTGTTCAACATGGGGCAGAAATTTGTGGCATATGTATGACTGTTGAGCAGGGTCTTTCTTTTACAATGAAACGTTTCCTTGGAGTCGCGTGGCGAACACCAAATGATTTCTGATATGGAGAATCGGGTAAATATCATGTATCGCTGAATTCAGATGTCAGACGAATAAGATTTATGTTTCAATTACGTCAAAAAGATCCAGACAGATTACCCACTACAGACAGATTACCCACTACAGACAGATTATCCGCAAAAAGCACAAACGATTATGCATGACCTGGATAGCAGAGGAAAATTTTCATGTTCAAGTATTCTTCATTTTCATTTCAATTTCATTTCAATTTTTCATTTCTATTTTCATTTCAAGTATTCGTAACTGTTTATGTATGTGGTGGATCTGGGTATGTTTGAGAATACTTTTACGTTGGGTGTGAGTATCAATTTGCGCAATGTTTTAACGGAGGCTGATCGATTGCTCTTGGTAAAAGTGGAACAGCCGAGTTTATAGAAGCGATAGATTCGCTGTGTATAGGACTTTCAAGACTGCAATTCGAGTAGAACTTTTTTAAAAAAATCGATTTCGATAGATTTTTTATACCGTGCCTTGTAAAGTTTAGATGTAGCGCACCGAACGCTGTAGTTCATTCTTATAGATTGATTGTACATTGAAAATTGTACATTGGAAAACAGAATGTAACATGTCCCATGTTCAAGGCAAGGAGAGAAAACGAAGTATTTGTTATTTCATATTGTCCCGCTTTACAAGAACTTCGTAATAACTTAATGTTACCAAACGTTTATACAACTCAAATGCATATTAGATCGCATAGGGTGTTTTTTTTTTGTTTTTTTTTTGTGTGTTATATTCAACAAAGAAAGATGCGTTAACATTATTATAGCAGTTCAAGTGCATATTAGATCACACAGGTTTTTTTCTTCAACAAAAGAATATAGGTTATTTCTTAAGCGAGTGGTGTCCATGTTCTCCAAATACCTTACAAAGATTCATGATGCTGTCCGGCGATAGTGACGGTTATTAGTTTTACAATTGTGTTGAGGCAACGCTCCGAGTCTTCGTAGAATACCTTCGTAGTCTTTGAGGTCGAGACATGGCTGTATTGTTCAAACTGAATATATTATATGTCACACCGCTTCAAAAAGAGACAGTAGCCTATTTAGATAAAATCAGTTTTTCATTCTCTCTCCCTCCTTCCCCCCCCCCCCCCCTCTCTCTCTCTCTCTTATTGTACCATACCTGATATTGGCAATGATTTCACACACACACACACACACACACACACACACACACACACACACACACACACACATATATATATATATATATATATAAAACGCGCACAGAGAGAGAGAGAGAGAGAGGGGGGGGAGAGAGGGAGGGAGAGACAGATAGACAGACAGATTGATAGACAAATAGAACAGAATCAGAGTGGAAAAGAGAAGTTTTCTTTCTTTTTCAACACACACACACACACACACACACACACACACACACACACACACAACACACGCACGCACGCACGCACGCACGCGCGTGCATGCGCGTGCACACACACTAAACAAAATCCTTTTCTTTTCCTCACTGTCGATTGAGCGTGTATAGTAGTATGCTACACTTGTGTGTCTAAGTCAGTCTGCTGCACCTTCGTCTGTATAATAATAACACGGCTATCAACACTCGCCCTCTTCACAGAGATGGCACTGTCGCGATCAGTTTGTGCTGCAGAAATGGAAAGACGACTCACAATACATGAGTTGTCTCCCTGTAATGCCGCTGGCGACCGAATTACAGTCTGTCGCACTCACTGCGACACAGAGCAAGCGACCGGAGAAAGCGTTGTATGTATGTAAGTATAGTAAGTAAGCCACGACGACGTCAGCCTCATACATACAGGGTCGCAGCATTCTGCTGATCGTGCTGTTTGCTGTTTGTGTGCCATTGGAACCGACCGACAAGGATTTTTTTTTTTTCTGATTTGGCTCTGGTTCAGTTGGTCCCACTTCAAGAATTCTTCTTTTTTTTTTCACGGAATGAGGTTCGTTGTAAGCGGGGCAAGACTGCTATGGCGCGGGGAGGGACAGAGATGGAGGGAAACGAGTGTGGGCGGTGGGGGAGGGGTGGTGGTGGTGGGAGTGGTGATGGACGGAAGAGGTCGGCAGAAAATAAGTATATAAATAAATGAATACATGAATGATTAAGTAGATAAAGAGAGGAGGAAGAAAGAAAGAAGTGAATAAATAACATAGCGAAAACTCTGTTCGGGGGGGGGGGGGGGGGGGAGGGGGGGGGGGAGGGGGAGGGGACGTGCTACGAGATGAAAGGGAGAGAGAGACGGGGTTTCCCGGATCTCGTAAAATTGCAAACACAGAAATATCCTCTGCTTTGATCAAACGATGTTCGAAATTCTGACAGTCAACGTTCATGTTCATCTGCCCTTCTTCTCCACTGCTCTACTCGTTCCTGGGAATTGAATTCGGTCCCTCCGCCATTTTTTTTTTCTATTTTAGAATTAGCACTCTATAACCAAGCGATTGGTTGATCCTATTTCTTCAGCATTAGTCAGTCAAGTTTTTTTTTTCCTTTTTTTTTCTTTCTCAATAGTCAGCACCAAATAACCAGGCGGCATATCTTTCATTGGTTGTGTCCCCATTTCTTCAGCATTCGTCAGTCAAATCTTTTTTTTTTTTTCTTTTTTTTTTTTCTTTCTCAATAGTCAGCACCAAATAACCAGGCGGCATATGTTTCATTGGTTATGTCCCCATTTCTTCAGCATTCGTTTCTTTTTTTTTTAAGAGTTAGCATGAAATCACGGGGGGGGGGGGGGGGGGGGGGGGGGGGGGGGGGGGGGGGGGGGGGGGGGGGGGGGGGGGGGGGGGGGGGGGGGGGGGGGGGGGGGGGGGGGGGGGGGGGGGGGGGGGGGGGGGGGGGGGGGGGGGGGGGGGGGGGGGGGGGGGGGGGGCCCCCCCCCCCCCCCCCCCCCCCCCCCCCCCCCCCCCCCCCCCCCCCCCCCCCCCCCCCCCCCCCCCCCCCCCCCCCCCCCCCCCCCCCCCCCCCCCCCCCCCCCCCCCCCCCCCCCCCCCCCCCCCCCCCCCCCCCCCCCCCCCCCCCCCCCCCCCCCCCCCCCCCCCCCCCCCCCCCCCTCATTTCTTCAGCATTAACCCTTTCAGTTTCTTTTTTTTTAAGAGTTGCATGAAATCACTGGGCAGCACATTTTGATTGTTGTCTCCCCATTTCTTCAGCATAACCTTTCAGTTTCTTTTTTTTTTTAAGAGTTAGCATGAAATCATGGGCAGCACTTTTTGATTGGTTGTCTCTCCATTTCTTCACATTAACCCTTCAGTTTCTTTTTTTTTTAAGAGTTAGCATGAAATCCTGGCAGCACATTTTGATTGGTTGTCTCTCCATTTCTTCAGCATTAACCCTTTCGTTTCTTTTTTTTTTAAGAGTTAGCATGAAATCACTGGGCAGCAATTTTTGATTGGTTGTCTCTCCATTTCTTCAGCATTAACCCTTTCAGTTTCTTTTTTTTTTAAGAGTTAGCATGAAATCACTGGGCAGCACATTTTTGATTGGTTGTCTCTCCATTTCTTCAGCATTAACCCTTTCAGTTTCTTTTTTTTAAGAGTTAGCATGAAATCACTGGGCAGCACATTTTTGATTGGTTGTCTCTCCATTTCTTCAGCATTAACCCTTTCAGTTTCTTTTTTTTTTAAGAGTTAGCATGAAATCACTGGGCAGCACATTTTTGATTGGTTGTCTCTCCATTTCTTCAGCATTAACCCTTTCAGTTTCTTTTTTTTTTAAGAGTTAGCATGAAATCACTGGGCAGCACATTTTTGATTGGTTGTCTCTCCATTTCTTCAGCATTAACCCTTTCAGTTTCTTTTTTTTTTAAGATTAGCATGAAATCACTGGGCAGCACATTTTTGATTGGTTGTCTCTCCATTTCTTCAGCATTAACCCTTTCAGTTTCTTTTTTTTTTTAAGAGTTAGCATGAAATCACTGGCAGCACATTTTTGATTGGTTGTCTCTCCATTTCTTCAGCATTAACCCTTTCAGTTTCTTTTTTTTTTAAGAGTTAGCATGAAATCACTGGGCAGCACATTTTTGATTGGTTGTCTCTCCATTTCTTCAGCATTAACCCTTTCAGTTTCTTTTTTTTTTTAAGAGTTAGCATGAAATCACTGGCAGCACATTTTTGATTGGTTGTCTCTCCATTTCTTCAGCATTAACCCTTTCAGTTTCTTTTTTTTTAAGAGTTAGCATGAAATCACTGGGCAGCACATTTTTGATTGGTTGTCTCTCCATTTCTTCAGCATTAACCCTTTCAGTTTCTTTTTTTTTTAAGAGTTAGCATGAAATCACTGGGCAGCACATTTTTGATTGGTTGTCTCTCCATTTCTTCAGCATTAACCCTTTCAGTTTCTTTTTTTTTTTAAGAGTTAGCATGAAATCACTGGGCAGCACATTTTTGATTGGTTGTCTCTCCATTTCTTCAGCATTAACCCTTTCAGTTTCTTTTTTTTTTAAGAGTTAGCATGAAATCACTGGGCAGCACATTTTTGATTGGTTGTCTCTCCATTTCTTCAGCATTAACCCTTTCAGTTTCTTTTTTTTTTAAGAGTTAGCATGAAATCACTGGGCAGCACATTTTTGATTGGTTGTCTCTCCATTTCTTCAGCATTAACCCTTTCAGTTTCTTTTTTTTTTATAGAGTTAGCATGAAATCACTGGGCAGCACATTTTTGATTGGTTGTCTCTCCATTTCTTCAGCATTAACCCTTTCAGTTTCTTTTTTTTTAAGAGTTAGCATGAAATCACTGGGCAGCACATTTTTGATTGGTTGTCTCTCCATTTCTTCAGCATTAACCCTTTCAGTTTCTTTTTTTTTTAAGAGTTAGCATGAAATCACTGGGCAGCACATTTTTGATTGGTTGTCTCTCCATTTCTTCAGCATTAACCCTTTCAGTTTCTTTTTTTTTTAAGAGTTAGCATGAAATCACTGGGCAGCACATTTTTGATTGGTTGTCTCTCCATTTCTTCAGCATTAACCCTTTCAGTTTCTTTTTTTTTTAAGAGTTAGCATGAAATCACTGGGCAGCACATTTTTGATTGGTTGTCTCTCCATTTCTTCAGCATTAACCCTTTCAGTTTCTTTTTTTTTTTAAGAGTTAGCATGAAATCACTGGGCAGCACATTTTTGATTGGTTGTCTCTCCATTTCTTCAGCATTAACCCTTTCAGTTTCTTTTTTTTTTAAGAGTTAGCATGAAATCACTGGGCAGCACATTTTTGATTGGTTGTCTCTCCATTTCTTCAGCATTAACCCTTTCAGTTTCTTTTTTTTTTAAGAGTTAGCATGAAATCACTGGGCAGCACATTTTTGATTGGTTGTCTCTCCATTTCTTCAGCATTAACCCTTTCAGTTTCTTTTTTTTTTAAGAGTTAGCATGAAATCACTGGGCAGCACATTTTTGATTGGTTGTCTCTCCATTTCTTCAGCATTAACCCTTTCAGTTTCTTTTTTTTTTAAAGAGTTAGCATGAAATCACTGGGCAGCACATTTTTGATTGGTTGTCTCTCCATTTCTTCATGCATTAACCCTTTCAGTTTCTTTTTTTTTTTTAAGAGTTAGCATGAAATCACTGGGCAGCACATTTTTGATTGGTTGTCTCTCCATTTCTTCAGCATTAACCCTTTCAGTTTCTTTTTTTTTTAAGAGTTAGCATGAAATCACTGGGCAGCACATTTTTGATTGGTTGTCTCTCATTTCTTCAGCATTAACCCTTTCAGTTTCTTTTTTTTTAAGAGTTAGCATGAAATCACTGGGCAGCACATTTTTGATTGGTTGTCTCTCCATTTCTTCAGCATTAACCCTTTCAGTTTCTTTTTTTTTAAGAGTTAGCATGAAATCACTGGGCAGCACATTTTTGATTGGTTGTCTCTCCATTTCTTCAGCATTAACCCTTTCAGTTTCTTTTTTTTTTAAGAGTTAGCATGAAATCACTGGGCAGCACATTTTTGATTGGTTGTCTCTCCATTTCTTCAGCATTAACCCTTTCAGTTTCTTTTTTTTTAAGAGTTAGCATGAAATCACTGGGCAGCACATTTTTGATTGGTTGTCTCTCCATTTCTTCAGCATTAACCCTTTCAGTTTCTTTTTTTTTTAAGAGTTAGCATGAAATCACTGGGCAGCACATTTTTGATTGGTTGTCTCTCCATTTCTTCAGCATTAACCCTTTCAGTTTCTTTTTTTTTTAAGAGTTAGCATGAAATCACTGGGCAGCACATTTTTGATTGGTTGTCTCTCCATTTCTTCAGCATTAACCCTTTCAGTTTCTTTTTTTTTTAAGAGTTAGCATGAAATCACTGGGCAGCACATTTTTGATTGGTTGTCTCTCCATTTCTTCAGCATTAACCCTTTCAGTTTCTTTTTTTTTTAAGAGTTAGCATGAAATCACTGGGCAGCACATTTTTGATTGGTTGTCTCTCCATTTCTTCAGCATTAACCCTTTCAGTTTCTTTTTTTTTTAAGAGTTAGCATGAAATCACTGGGCAGCACATTTTTGATTGGTTGTCTCTCCATTTCTTCAGCATTAACCCTTTCAGTTTCTTTTTTTTTAAGAGTTAGCATGAAATCACTGGGCAGCACATTTTTGATTGGTTGTCTCTCCATTTCTTCAGCATTAACCCTTTCAGTTTCTTTTTTTTTAAGAGTTAGCATGAAATCACTGGGCAGCACATTTTTGATTGGTTGTCTCTCCATTTCTTCAGCATTAACCCTTTCAGTTTCTTTTTTTTTAAGAGTTAGCATGAAATCACTGGGCAGCACATTTTTGATTGGTTGTCTCTCCATTTCTTCAGCATTAACCCTTTCAGTTTTCTTTTTTTTTAAGAGTTAGCATGAAATCACTGGGCAGCACATTTTTGATTGGTTGTCTCTCCATTTCTTCAGCATTAACCCTTTCAGTTTCTTTTTTTTTTAAGAGTTAGCATGAAATCACTGGGCAGCACATTTTTGATTGGTTGTCTCTCCATTTCTTCAGCATTAACCCTTTCAGTTTCTTTTTTTTTTAAGAGTTAGCATGAAATCACTGGGCAGCACATTTTTGATTGGTTGTCTCTCCATTTCTTCAGCATTAACCCTTTCAGTTTCTTTTTTTTTTAAGAGTTAGCATGAAATCACTGGGCAGCACATTTTTGATTGGTTGTCTCTCCATTTCTTCAGCATTAACCCTTTCAGTTTCTTTTTTTTTTAAGAGTTAGCATGAAATCACTGGGCAGCACATTTTTGATTGGTTGTCTCTCCATTTCTTCAGCATTAACCCTTTCAGTTTCTTTTTTTTTAAGAGTTAGCATGAAATCACTGGGCAGCACATTTTTGATTGGTTGTCTCTCCATTTCTTCAGCATTAACCCTTTCAGTTTCTTTTTTTTTTAAGAGTTAGCATGAAATCACTGGGCAGCACATTTTTGATTGGTTGTCTCTCCATTTCTTCAGCATTAACCCTTTCAGTTTCTTTTTTTTTTAAGAGTTAGCATGAAATCACTGGGCAGCACATTTTTGATTGGTTGTCTCTCCATTTCTTCAGCATTAACCCTTTCAGTTTCTTTTTTTTTTAAGAGTTAGCATGAAATCACTGGGCAGCACATTTTTGATTGGTTGTCTCTCCATTTCTTCAGCATTAACCCTTTCAGTTTCTTTTTTTTTAAGAGTTAGCATGAAATCACTGGGCAGCACATTTTTGATTGGTTGTCTCTCCATTTCTTCAGCATTAACCCTTTCAGTTTCTTTTTTTTTTTAAGAGTTAGCATGAAATCACTGGGCAGCACATTTTTGATTGGTTGTCTCTCCATTTCTTCAGCATTAACCCTTTCAGTTTCTTTTTTTTTTTAAGAGTTAGCATGAAATCACTGGGCAGCACATTTTTGATTGGTTGTCTCTCCATTTCTTCAGCATTAACCCTTTCAGTTTCTTTTTTTTTAAGAGTTAGCATGAAATCACTGGGCAGCACATTTTTGATTGGTTGTCTCTCCATTTCTTCAGCTTAACCCTTTCAGTTTCTTTTTTTTTTAAGGTTAGAGAAATCACTGGCAGCACATTTTTGATTGGTTGTCTCTCCATTTCTTCAGCATTAACCCTTTCAGTTTCTTTTTTTTTTTAAGAGTTAGCATGAAATCACTGGGCAGCACATTTTTGATTGGTTGCTCTCCATTTCTTCAGCATTAACCCTTTCAGTTTCTTTTTTTTAAGAGTTAGCATGAAATCACTGGCAGCACATTTTTGATTGGTTGTCTCTCCATTTCTTCAGCATTAACCCTTCATTTCTTTTTTTTTAAGAGTTAGCATGAAATCACTGGGCAGCACATTTTGATTGTTGTCTCTCCATTTCTTCAGCATTAACCTTTCAGTTCTTTTTTTTTTAAGAGTTAGCATGAAATCACTGGGCAGCACATTTTTGATTGGTGTCTCTCCATTTCTTCAGCATTAACCTTTCAGTTTCTTTTTTTTTTAGAGTTAGCATGAAATCACTGGGCAGCACATTTTTGATTGTTGTCTCTCCATTTCTTCAGCATTAACCCTTTCAGTTTCTTTTTTTTAAGAGTTAGCATGAAATCACTGGGCAGCACATTTTGATTGTTGTCTCTCCATTTCTTCAGCATTACCCTTTCAGTTTTTTTTTTTTTAAGAGTTAGCATGAAATCACTGGCAGCACATTTTTGATTGTTGTCTCTCCATTTCTTCAGCATTAACCCTTTCAGTTCTTTTTTTTAAGAGTTAGCATGAAATCACTGGGCAGCACATTTTTGATTGGTTGTCTCTCCATTTCTTCAGCATTAACCCTTTCAGTTCTTTTTTTTAAGAGTTAGCATGAAATCACTGGGCAGCACATTTTTGATTGTTTCTCTCCATTTCTTCAGCATTAACCCTTTCAGTTTCTTTTTTTTTTAAGAGTTAGCATGAAATCATGGCAGCACATTTTGATTGGTGTCTCTCATTTCTTCAGCATTAACCCTTTCAGTTTCTTTTTTTTTTAAGAGTTAGCATGAAATCACTGGGCAGCACATTTTTGATTGGTTGTCTCTCCATTTCTTCAGCATAACCCTTTCAGTTTCTTTTTTTTTAAGAGTTAGCATGAAATCACTGGGCAGCACATTTTTGATTGGTTGTCTCTCCATTTCTTCAGCATTAACCCTTTCAGTTTCTTTTTTTTTTAAGAGTTAGCATGAAATCACTGGGCAGCACATTTTTGATTGGTTGTCTCTCCATTTCTTCAGCATTAACCCTTTCAGTTTCTTTTTTTTTTAAGAGTTAGCATGAAATCACTGGGCAGCACATTTTTGATTGGTTGTCTCTCCATTTCTTCAGCATTAACCCTTTCAGTTTCTTTTTTTTTAAGAGTTAGCATGAAATCACTGGGCAGCACATTTTTGATTGGTTGTCTCTCCATTTCTTCAGCATTAACCCTTTCAGTTTCTTTTTTTTTTAAGAGTTAGCATGAAATCACTGGGCAGCACATTTTGATTGGTTGTCTCTCCATTTCTTCAGCATTAACCCTTTCAGTTTCTTTTTTTTTAAGAGTTTAGCATGAAATCACTGGGCAGCACATTTTTGATTGGTTGTCTCTCCATTTCTTCAGCATTAACCCTTTCAGTTTTTTTTTTTTTAAGAGTTAGCATGAAATCACTGGGCAGCACATTTTTGATTGGTTGTCTCTCCATTTCTTCAGCATTAACCCTTTCAGTTTCTTTTTTTTTAGAAGTTAGCATGAAATCACTGGGCAGCACATTTTTGATTGGTTGTCTCTCCATTTCTTCGCATTAACCCTTTCAGTTTCTTTTTTTCTTTCAGTTTTTTTTTTTGATTACAAATCACTGGGCACAATTTGATTGTTTCCATTTTTCGATACCCTTTCGTTCTTTTTTAAGAGTAGATGAATCATGCGCAATTTGATGTTGTCTCCATTTCTCAGCATAACTTCAGTTTTTTTTTTTAAGAGTTGATGAAATCACGCACACATTTGATTTGCTCTCCATTTTCAGCATAACCTTTATTTTTTTTTTAAAGTTAGCGATCATGGCACACATTTATGGTTCTCTCTTTCTTCCTTACCTTCATTCTTTTTTTAGAGTACATGAAATCGGGCACTTTGATTGTTGTCTCTCTTTCTTCAGCATAACCCTTTCTTTTTTTTTTAGAGTTAGCAGAAATCACGGCAGCACATTTGATTGTCTCTCCTTCTCAGCATTAACCCTTTCAGTTTCTTTTTTTTTAAGAGTGCTGAAACACTGGCAACTTTTGATTGTTGTCTCTCTTTCTCAGCTTAACCTTTCATTTCTTTTTTAAGATGCATGAATCATGGCACAATTTGATGGTTGTCTCTCCATTCTTCACATTAACCCTTTCGTTTCTTTTTTTTTTAATTAGCATGAAATCACTGGGCAGCTTTGATTGGTTGTTCCATTTTCGATAACCCTTTCATTTTTTTTTTAAAGTTAGATGAAATCACGGGCACAATTTTGATGGTGTCTCTCATTCTCGCATAACCTTTCAGTTCTTTTTTTAAGATTGCATAAATCACTGGCAGCACATTTTGATTGGTGCTCTCCATTCTCAGCATTACCCTTGTTTCTTTTTTTAAGATAGCAAAATCCTGGCACACATTTTGTTGTTCTCCCATTTTCGCTTAACCCTTTCAGTTCTTTTTTAAGATTGCATGAACATGGCAGCAATTTTGATGTTTCTCCATTCTTCGCATTAACCCTTTCAGTTTCTTTTTTTTTAAGGTTGCTGAAATCACGGCAGCACATTTTGATTGGTTGTCTCTCCATTTCTTCAGCTTAACCCTTTCGTTTCTTTTTTTTAAGAGTTAGCATGAAACACTGGCAGCACATTTTGATTGGTTGTTCTCCATTTCTTCAGCATTAACCCTTTCAGTTTCTTTTTTTTTAAGTTAGCATGAAATCACGGCAGCACATTTTGATTGTTTCTCTCATTTCTTCAGCATTAACCCTTTCAGTTTCTTTTTTTAAGAGTTAGCAGAAATCACTGGGCACACATTTTTGATTGGTTGTCTCTCCATTTCTTCAGCATTAACCCTTTCAGTTTCTTTTTTTAAGAGTTAGCATGAAATCACTGGGCAGCAATTTTTGATTGGTTGTCTCTCCATTTCTTCAGCATTACCCTTTCAGTTTCTTTTTTTAAGAGTTAGCATGAAATCACTGGGCAGCACATTTTTGATTGGTTGTCTCTCCATTTCTTCGCATTAACCCTTTCAGTTTCTTTTTTTTTTTAAATTACATGAATCACTGGCAGCACATTTTTGATTGTTTCTCTCCATTTCTTCACATTAACCTTTCATTTCTTTTTTTTTTAAGAGTTAGCAGAATCACTGGGCAGCACATTTTTGATTGGTTGTCTCTCCATTTCTTCAGCATAACCCTTTCAGTTTTTTTTTTTTTAAGAGTTAGCATGAAATCACTGGGCAGCACATTTTGATTGGTTGTCTCTCCATTTCTTCAGCATTAACCCTTTCAGTTTCTTTTTTTTTAGAGTTAGCATGAAATCACTGGCAGCACATTTTTGATTGGTTGTCTCTCCATTTCTTCAGCATTAACCCTTTCAGTTTCTTTTTTTTAAGAGTTGCATGAAATCACTGGGCAGCACATTTTTGATTGGTTGTCTCTCCATTTCTTCAGCATTAACCCTTCAGTTTCTTTTTTTTTAAGAGTTAGCATGAAATCACTGGGCAGCACATTTTTGATTGGTTGTCTCTCCATTCTTCAGCATTAACCCTTTCAGTTCTTTTTTTTTTAAGAGTTAGCATGAAATCACTGGCAGCACATTTTTGATTGGTTGTCTCTCATTTCTTCAGCATTAACCCTTCATTTCTTTTTTTTAAGAGTTAGCATGAATCACTGGCAGACATTTTGATTGGTTGTCTCTCCATTTCTTCAGCATTAACCCTTTCAGTTTCTTTTTTTCGATTGCAGATTTTTTTGTTTTCTTTTTCACATTACCCTTTTTTCTTTTTTTATTACATAAATCCAGATTTTTGGTTGCTCATTCAGCAACTTATTCTTTTTTTTTAATAGCATGAATCACGCACACATTTGATTGTTCTTTTCTTCAGCACTTTCTTTCTTTTTTTTTTAGATAATCACGCAGTTTTGATTGTTGTTTTTTCTAGCATACCTTTCATTTTTTTTTTAAGATACATGAACATGCAGTTTTTTGTTTCTTTTACATTACCTTCAGTCTTTTTTTTTTAAGGTTGAGAACGGCACCTTTTTTGTCTTCATTTCTTCACATAACCCTTTCAGTTTTTTTTTTTTTTAAGGTTAGCATAATCACTGCAGCACATTTTTGATTGTTGTCTCTCTTTTCTTCCATACCTTCAGTTTCTTTTTTTTTAATTAGCATGAACATGGAGCACATTTTTGATTGGTTGTCTCTCATTCTTCAGCATTAACCCTTTCATTTTTTTTTTTTAAGAGTTGCATGAAATCACTGGGCACACATTTTTGATTGGTTGTCTCTCCATTCTCAGCATAACCTTTAGTTTCTTTTTTTTTTAAGATTTGCATGAAATCACTGGGCACACATTTTTGATTGGTTGTCTCTCATTTCTTCAGCATTAACCCTTTAGTTTCTTTTTTTAAAGTTACATAACACTGGCAGCACATTTTGTGGTTTCTCTCCTTTTTCAGCATTAACCCTTTCAGTTTCTTTTTTTTTAAGAGTTGCATGAATCATTTTGGGCAGACATTTGATTGTTGTCTCTCCATTCTTCAGCATTAACCTTTCAGTTCTTTTTTTAAGAGTTAATAAACACTGGCAGCACATTTTTGATTGGTTGTCTCTCATTTCTCAGCATTAACCCTTTCAGTTTCTTTTTTTTTAAGAGTTAGCATGAAATCACTGGGCAGCACATTTTGATGGTTGTCCTCATTCTTCACTTAACCTTTCAGTTTCTTTTTTTTTTAAAGTTAGCAAAATCACTGGCACACATTTTATTGGTTTCTCTCCATTTCTTCACATTAACCCTTCAGTTTCTTTTTTTAGGTTGCATGAAATCACGGCAGCACATTTTTTGTTGTTCTCTTTCTTCAGCATTAACCCTTCTTTCTTTTTTTTAGATTAGTAAATCCTGGGAGCAATTTTGTTGTTGTCTTCCATTCTCGCATAACCTTCATTTCTTTTTTTTAGAGTTAGCATGAAATCACGGCAGCATTTTGATTGTTGTCTCTCCATTTCTCACATAACCCTTCGTTTCTTTTTTTAAGAGTTAGCATGAAATCACTGGGCAGCACATTTTTGATTGGTGTCTCTCCATTTCTTCGCATAACCTTTCAGTTTCTTTTTTTTTTTTAAAAAAAAAAAAAAAAAAAAAAAAAAAAAAAAAAAAAAAAAAAAAAAAAAAAAAAAAAAAAAAAAAAAAAAAAAAAAAAAAAAAAAAAAAAAAAAAAAAAAAAAAAAAAAAAAAAAAAAAAAAAAAAAAAAAAAAAAAAAAAAAAAAAAAAAAAAAAAAAAAAAAAAAAAAAAAAAAAAAAAAAAAAAAAAAAAAAAAAAAAAAAAAAAAAAAAAAAAAAAAAAAAAAAAAAAAAAAAAAAAAAAAAAAAAAAAAAAAAAAAAAAAAAAAAAAAAAAAAAAAAAAAAAAAAAAAAAAAAAAAAAAAAAAAAAAAAAAAAAAAAAAAAAAAAAAAAAAAAAAAAAAAAAAAAAAAAAAAAAAAAAAAAAAAAAAAAAAAAAAAAAAAAAAAAAAAAAAAAAAAAAAAAAAAAAAAAAAAAAAAAAAAAAAAAAAAAAAAAAAAAAAAAAAAAAAAAAAAAAAAAAAAAAAAAAAAAAAAAAAAAAAAAAAAAAAAAAAAAAAAAAAAAAAAAAAAAAAAAAAAAAAAAAAAAAAAAAAAAAAAAAAAAAAAAAAAAAAAAAAAAAAAAAAAAAAAAAAAAAAAAAAAAAAAAAAAAAAAAAAAAAAAAAAAAAAAAAAAAAAAAAAAAAAAAAAAAAAAAAAAAAAAAAAAAAAAAAAAAAAAAAAAAAAAAAAAAAAAAAAAAAAAAAAAAAAAAAAAAAAAAAAAAAAAAAAAAAAAAAAAAAAAAAAAAAAAAAAAAAAAAAAAAAAAAAAAAAAAAAAAAAAAAAAAAAAAAAAAAAAAAAAAAAAAAAAAAAAAAAAAAAAAAAAAAAAAAAAAAAAAAAAAAAAAAAAAAAAAAAAAAAAAAAAAAAAAAAAAAAAAAAAAAAAAAAAAAAAAAAAAAAAAAAAAAAAAAAAAAAAAAAAAAAAAAAAAAAAAAAAAAAAAAAAAAAAAAAAAAAAAAAAAAAAAAAAAAAAAAAAAAAAAAAAAAAAAAAAAAAAAAAAAAAAAAAAAAAAAAAAAAAAAAAAAAAAAAAAAAAAAAAAAAAAAAAAAAAAAAAAAAAAAAAAAAAAAAAAAAAAAAAAAAAAAAAAAAAAAAAAAAAAAAAAAAAAAAAAAAAAAAAAAAAAAAAAAAAAAAAAAAAAAAAAAAAAAAAAAAAAAAAAAAAAAAAAAAAAAAAAAAAAAAAAAAAAAAAAAAAAAAAAAAAAAAAAAAAAAAAAAAAAAAAAAAAAAAAAAAAAAAAAAAAAAAAAAAAAAAAAAAAAAAAAAAAAAAAAAAAAAAAAAAAAAAAAAAAAAAAAAAAAAAAAAAAAAAAAAAAAAAAAAAAATTTTTTTTTTTTTTTTTTTTTTTTTTTTTTTTTTTTTTTTTTTTTTTTTTTTTTTTTTTTTTTTTTTTTTTTTTTTTTTTTTTTTTTTTTTTTTTTTTTTTTTTTTTTTTTTTTTTTTTTTTTTTTTTTTTTTTTTTTTTTTTTTTTTTTTTTTTTTTTTTTTTTTTTTTTTTTTTTTTTTTTTTTTTTTTTTTTTTTTTTTTTTTTTTTTTTTTTTTTTTTTTTTTTTTTTTTTTTTTTTTTTTTTTTTTTTTTTTTTTTTTTTTTTTTTTTTTTTTTTTTTTTTTTTTTTTTTTTTTTTTTTTTTTTTTTTTTTTTTTTTTTTTTTTTTTTTTTTTTTTTTTTTTTTTTTTTTTTTTTTTTTTTTTTTTTTTTTTTTTTTTTTTTTTTTTTTTTTTTTTTTTTTTTTTTTTTTTTTTTTTTTTTTTTTTTTTTTTTTTTTTTTTTTTTTTTTTTTTTTTTTTTTTTTTTTTTTTTTTTTTTTTTTTTTTTTTTTTTTTTTTTTTTTTTTTTTTTTTTTTTTTTTTTTTTTTTTTTTTTTTTTTTTTTTTTTTTTTTTTTTTTTTTTTTTTTTTTTTTTTTTTTTTTTTTTTTTTTTTTTTTTTTTTTTTTTTTTTTTTTTTTTTTTTTTTTTTTTTTTTTTTTTTTTTTTTTTTTTTTTTTTTTTTTTTTTTTTTTTTTTTTTTTTTTTTTTTTTTTTTTTTTTTTTTTTTTTTTTTTTTTTTTTTTTTTTTTTTTTTTTTTTTTTTTTTTTTTTTTTTTTTTTTTTTTTTTTTTTTTTTTTTTTTTTTTTTTTTTTTTTTTTTTTTTTTTTTTTTTTTTTTTTTTTTTTTTTTTTTTTTTTTTTTTTTTTTTTTTTTTTTTTTTTTTTTTTTTTTTTTTTTTTTTTTTTTTTTTTTTTTTTTTTTTTTTTTTTTTTTTTTTTTTTTTTTTTTTTTTTTTTTTTTTTTTTTTTTTTTTTTTTTTTTTTTTTTTTTTTTTTTTTTTTTTTTTTTTTTTTTTTTTTTTTTTTTTTTTTTTTTTTTTTTTTTTTTTTTTTTTTTTTTTTTTTTTTTTTTTTTTTTTTTTTTTTTTTTTTTTTTTTTTTTTTTTTTTTTTTTTTTTTTTTTTTTTTTTTTTTTTTTTTTTTTTTTTTTTTTTTTTTTTTTTTTTTTTTTTTTTTTTTTTTTTTTTTTTTTTTTTTTTTTTTTTTTTTTTTTTTTTTTTTTTTTTTTTTTTTTTTTTTTTTTTTTTTTTTTTTTTTTTTTTTTTTTTTTTTTTTTTTTTTTTTTTTTTTTTTTTTTTTTTTTTTTTTTTTTTTTTTTTTTTTTTTTTTTTTTTTTTTTTTTTTTTTTTTTTTTTTTTTTTTTTTTTTTTTTTTTTTTTTTTTTTTTTTTTTTTTTTTTTTTTTTTTTTTTTTTTTTTTTTTTTTTTTTTTTTTTTTTTTTTTTTTTTTTTTTTTTTTTTTTTTTTTTTTTTTTTTTTTTTTTTTTTTTTTTTTTTTTTTTTTTTTTTTTTTTTTTTTTTTTTTTTTTTTTTTTTTTTTTTTTTTTTTTTTTTTTTTTTTTTTTTTTTTTTTTTTTTTTTTTTTTTTTTTTTTTTTTTTTTTTTTTTTTTTTTTTTTTTTTTTTTTTTTTTTTTTTTTTTTTTTTTTTTTTTTTTTTTTTTTTTTTTTTTTTTTTTTTTTTTTTTTTTTTTTTTTTTTTTTTTTTTTTTTTTTTTTTTTTTTTTTTTTTTTTTTTTTTTTTTTTTTTTTTTTTTTTTTTTTTTTTTTTTTTTTTTTTTTTTTTTTTTTTTTTTTTTTTTTTTTTTTTTTTTTTTTTTTTTTTTTTTTTTTTTTTTTTTTTTTTTTTTTTTTTTTTTTTTTTTTTTTTTTTTTTTTTTTTTTTTTTTTTTTTTTTTTTTTTTTTTTTTTTTTTTTTTTTTTTTTTTTTTTTTTTTTTTTTTTTTTTTTTTTTTTTTTTTTTTTTTTTTTTTTTTTTTTTTTTTTTTTTTTTTTTTTTTTTTTTTTTTTTTTTTTTTTTTTTTTTTTTTTTTTTTTTTTTTTTTTTTTTTTTTTTTTTTTTTTTTTTTTTTTTTTTTTTTTTTTTTTTTTTTTTTTTTTTTTTTTTTTTTTTTTTTTTTTTTTTTTTTTTTTTTTTTTTTTTTTTTTTTTTTTTTTTTTTTTTTTTTTTTTTTTTTTTTTTTTTTTTTTTTTTTTTTTTTTTTTTTTTTTTTTTTTTTTTTTTTTTTTTTTTTTTTTTTTTTTTTTTTTTTTTTTTTTTTTTTTTTTTTTTTTTTTTTTTTTTTTTTTTTTTTTTTTTTTTTTTTTTTTTTTTTTTTTTTTTTTTTTTTTTTTTTTTTTTTTTTTTTTTTTTTTTTTTTTTTTTTTTTTTTTTTTTTTTTTTTTTTTTTTTTTTTTTTTTTTTTTTTTTTTTTTTTTTTTTTTTTTTTTTTTTTTTTTTTTTTTTTTTTTTTTTTTTTTTTTTTTTTTTTTTTTTTTTTTTTTTTTTTTTTTTTTTTTTTTTTTTTTTTTTTTTTTTTTTTTTTTTTTTTTTTTTTTTTTTTTTTTTTTTTTTTTTTTTTTTTTTTTTTTTTTTTTTTTTTTTTTTTTTTTTTTTTTTTTTTTTTTTTTTTTTTTTTTTTTTTTTTTTTTTTTTTTTTTTTTTTTTTTTTTTTTTTTTTTTTTTTTTTTTTTTTTTTTTTTTTTTTTTTTTTTTTTTTTTTTTTTTTTTTTTTTTTTTTTTTTTTTTTTTTTTTTTTTTTTTTTTTTTTTTTTTTTTTTTTTTTTTTTTTTTTTTTTTTTTTTTTTTTTTTTTTTTTTTTTTTTTTTTTTTTTTTTTTTTTTTTTTTTTTTTTTTTTTTTTTTTTTTTTTTTTTTTTTTTTTTTTTTTTTTTTTTTTTTTTTTTTTTTTTTTTTTTTTTTTTTTTTTTTTTTTTTTTTTTTTTTTTTTTTTTTTTTTTTTTTTTTTTTTTTTTTTTTTTTTTTTTTTTTTTTTTTTTTTTTTTTTTTTTTTTTTTTTTTTTTTTTTTTTTTTTTTTTTTTTTTTTTTTTTTTTTTTTTTTTTTTTTTTTTTTTTTTTTTTTTTTTTTTTTTTTTTTTTTTTTTTTTTTTTTTTTTTTTTTTTTTTTTTTTTTTTTTTTTTTTTTTTTTTTTTTTTTTTTTTTTTTTTTTTTTTTTTTTTTTTTTTTTTTTTTTTTTTTTTTTTTTTTTTTTTTTTTTTTTTTTTTTTTTTTTTTTTTTTTTTTTTTTTTTTTTTTTTTTTTTTTTTTTTTTTTTTTTTTTTTTTTTTTTTTTTTTTTTTTTTTTTTTTTTTTTTTTTTTTTTTTTTTTTTTTTTTTTTTTTTTTTTTTTTTTTTTTTTTTTTTTTTTTTTTTTTTTTTTTTTTTTTTTTTTTTTTTTTTTTTTTTTTTTTTTTTTTTTTTTTTTTTTTTTTTTTTTTTTTTTTTTTTTTTTTTTTTTTTTTTTTTTTTTTTTTTTTTTTTTTTTTTTTTTTTTTTTTTTTTTTTTTTTTTTTTTTTTTTTTTTTTTTTTTTAAAGTTAGCATGAAATCACTGGGCAGCACATTTTTGATTGGTTTCTCTCCATTTCTTCAGCATTAACCCTTTCAGTTTCTTTTTTTTTAAGAGTTAGCATGAAATCACTGGGCAGCACATTTTTGATTGGTTGTCTCTCCATTTCTTCAGCATTAACCCTTTCAGTTTCTTTTTTTTTTAAGAGTTAGCATGAAATCACTGGCAGCACATTTTTGATTGGTTGTCTCTCCATTTCTTCAGCATTAACCCTTTCAGTTTTCTTTTTTTTTTAAGAGTTAGCATGAAATCACTGGGCAGCACATTTTTGATTGGTTGTCTCTCCATTTCTTCAGCATTAACCCTTTCAGTTTCTTTTTTTTTAAGAGTTAGCATGAAATCACTGGGCAGCACATTTTTGATTGGTTGTCTCTCCATTTCTTCAGCATTAACCCTTTCAGTTTCTTTTTTTTTTAAGAGTTAGCATGAAATCACTGGGCAGCACATTTTTGATTGGTTGTCTCTCCATTTCTTCAGCATTAACCCTTTCAGTTTCTTTTTTTTTTAAGAGTTAGCATGAAATCACTGGGCAGCACATTTTTGATTGGTTGTCTCTCCATTTCTTCAGCATTAACCCTTTCAGTTTCTTTTTTTTTTAAGAGTTAGCATGAAATCACTGGGCAGCACATTTTTGATTGGTTGTCTCTCCATTTCTTCAGCATTAACCCTTTCAGTTTCTTTTTTTTTTTAAGAGTTAGCATGAAATCACTGGGCAGCACATTTTTGATTGGTTGTCTCTCCATTTCTTCAGCATTAACCCTTTCAGTTTCTTTTTTTTTTTAAGAGTTAGCATGAAATCACTGGGCAGCACATTTTTGATTGGTTGTCTCTCCATTTCTTCAGCATTAACCCTTTCAGTTTTTTTTTTTTTTTTAAGAGTTAGCATGAAATCACTGGGCAGCACATTTTTGATTGGTTGTCTCTCCATTTCTTCAGCATTAACCCTTTCAGTTTCTTTTTTTTTAAGAGTTAGCATGAAATCACTGGGCAGCACATTTTTGATTGGTTGTCTCTCCATTTCTTCAGCATTAACCCTTTCAGTTTCTTTTTTTTTTAAGAGTTAGCATGAAATCACTGGGCAGCACATTTTTGATTGGTTGTCTCTCTATTTCTTCAGCATTAACCCTTTCAGTTTCTTTTTTTTTTAAGAGTTAGCATGAAATCACTGGGCAGCACATTTTTGATTGGTTGTCTCTCCATTTCTTCAGCATTAACCCTTTCAGTTTCTTTTTTTTTTAAGAGTTAGCATGAAATCACTGGGCAGCACATTTTTGATTGGTTGTCTCTCCATTTCTTCAGTATTAACCCTTTCAGTTTCTTTTTTTTTAAGAGTTAGCATGAAATCACTGGGCAGCACATTTTTGATTGCTTGTCTCTCCATTTCTTCAGCATTAACCCTTTCAGTTTCTTTTTTTTAAGAGTTAGCATGAAATCACTGGGCAGCACATTTTTGATTGCTTGTCTCTCCATTTCTTCAGCATTAACCCTTTCAGTTTCTTTTTTTTTTAAGAGTTAGCATGAAATCACTGGGCAGCACATTTTTGATTGGTTGTCTCTCCATTTCTTCAGCATTAACCCTTTCAGTTTCTTTTTTTTTTAAGAGTTAGCATGAAATCACTGGGCAGCACATTTTTGATTGGTTGTCTCTCCATTTCTTCAGTATTAACCCTTTCAGTTTCTTTTTTTTTTAAGAGTTAGCATGAAATCACTGGGCAGCACATTTTTGATTGGTTGTCTCTCCATTTCTTCAGCATTAACCCTTTCAGTTTCTTTTTTTTTAAGAGTTAGCATGAAATCACTGGGCAGCACATTTTTGATTGGTTGTCTCTCCATTTCTTCAGCATTAACCCTTTCAGTTTTTTTTTTTTTTAAGAGTTAGCATGAAATCACTGGGCAGCACATTTTTGATTGGTTGTCTCTCCATTTCTTCAGCATTAACCCTTTCAGTTTCTTTTTTTTTTAAGAGTTAGCATGAAATCACTGGGCAGCACATTTTTGATTGGTTGTCTCTCCATTTCTTCAGCATTAACCCTTTCAGTTTCTTTTTTTTTAAGAGTTAGCATGAAATCACTGGGCAGCACATTTTTGATTGGTTGTCTCTCCATTTCTTCAGCATTAACCCTTTCAGTTTCTTTTTTTTTTTTAAGAGTTAGCATGAAATCACTGGGCAGCACATTTTTGATTGGTTGTCTCTCCATTTCTTCAGCATTAACCCTTTCAGTTTCTTTTTTTTTTTAAGAGTTAGCATGAAATCACTGGGCAGCACATTTTTGATTGGTTGTCTCTCCATTTCTTCAGCATTGACCCTTTCAGTTTCTTTTTTTTTAAGAGTTAGCATGAAATCACTGGGCAGCACATTTTTGATTGGTTGTCTCTCCATTTCTTCAGCATTAACCCTTTCAGTTTCTTTTTTTTTAAGAGTTAGCATGAAATCACTGGGCAGCACATTTTTGATTGGTTGTCTCTCCATTTCTTCAGCATTAACCCTTTCAGTTTCTTTTTTTTTTAAGAGTTAGCATGAAATCACTGGGCAGCACATTTTTGATTGCTTGTCTCTCCATTTCTTCAGCATTAACCCTTTCAGTTTCTTTTTTTTTTAAGAGTTAGCATGAAATCACTGGGCAGCACTGTGGCTACTAAGGATAAAAGGAAAAGATGCTCCCAGGATTCACCGAAAGGGGGAGAGAATGATGAATCCATCGGTGCTCAACCAATCATGACTGCAAATCCCAAACGGACTATGAACATGGACCAAATGGAATATCCATGTGTGTGTGGAAAGCGTTTCGCTACCACCCGTGGCATGAAGATCCACAGAACAAAGATGGGATGTGTGAAGACTCATCTGAATGAGCAGCAGCGCACTGCATCAGCAGATAAGACGTCGGAAGACCAAGGCCAGGATTTAAACCACAGTGCCAAAGACATCCACGCTGTTGGTTCGGATGAGGAATTTGCACAGGCCCTCGATGCCAGGCGCCTGAAACTCAACCTGCCACGAGCAAACGAAACTGAAGATTGGGAGAAACTGGATGCAAAAATCGTCCAAAGACTCGATGCACTGATAGGGAAAAGCAACCTGGAACACAAACTAGCCACATATGGGGACATTGTGTATGCCACATGTAGAGACGCCTATGGAGCAAAACTACCCAAAGAGAAAACACCTCCAAAGAAATCCAGACGCCAAGAAAAGATGGACAAGATCAGGGTCCAAAAGAAAAACCTCAAGATGCAAATGAAGACCGCATTGCCAGCTGAAAAACAAGGCTTGGAAAAACTGTGGAAAGACCTGAAAGAAAAACACAGCGCCCTCAGCAAAGCGGAATCTGCGAGGAAGAGGAAGAGCAAAAAGAAGAAGACACAAGAGCGCTTCTTCAGAGACCCCTTCCAGTTTGCCAGAACACTGTTTGAGCAGCCAAAATCTGGGACCCTAAGTGTGGACAAAGGAGTTCTTGAGCAGCATCTGAGGAAAACATACTCTGACCCACAGAGCAAAGCACCACTCGACATTCAAGGTCTGGTGTGGCCAACCAACCCTGAGGAACAGTTCAATGGCAAGCCTCCAACGTTGGCGGAAATCAAGAAGGTGGTCGACAAAGCCAGAGCCAAATCATCACCAGGGCCAAACGGAATACCTTACCAGCTTTACAAGAAATGTCCCAAGGTGCTGGAGTGGCTCCACAGGCTGCTGCGATCGGCTTGGAGAAACCAGAAGATCAGCGGCCAGTGGATGACGGCAGATGGTGTGTACATCCCCAAAGAGCAAAACTCAAGTGACATCAGCCAGTTCAGGCCAATATCACTACTGAACGTCGAAGGGAAAATCTTCTTCTCTGTCATGGCAGCAAGGCTGACCAAGTACCTGATGGAAAACAAGTACTTGGATGTGTCAGTCCAGAAAGGTGGCATCCCAGGCGTGGCTGGCTGTGTAGAACACGCCACAATGATCTGGGACGCAATCCAAAAAGCAAAAACAGAAAAGAGAGACCTGGACGTAGTGTGGCTTGATCTGGCAAACGCATATGGATCTGTGCCCCATGAGATGATACAGTTGGCTCTTGAGATGTACCATGTACCAAAGAACATCCGCGACATGCTCAAGAAGTACTTCAATGGCTTCTCAATGCGGTTCTCTACCAAGGAGTACACAACAGACTGGATCAACTTGGAAGTGGGTATTGCAATGGGCTGTGCAATTTCCCCAATACTGTTCGTGCTGGCAATGGAACTCATCTTGAAAGCAGCAACAAACAACGCGGGACAAACAGACCTTGGCGATGGATACAAGATGCCTCCTCTCAAGGCCTTCATGGATGACACTACAGTGATTTCATCCAGAGAAGACGAGACACGTCATGTGCTGGAGAGGCTGGACGACATAGTTGCCTCATCCAGAATGAAGTTCAAGCCAAAGAAATCACGGAGTCTCTCACTGAGGAAAGGAAAAGTGGCCGGATCTGTGGTCTTCAGTGTTGCCAACCAGGCCATTCCAACAGTCACAGAAGAACCAGTCAAGAGCCTTGGAAGATGGTATGATGATACGCTGAAAGACACACAAAGAGCAAAAGAAACCAAGCAGATGGCGGAGGAAGGCTTGGAGACCATTGACCAATGTGGGCTCCCTGGCAAATACAAGGTCTGGTGTCTGCAGTTCATGCTGATACCAAAGCTTCTATGGCCTCTGATGATATACGACATCTGCACCAGCATAGTGGAGGCAATGGAAGCCAAAATCAACAAGTTCACAAGGAAATGGCTTGGTGTCCCACCCTGTCTGACTGACATAGCGCTGTACTGTCGCCAAGCAAAGCTGAAACTACCACTGAAATCCATCCTGGAGGAATACAAAGCAGGGAAGATCAGACTTCAAAGCATGCTGGAGGACTCAGGAGACAAGGTGGTAGAAGCAATCAAGCCCCAGCTGAAGACAGGCAGAAAATGGAAAGTTCAAGAGGCGATGGATTCTGCAAAAGAAAGTCTCAAGATCAGAGAAATAACAGGACACACACAGACCAACAGACAAGGACTGGGGGTGACCAAAACTGAATGGTGGTCAAAGGCCAAAGGAAAAGCCAAAAGAGACATGATGATTCAGGAGATGAGAAAAGAAGAAGACCAAAAAAGACTCCAAAAAGCAGTCCAGCAGAGCCAGCAAGGGCAATGGACAACGTGGGAGAATGCACTCCAAAGAAGTCTCACTTGGAATGACATTTGGCACATGGCCCCTCTCAGGATCAGCTTCATTCTCAGATCTGCATATGACCTTCTGCCCTCAAATGCAAACCTGGTGAAGTGGGGGAAACAGACGATCCTGCATGCCCCCTCTGCCATGAAAAACAAACAGTGGAGCATGTCCTAAGCTCATGTAAAGTAGCCCTGGCTCAAGGAAGGTACACATGGAGGCACAACCAAGTGCTCAAAGAGATTGTACAAGTAATCTGGGCTAGTACCAACACCACAAAAGGGAAAATCAGGACTCCAAAAGCACCCGCAACATTCTTCACGGCAGGAGGCAGCAAATCATGGCCAAGAATAACAGTGCCACTCGAAACATGCAGGCAGAGTCTGCTGGACGGGGCAGATGACTGGGAGTGCACTGCAGACCTCCCAGAATGGAAGAGTCACCCAGAGATCATCAGCAAGAGTGGCATGAGACCAGACATAGTAGTCCACTCTAAGTCAACCAAGCAGCTGATCATGATCGAGCTCACGGTGCCATATGAGAACAGAATGGAGGCAGCTCAAATCTACAAGACTGAAAAGTATGCTGATCTGGCAAACAGCCTGAGGAGAGAAGGCTATCAGGTCAAAGTCCTCACTGCAGAAATTGGAGCTAGGGGTTTGTAGGAACGTCTGCATACAGCCTCATGAAACAGCTCTCAGTTGCAGGGAGGGAAAAAACCAGAGCCCTGAAAGCAATGGCAGAAGCGGCAGAGAGGTGTTCAAGCTGGATCTGGTCAAGGAGGAACAAAAGTGAACTTCATAAGGCTTAAATTTCCTACAAATATCAGGTGTCCCTGTGGCTCAGTGGTTAAAGCGCGAGTCATTAAGTGGAAAATGAGCATGTCCAGAGGG
>CM065722.1:10207076-10212076 GCA_033310375.1 Conus canariensis
TCTCTCTCTCTCTCTCTCTCTCTCTCTCTCTCTCTCTCTCTGTTCTTCCGTTCGTGAGTCTGTCAGTTCATATTTCAGTCAGTCTGTCTGTCTGCCTGTCTACTGAAAATCCATAGAACAAGATGAATCCAGAAAAGACCATGGGAAGTCTAGGTACAATCCCATGCTGTTATCAAACACATTCCGTCCATCAGGATAGTTTTACTTGCTAGTCATGGCGCCAGAACCTCTCACGATGCCTCCTGAAAGTCATGCTGGGTGTGTGGATCTGCTCTATGACTATGCAAGGCATGTCCGTAATGCTGTGTCCTCTGTCTTTGAAAAGTGAACCACCACTCTGTCTTCTTTTTTCTCAGTTTCAGACTGAGATAGCTGCAGGCGGAAACTGATAAAAAATTTTAAAGGAATTTTAAGTAACTCTGCTGGTTCACATGAACACACACATTACATGATTAAAAACACGACGCGTTTCGACCTCTTAGGTCTTCTTCAGGCAAGATCAAACACGACGCATTCCGACCTCTTAGGTCTTCTTCAGGCAAGATCAAACACGACGCATTTCGATCTCTTAGGTCTTCTTCAGGCAAGATTTATCTTGCCTGAAGAAGATCCGAGTGGTCGAAACGCGTCGTGTTTTGTTTTGATATTTGTTTGTCCATGTTAACTTGCGGAGTTACCTAAAATTCTTTTAAATTATCTTTCTTCCAATTTGTTTGTCTGGGTATCGGCACATGTTAGGGTCACTGATAGTGTTAGATGTTCTACGTACGTCCTTAGAATTGTTTCTGTACTGTCTGTCCTGTGCCACTGATATACTGTACTTTCCCACACTTCTGACGGGCTGTGATGTATGATAATGATCTTGAATGATCTCCATCTGGTGTAGTCCCTGATGGTATGGTACGTTTTCCGTTTGTCGCACTTTTTTGATTGTCTGTGTCTCTCTTAGATGATTTCTGGCAAAGTGCACATCTTGATTCTGTGCATATGTAACAGCCGTTATGGTGTTTCTTCACTCGTCCTTCGTGTTGGTCCTCCATCATGTATTCTTTCTTTCTTTCTCTCTTCTTTCTCTTTCTTTCTTTCTCTTTGCTATTTGGTCTGTTGGTAGTCATGTTGGTTTCCCTTTATGGTTCACGTCCATCGTCTGCCTCTTCGCTGTTCCGTTCCGACTCTACCTGTCTGTCCACGTGTTGTTCCATCTCTTTCTTTTGGCTGGCTGTCTGTTGTTCTGACTCCGTCTGCTGTCTGTCCATCTATCGTTCCTATCTCTTTCCTTTGGCTGTCTTGTGGTTCCATACTTTTCTTTTTAGGATGTCTGTCCTGTTGTTCTGATCTGTCTTGCTGTCTGTCCGTCTGTCGTTCCTATCTCTTTCTTTTGACTGTCTGTCTTGTTGTTCCATCCTTTTCTTTCCGATGTCTGTCTGTTTGTTCTGATTCTGTCCGCTGTCCTGTCTGTCCCGTTCCATCTCTTTCTTTTGACTGTCTGTCTTGTTGTTCCATACTTTTCTTTCCGATGTCTGTCTGTTTGTTCTAATCCTGTCTGTTGTCCTGTCTGTCCATTTGTCGTTCCATCTCTTTCTTTTGACTGTCTGTCTTGTTGTTCTGACTCTGCCTGCTGTCTGTCCGTCTGTTGTTCCATCTCTTTCTTTTGGCTGGCTGTCTGCTGTCTGTCCATCTGTCTCTCCATCTCTTTCTTTTGGCTGGCTGTCTGCTGTCTGTCTGCCTGTCGTTCCATCTCTTTCTTTTGGCTGGCTGTCTGCTGTCTGGCTGGCTCTCTGCTGCTCCATCGTCTTTCGCTGTCTGTCCACCCTGTGGCTGACTCTCATATATTATATTCTGTTCCCTGTCTTTTTATCTCCCCTAGAATCTTCTTCAACCTACTCTCCTCCTGTCTTGTTATCTCCCTTTGAATCTCCTACAACCCATTGTCTTCTTTACTTTGTTGTCTCCCTGTCCTTCTCCTTCAACCCACTGTCCTCTTGCCTTTTTGTCTCCCAGTCATTCTCCTGTCTTTTTATCTCCCTTTGAATCTCCTCCAATCCAACCTACTCCTCTCTTTTTATCCCCCTGTGATTCTCTTTCAACTTACTCTGCTCCTGTCTTTTTATCTCTCTGTCAAACTTCTCCGACCATCTCTCTCTCTCTCTCTCTCTCTCTCCTCTCTCTCTCTTCTCTCTCTCTCTCTCTCTCTTTATATACCTGTCAAACTCCTCAACCCCCCCCCCCCCTCTCTATGTTTCTATCTGTCTATCTATCCATCTATCTATCTACTTGTCAAACTCCTTCAACCCTCTCTATCTCTTTCTCTTTTATCTACCTGTCAGACTCCTTCACCCTCTCTCTCTCTCTCTCCCTCCCTCTCTCTCCCTCTCTCTCACTCTCCCTCCCTGTCCTCTCTCTCTCTCTCTCTCTCTCTCTCTCTCTCTCTCTCTTTCTCTCTCTATCGACTTGTCAAACTCCTTCAACCCCCTCTCTCTCTTATCTACCTGTCAAACTCCTTCAACCCACTTTTCTCTCTCTCTCCCTCCCTCTCTCTCCCTCTCTCTCACTCTCCCTCCCTGTCTCTCTCACTCTCCCTTCCTCTCTCTCTCTCTCACTCTCCCTCCCTGTCTCTCTCTCTCTCTCACTCTCACTCTCCCTCCCTCTCTCTCTCTCACTCTTCCTCCCTCCCTCCCTCTCTCTCTCTCTCTCTCACACACACACACACACTCTCTCTCTCTCTCTCTCTCTCTCTCTCTCTCTCTCTCTCTTTATATATACCTGTCAAACTTGTTCAAGTCATTCCTCTCTCTTTCTGTATCTCTTCGTCTATTTCAAACTATCATCTTTTCTAGTTAGATCCTCTCAATTAATGTAAAGTTAACATAGCCATCTAGCGCATTAACTTATTTTTTTAGTGTTATTGTATTACTCTGTTATTCTTTTTAAACGCTGGAATAGCATATCAGTATTTACATGCTTTTGTGCTTCTCTATCTCCCTCTCTCTCTCTCTCGTACTGTCTCTCTCTGTCTCTCTGTCTCTCTGTCTGTCTGTCTCTCTCTCTCTCTCTTCTCGGTCTCTCTGTCTCTGTCTTTCTGTCTCTGCTCTCTCTCTCTCTCTCTCCTTCTCTCTTCTCTCTCTCTCTCTCTCTCTCTCTCTCTCTCTCTCTCTCTCTCTCTCCTCTCATCTGAATGCTAATATTGAAGCATACGCCTATGATACTCTTTCGTTACAGACGTTAGAACTTTATTCTCAACGTTTGGATGTGTCTCTTACACTCATGTGTCAACTGTTGTGTTTGGATTCACCCCTTCAGAAGGGGGCAGTGGCCTATGCCAGTCACACCAGTTAATATGAGCAAATCAACGACAGGAGAGTGGTTGGGGGAAAAAGGGGGGGGGGGGGGGGGGTTGGGTGCAGGGGTAGGTGTGGGAAAGGAGGGAGCGGGAGAACGAGAGGGGGTGGGGGTGGTGGAGGGAAAGGGGAACGCTCTCTGGTAACTTGGTGCGCGCTCGAGCACTAACACACACACACACACACACACACACACACACACACACACACACACACACACACACACACACACACACACACATCTTTCACAAGACTCATCAGTTCTCCCATCACGCGAGCACCGCGCAGGCAGCCAAGACTAATATCTTAATTAATTAAAGCTGAAACGTCGTCGACCGACACCCAGTCAAAAGAAGTGGACAAAATAAGCAATGTGCAAACCATGCCCACACATTCATGCATTGTCAGTATTGCCAAAGCCACAAAGTACAGTCTACTAAACCAAAAACCCCTTGTGCTTTGTTCTTTGTGTATTATGTCGAACTGCTCTTGGGGAAATGAATCCGTCATTTGGTCAAGTAGTCTATGGGAAACTGGTCGTTGACCTCCCGATAGACAATGTTCGGAAATACTTGAGCAAGGGGAGTAACAGACTGCATTTTAATCAGACACGGAGTGTACGCACAAGTCCAAGTGAACGCTGTTCGTTTTATGGTGCTTATCGAGGTTGTGGCTGCACACCAAAAGTGGAACACGCCAAGGCCTTGCTTAAGGAATCGAGTATTCATAGACTGGTGCAATTAGATTGTTTTGAGAATTTTTTTCATTTGTGTCTGAAAGTTGATTCTTCTCATTTTCTTTCATATGGCCATCAAGGTACAAGCCAGGTGGTTCCAAGCAGATATAGTAAAAATCAAAGGAATGGGACTATTTGGGCTCTTCGAGCTGCGCAAAGACAGGGTCACGGGTGAGTGCAGAGGCCTGAAATGTGACGTCAGCTGAGGGAAGGTCATGTATTTGAAGATGTTTGTGATTTCAGCGGTGAACATACCCCCTAAAACAAGGGAAATAATTGGTGTGGAATTGTTGTCTTGCGGTCGGTTGGGGTATGAGCAACTTTACCTTACCTTACCTTTTGATCAATTATCAGTTCAGCATTAAATGCAGGCTCAAATTTATGGTAGGTCTCAAAACGCTTACATGGATTATGATATTATTATTATTAGAACATTATAGTGTTTGAATGCAAAATCCTAATTTTGGCGTGTGGCCTGTACGACCTTAAATTAAGTTAACGGGAGTTCGCGAGTCGACAAGGAAAAGACCACTGCGCTATCTTTGGTTCAATGACGTTATCTCCCTTTTTTCTGTGCCAGCAAACACACGTTCTCCGCGTTGGGTCCGATAACGCTTGGAACAGCCCGCACACAAACACATGCTTGCTTGCATGTGCTAGAGTGATTTTTCACAGGCCAGTTTATGTATCCCTTTCACAAGGTTTTCCCCGAACAACTCTATTTCCATCCTGTCTGGGCAACGGGCGCCCCGTCGGACTCAGACTGCTTGTTGTTGTCTGGTCCCAGCGATGACGAAAATTGCGGTCACGGAGGAGTGGTTTTCAGCACTCAGGAATGGAAAGAATCTCCGCCATTCGTTTGTCCTTGATGAAATGAGCGGAATAGCGATGATGCTGGTCTGTCTGCACAAGAAGCCGAATAATGT
>CM065722.1:10217383-10227383 GCA_033310375.1 Conus canariensis
GACAGACAAATAGCTAGCTATAGATATGATAGATAGATAGATAGATAGATAGATAGATAGATAGATAGTAGATAGATCATACATAGATAGATTCATAGACAGGTAGATAGACGGATAGATAGACATGTAAATAGATTGACACGTAAATAGATAGATTGGTAGGTAGATAGAATAGATAGATAGACAGGTAAATAGATTGACACGTAAATAGATAAATAGGTAGATAGATAGATAGGTAGATAGACAGATAGATAGGTAGGTAGGTAGGCTGGCAGGTAGGTAGGCAGGCAGGTAGGTAGGTAGGTAGGTAGGTAGGTAGGTAGGTAGGTAGTAGGTAGGTAGGTAGACAGATAGATAGATAGTACAGAAACATATAGCTATAGATACGTATGGGTGGATGGATGGATAGATAGATAGATAAGTAAATACATTAATACGTAAATAGATGGATAGACAGACAGACAGATCCGACAAGAAGGTAGAAGACAGACCCTACAAGGAGCGCGAAGACTATAGACATGATGTTTTAAAAGCACCGCTAATGTTGGTCTGCTACCTACCGGTAAATGTATAAATAACTTCCTCCTTGTCAGGGTAAACCCGCTGAGTTTCCGAGCATGCCAGGATTTCTGGGAATGTCCCGTTTTCAACTGCCTCTTTGAGTACACCACTTATGTGCCGCTGGCAGGTTTGACGTCATGACGACAGAGTAAAAGAGAGCCGGAATGTCTCGTTTCTTCTCCACATTCACATTTTGACATACTCACCATGGGAAAAAAAAAAAAAAGAAGAAAAGCTCATCTGTAGACATTCCGTTTGGTTCTGAAAGAGAGACGCTCTTAAAGCCCTCATTATTGTTTGTTTGTTTGTGTGTTTGCTTTGCTTTGCTTTGTGTGTGTGTGTGTGTGTGTGTGTGTGTGTGTGTGTGTGTGGTGTGTGTGTGTGTGTGTGTGATGTGTATGTGGTGTGTGTGTGTTTGGGTGGTGTGTGTGTGAATGTGTATGTGCGTGTGTGTTTGTGTGTGTGTGTGTGTGTGTGTGTGTGTGTGTGTGTGTGTGTGTGTGTGTGTATGTTGCACGCGCGCGCGCGCGTGTGTGTGTGTATGTATATGCGTGGTGTGTGTGTGTGTGTGTGTGTGTGTGTGTGTGTGTGTGGTGTGTGTGTGTGTGTGTGTGTGTGTGTGTGTGTGTGTGTGTGTTGTGTGTGTGTGTGTTTGGGGGTGTGGTGCGGTTAACAGAGAGTGCAGTAAGAAACCTACCCTGACAACGTTTCCGCAAGGTTAATTAAAAAGATTAATGAATTAATTCATATATTTCAAAATTCGAAATTGTTCATATACTGCAAGAGCGGGGGATGGGTAGGAAGAGGAGGGTGGAGTGAGGGGTGGGGAGGATTCAACGTCTCTCTCTCTCTCTCTCTCTGTATGTGTGTGTGTGTGTGTGGTGTGTGTGTGTGTTGTGTGTGTGTGTGTGTGTGTGTGTGTTGGTGTTGTGTGTGTGTATGTGTGTGTATGTATGTGCGTGTACATGTGTGTGTATGTGTGTGCGCGCGAGCATACGTGTATGTGTGTGTGTATGTGTGTGTGTGCGTGTGTGTGTGTGTGTGTTGTGTGTGTGTGTGTGTGTGTGCGTGTGCGCGCGCGCGCGCATACGTTAGTATGCCTGTGTGTACAAGTGCGCTAAGCGCGCGCGCACGTGTGTGTGTGTGTGTGTGTGTGTGTGTGTGTGTGTGTGTGTGTGTGTGTGTGTGTGTGTGTGCGTGCATGTTCGCGTGCTTGAGCATACACGTGTTCGCGCGTGAATACTCTTGTCTTACGTGAGTGCGACAGTTTGTGTGTGTTGTGTGTGTGTGTGTGTGTGTGTGTGTGTGTGTGTGTGTGTGTGTGTGTGTTGTGTGTGGCAGTCAGCACTGCAGACTTAAGGATCGACTGAAGGTGACGGTTTGGGACCCCACCACCGGGTGTGTGCCTCCTGCAGGGTGTGCCCTTTTCTGACCTTGACCTTTGACCTCAGACTTTGTGCTGTAGTGACATCTTCGGTTCAAGAGTGAATGGGATGGCTGGGAAGACCTTGGCAATGTCTGCCATCCTGTGCCAAGACGGGCTGCTTCGAAGCTGGCTCTTTTCGGCTAGAGGCAGCTGAGAAAATACCATCGATGTTAAAAAAATTTTTTTCTCCTTAACGCGCACGGCGCACGTGAGCGCTCATACATACACACGCATACAGGTGCGCGCGCGTACGCACACACACACGCACGCACGCACGCATGCGCGCACACGCACGCACGCGCGCACACTGCACGCACACACACGCACGCACGCGCACGCACGCACGCACGCACGCACCACACACACACACACACACAACCGCCCAATGTTAAAATTTTCCTCTTGCGCACGTGCGCTCTCTCTCTCTCTCTCTCTCTCTCTCACACACACAACACCACACACACCGCGCGCGCGCGCGCGCGCGCGCCGCACGCACGTGCATTCTCTGTCTCTGTCTCTGTCTTTCTCTCTCTCCGGCACACGGATCACTAAAATAGGGTTAATGACACTAACTCAGTGTGTTTGCACACGTGTGTCAAAGAAACCTCTGATGGGTCTGTGACGAAATTTGACGTGGGTTCTACCAGAGCAAAGTGAAAAGCCTACTACACCTGGCTCTCTCTCGTCAGCATCTCCGTCGGCTGGCGGCAGAACCACTCTTGGCCTCACTCGCTTGCAAACGAAAGAAGTAGTTTTGTAAAAGCGTTGGCCGTCTTACTATTCCTTCTGTTATCATGTTATCATGTCCGCCAGGGAGGTTATAGTCTTCGTTTGCGTCTGTTTGTTTGTCTGTCTGTCCGTCTGTCTGGCTGTCAGCAAAAAGCACTCAGTAAACCGATTTTCGGGAACCTTGGTGGAAAGATGGAATAAAACCCAGGAACGAACCCATGAAGTGTGGCGGTGCGGATCTGGATCGGTTACAGGGTGAACGGATCCAGGATCCGTCAGCGAGATGACGCGAAAACAACTGAACCCAGTTTGAACGAAATTTGGTTGAAGGATGGAACGTGACCGAGGGACGAACTCATGAGTCTTGCGGGGATCTACTGTGCGGATCTGGATTCAAGAACAGATCCACGATCAGTTCGGCCAGAGGTCTGAGTTTGCTCGACTGCCCTTCTAGTGATGTTTATTTGTATGCCAGGTTTGTTAATATATATTTTTTTAAAATGCCAGGTTTGTTGATGTGTAAAAAAAAAAAAAATCTAGGAAGGAAACACCAGCCACCGTAGTGCAGTGGTTAGTGTCTCGGATTCCCTGGCGGGAGGTTGTGGTTCAATTCCCATCACAGCCATTTATGTTTGTAGAATTTCTCAACCCAACCAAGGGTTGAGTTTGCTATTAGCTCAGCTAGGAAGACTGAAACCACACAGTCGACTTGCATCTAACAAAGAGACGCATCTGCTGCGAGTGTTGCTCAAATTTCCTGGCGAGCACTGCAGGTGTCTGTATCTCACGGGCCTGGTTGACGCCGGGATATAAGAAGAAAGTAACGAGTGCAGACAGTCTTGTCACAGTCCTATTTTAGACCAGAATGGAACTCCATAGTATCATCTTCATCCTCATTGATCAGTAAAAATAGATAAATGAAAAAATAGATAAATAAGTAGATAATAAATAATATAAATAAAAAGTAAAAGAAATTCATAAAAACTCACATTCAGTGGATTTTCATGCTTTGCTCTCATGGTGACCTCAGTTTCGACTTCCTCTCCACGTGTGAGCCCTCACGGAGTTTCCTTGGTATCGGCAAGTTCTTAGACACTGTCGTTGGACGGACATGTCGTTGCCGCCCTCAGGAGGGCGGGGGGGACGCTAAGCCGTGCTGGCTCTGTCACTGAGCAACGATTGTCTCCGCCAGCAGGAGGCCTTAATCAACAGATGCTATGTGTTGTTCTGCGTATCTTGGCTCAGAACAAGCACCACTGAACGCCTCCGAAGTGAGTGACTCGGCCGAAGTGCAGTGACTTCTCCGGTGGGTTGCCCCAGGACGACTCTCGGCGCTAGGATTGCGACGGGACAAGTTAGGGTTTGGCTGTGGACGGGGGGAGGTGAGATGGGGGGGGGGGGGGGGGGGGGGAGGGAGCTGGCATTAGCGGCGTCGGATAATGCCGGGAGTGGTAGCCTACAGAAATTGAAACAGAAAAACAAAAACAAAAACAAAAAAAAAACAACCAAACAAAAAAGCATTGTAATACGGCGTCAAAAACAGATTTTTTATCAAGCTCTGCAACGATAAGACTCTCTCTCTCTCTCTCTCTCTCTCTCTCTCTCTCTCTCTCTCTCTCAATTATTGTGGAACCTTCTATACTCTCATGCGGTATGAATGTTTCCTCAAAAATTATTGTGGAGCCTTATTTATACTTATGCAATGTTAATGTTGCCTCGGAAATCATTGTGGAGCCTTCTGTGCTCTTTCTCTGTCTCTCTCTCATAGATGATCACGTGACGAATGAATGTTACTTGTGGGGAGGGAGGGTTCACGTTTGTGTCTCTGTTGTTTGTGCACTTATGCTTTGTTCTCCTCCCCTTCCCCCACCCCTCCACCCCTGCTGTTTTGGGGGGGGGGGGGGGGGGGGGGGGGGGGGAATCTGAATTGCTGGTGAGGTCGACGGAATCAGTGGTTAGCATTTTGCTCTGGTTTTTGTTTGTTTGTTTTGAACTTGACCCATGGTTGCGAAACCTGATGTGAACTTGTAGGATTATTTATTATTTTAAACCGAACCAAATGTGCATTTGACGATTTTTAAGCATACTTTATTTCAAGGTAATATCGTATGGAAGAGGTGTGTGTGTGTGGGTGTGTGTGTGTGTGTGTGTGTGTGTGTGTGTGTTGTGTGTGTACATCTCTCTCTGTTATATATATATATATATATAATATTATTGTGTGTGTGTGTGTGTGTGTGTGTGTGTGTGTGTGTGTGTGTGTGTGTGTGTGTACCCCTGTTTTTATCTGAAACAAAGATCTTTGTTGTTGCTGTTTTTGTCTCGCCTCTTCCTTAAGACAATTTCGTAGCAATAACCACCCAGGGGGATGGATGCGTTCAGAACGAGAACATCAGACACAACATGTCAATAATAATAACAACAACAAAAACGTAAACAAAACGAAAAAGGACAAAAGATGGAAAGAAATAAAGGAAGGAGGAGAGAAAAGGGAAAAAAAAGAAAGAAAATCGGTGAAAAATAGAGAGAGAGAGAAAAAAACGCGCAATTTCTCTCTCAGGGTTTCTCTGTGAGCTTCATTTCAAAGCTGGTATATCGACAGCCGAGAAATGCAACTTTTTCAAGTTCACACCAGGGACTGTTATGTATGTACTGTGCTAAGCGTTGACTTGCAGACGGGGGTCGGTCGACTTGCTGAATATAGGGCCTAGTAGATCCACAGAGAAAGCCGGTGAAACCAGCTTCCTTCCTTCCTTCCTTCCTTCTTTCCATCACAAAGCATCGCTCGCCATGCTCACTCAGCGTGTATGTGTGGTGAAGAGTGTGATGGTGGGGGGAATGGGGGGGGGGGTCTCTCGCGTGTGGTGGCACCAGCCACTGGCAGTACAAGTACAGTGCATGCAGGCACACACATACCGCGTGCCACTTTCCCCCCCCCCCCCCCCCCCCCCCCCCCCTTCGCTCTGCCATTCTCGCGCGCGCTCGCAAACCCCCGTTTTGCCAAAAATGGCAGTCCCCCTATCTCTCGCACCGGCTCTCTCTCTCTTTCCCCAACCCACCCACCCTTCCCTGCCTCTGTCGGCTGCTTTCTGATAGGCTCTCTGTGTTGTAGTACGTCTGCTGACGAAACTCAAGGAACCGCCGCCGGCGTGGTGGTGTGGGGCAGGCTGAGGAGTAGGCTAGGCTAGGAAGGGAAGGGAAAGGGAACTCACACAAGCTGAAGACCTTTTCGAGGCTGGTGCCACCGCTAGCAGGGGTTTAATTTGCGTCCCTTTCTCCACAGTCTCTCGTCCTGCTGCTTTGGCGGATCTCCATCTGCTTGTAGTAGGCCCAGTACATTGTACTTCTTCTTCCTCTTCTTCTTCCCTCGTCCCCCCGTTGTGGTGCTCGCTCGTTCTGTTCCGTTCGTTTGGTGTCCTCGGCAGCCATAGGTTTGCGCGTGTGTGCTTTCTTCTTCGTCCACGGCAAGGTATTTCTTTCTTTTTTTTTTTTTTTTTTTTTTTTTTTTTTTTGAGGCGGGGTGGGCTGGGAGGCGAGGGTTGGGTGGTGGTGGTGGTGTTCCTCATTACCTGGCTTGTCCACGTGGGGTTTAAGTCTTCCCATACCCCACCCCACCCCCAAGCCCCTACCCTCTCATCCCTTGACCACCTAGTTGACTCCCGTTTCTTGACCACCACTACTAGGTTTACAGAACTCTATTTTTAGCATCCTGATCTTGACATTCCCACCCACTCTCTCTCTCTCTCCCGCCTCCTTCCTTCCCCCACCCCCTCCCCTTCCTTTCTTTCTCCTCTTCCTCCTGCCTTCCCCTCTACCCTCCCCCCCTCTCTCTTCTCCTCCCCCCCACCTTCCTCCTCCTCCTCTTCCTACCCCTCCCACCACCAAGATTCGTCGTCACTTCCTTCTCTCGCTCGGTGTGTCTCGTTGGTTGTCTGTCTGTGTGCTCTCTCTCTCCCTCACTCACTCACGTGGCCACCTAGCCAGCCTAGCTAGCTGCTCGTCGAGTCAGTCAGTCAGTCAGTCAGTCTGTCTGCCTCCTTCCAGTCTTCCATCAGCACTCTGTGCTCCCGACTTCAGCGACTTCAGCTATAGTAGGCCTCGCTTGCAACCGACTGCTCTCCCTTTTCAACACTTCGTCCTCACGACAACTTCATTGATCATCATCACCATCACCCTCCGACCAAGACTGCCCCAAGTTTCTGTCAACTCAGGACTCTGAAGAACTAGCAGGCCTGCTCTCCCTTCCCCCCAGCTGAAGGGCTTGAAGTCGAGCGAGCACAGGGTGTTTGTTCGGTGGGACCCCGTCTCTCTTGTCGACTTTAGTTTTTCTTGTTGTTTGGTTGTTGCCAGGTTTGGGGTGTTCTGAAGCCTTCAAGAGGTCACCGTCATCATCCGTCAAGATGGGTTCCATGGATCTGATCAAGAAGAAGATGCTGTCCATGAAGATGGACAAGGAGAACGCGCTGGACCGCGCGGAACAGATGGAGCAGAAGTTCCGGGACGCAGAGGACCAGAAGGCGAAGGTTAGTCAGTGAGGGAGTCAGTGGCTCCTCTGCCGCCGTAAACTTGGACTGACTATGTTATTGATGATTGATATTATGCAGCGTATTTGGGATTAGGGAGCTTAGGCAGCTCAGTGTACAGTTTGGATTTTGTCAGCTACAGCCGGCCAGTATTATTATTATTATTGTTATTTTATAAACGTGTTGATCTAAGAAGAGCATCACATGTACATTTTCTGTAGTCTATATGCACCAGTTATGACCCTTCTCTCTCTCTCTCTCTCTCTCTCTCTCTCTCTCTCTCTCTCTTGCTCATGTCGACAAGGCATGAGACCACATCAAAATTTTAAAGTTTTAGCCATGTATATTCATCAGGCGCTTAACAGGTTGCAGACTGTGACCTAGTAGAATGTTAGATCTCAGTCTATACCATGAAGGATGTTTATCGTTGGTTGTTGATTCCTTGATTTGCAAATGGCACTGAATCCCTTTTTCTTGTCTAGTTATGTGACATCCCCTTTCGGTAAGGGGCCTAGGCCTTTATCTCATTGAGATTTTTGAGTCTTTTGACTCTCTCTCTCTTTCTCTCTCAGAAAGGGAGACAGAGAGATTAACAAGGTACTCATTCTTGAAGCAAATTTCTATTTCAGTGAACTTTACTTTATTAAGTAGATGTTCTCTTGGTATACATGGATCAAGCAACAGGTGAATAGGCTGGAGCTGGCATTCATTCCTGAGCAGGGGCACAAGCTATTGTCCTAAGCAAGTGTGATGTGAAATTTTGCACTGTGTGATGATAGGCATTTAAATATATGAATATATCTGAATTTTCTTTCCAGCCATAATGTAAGATAAATACCTTCTTCATGATAGTCAAAACTGAATATGTATGAGGGGTGCATTACAACGGGGGTGGAAAAAGAGGGCTGGGGGAGGAGGGGAGGAGGGGTGGTGGTAGCTAGTTCATCTCTAGATACAAAATCTGTTCTTCAGTCATCTTTTCACAGTCTGGTTTTTAGAACTGCTCTGTTTGAATTTTTTTTTCTTCTTTATTTCTTATTGTTTCTGATCTCTCAGTTTGAGTGTGTGAGATCATCGACCTATGTTATGTGACCTAACAGACTGTGTTCAATTGGAAGGGTAAGAATTATTGAGTGACTGTCGCGCTAGGGAAGAAGTGTTAATCGCTAGGCATGCCTTGTCTGGCATTAAGAAGTTAAACATATAGGCCAAGTCGCCTTCTGCGCCTACGCCGTTGTACCTTTTCTGACGCCTGACAATCTCGATTCTTGAAACAAAGCCGCCATTTTGGAAACGTGATACATGGCACAGACGGTGCTCCAGAAAGGGAGATGACAAGGAAGTTTATTTCTCTGCTTATCAGAGATTGTCTCCCTTGCACGGTGACGGTCCACCAACGGCGATCTCCGGTCTGGTGTCAAATCCCATGACATCAGACAAACTTTCTCTAGGCCCTCCTCTCTCTCTTTCACCTCTATTCCGCCTTTTTTCTGTTATCTGGCCTTTATTTTTTCTTCTTGCAGACAGTACCCCTTCTCTCTCTCTCTCTCTCTCTCTCTCTCTCTCTCTCTTCTCTCTCCTTCTCATTTTCCATTCATTATGTCGTTCTTCTATCGTTGCATCGTCAGCAGAATGCAAGCTTTCTGTATTGTGCTGGTCATTTTGCTGCATCAGTTCTCTGTAATGAAAAATATACACATATATTGAATGTCGTCTAGAAGTGAATAATTATTCATGTTTCTGTCTATATCAAACGTGATTTTTAGCCAAAAGACGTAGAGCACACTAATTCCGCCTCTCTCTTTTTACTCTAACAGCTTGACTGTAGTTTTGTTGTCGTGCAAAAAAAATGGCCTGTGAAAGAATAATAATTGAAAGGGAAGTCTAAAAATGCTGTCCGGCCGTTGGTTGGTTCAAAGCCTTGTCGCTGCTTAGCTTCCCGAAATACTGTTGTGTTTGTTCTGGCTTCGGCTGTTGTTGATGAAGTAGCACGCTCGCTCGCCTCCATCTCCGCCACCGCCACTTCCTTCCCACCAGGATTCTGGTTGTGTGTGGTGGAGGAGGAGGAGGTGAGGTCTTTTGTACAGCGGCAGGCTGATTGGGAAGCTAGGGCCGCAGCTGAAGTCACAGTGCATGAGTCATGGGCTGAGAATGTGGCACGCTTCGTGCTTCTCCTTTCCTTTTCGCCTCTTTCTCTCTAGACATTTGCACGTGCAACTCGTTTTTGGTTGTTGTTTTTTTTTTTTCCGTAGCTATTTTTGTCGTCAAACTTGAGGGTTTTTATTTTTTCAACCACATTTGTTTCGTGTATATGACAGCTTGGGAATTTAGACTTTTGCTCGAAAGTTTCTTGTTACTGTCAGAAGAAAAATATATTTAAAATATCAGCATTTTGAAAGCTCATGGAATTTATAGGTGTGGTGATGAATAACTGCATAATGATGATTATGATGATGTTGATACATCTCATTGAAATAGTGTATCATCTTTCAGTGTGTTGTAAAAAAAAAGGAAAAAATCAGTCAGATGAAAAGTTAAAAGTATTGTAAATAAAACAGTGAAGACCTCTCTCTCTCTCTCTCTCTCTGAGATACCTCAATATATATCTTATGTATATTCAACAGTAACGCAAAGGAGTTCAAATTATAAGCACTTTTTTTCCTGCTGGCTTTTATCATACTTCATCCTTGCTTCATTTTATTCTGGACATGATCAATAATAACACGTGTGTGTGTGTGTGTGTGTGTGTGTGTGTGTGTGTGTG
>CM065722.1:10232383-10234883 GCA_033310375.1 Conus canariensis
GTCTTGAATTTTTTATAAGTTGCAGAAGGATTAGACAAGGTGAACAGAATTGTCACCATTATTATTTTCTTTGTATCTAAACGATCTTATTAACAGAAAATCGTTTTACTGTTTTTAACTGTTGGTTGCTCGGGTGTGAAACTAATTACGTCAGATTACTTTTGTTCTTATATGCTGATGTTACCATTGTGTTTATCATCTTCCAATAACGGCTCAAATGAAAATATGTAAATGAATAACAGCTTAAATAAGACTTTAAGGTCGTTGCATAGTTTTGTCAGACTTGGAAGCTGGAAGTCGATTCTTCCAACACCAAATGATTTTCCATGGGCGATCAAACCCAAAGGATGTCTTTGAATATAGTGAGAATGTTCTCGACATTTTTAGTTCAATTAAGTGTCTTTGATTTTTTTTTTTTTAATTTGAACGGATCTTTGTTAAAGAAAATAAATATGTCAGTTCTTCCAAAACCAAAGTAATGATCTTCTATGGACGACCAAATCCAAAGGATGATTTTAAATGTTGTGAGAATGTTCTCGACATTTCTAGTTCATTTAAATACTTTGGAAGTTTTCTTCTTTTTTTTTTTTTCTCATCAGAAATGATTTTTTAAAGAAAAGAAATAATATGTTCATGTCAACCACAAAAGGCGATGTTTGCTTTTTACGTACAAGGACCCAACAGGATTCTGTTAGTGTAGTTTGAGGTCTTTTTCAAGCAACTGTGATTCTGGGGTTATCGATGAGGGGTTATCGATGTGGTTGCGAATTTTTGGAATTATGAAAATGTCATAAGTTTAAAAACATTGCTACTGGAAATTTTCAAATGCCCATTCAGATAAAACAGAAATGCATCACTCATTTGATTTATAGAGAAACTGGTTTTTATTCCATCGCTGTTTTGCTTAAATGTAGAATTATTCGTTTGGGTCTAGTATGGTATCACCGACATCGTAAGATACTGTTGTGTGTGTGTGTGTGTGTGTGTGTGTGTGTGTGTGTGTGTGTATGTGCATGCGTGTGTGTGTGTGTGTGTGTGTGTGTGTGTGTGTGTGTGTGTGTGTGTGTGTGTGTGTGTGTGTGTGTGCGCGCGCGCGCGTTTTTGCGGTCATGTATGTGCGCGCGCCTCTGTGTGTGTGTGTTGTGTATTTTATGAACCGTTTTAAATACAAACTGTTCGTTCCAGGAGCTATCCCTGGCTGTTTCAGAACACGGTGACTGCTCCATTGACAGGTGAATACCAATGACCATTTCTACTAACCGCGAGAAAGTTTACAGAATTCGGCCAGTTTCGGAACTCGACATGCATACGAACATTTGTGAATAATAGAGACAAATAACGGAAAACAGCTTAGTTCCTTTCCGTTTGAAATTCATTTCAAACGAAAGGTACTAAACTGTTTTTAAGTTGTTTTCCGTCTCTGTCTCCCTTACATAGGCCTGTAATTTATAATTATCGTTTATCTTGCTAAAAGCCAAACTCAGAATCTATTCTTATTATGCTCAGTCTATATTTTTTTCCTTTAATCTCTTTTATAACTTTCCTGTCCTCAACGTCCCCAAACAGCAACGTCCTCTGATTAGTAGGAAGAGTTATCGGACTTGTTGCTTTTCCATCTCTGAACTGTGGGCGCTCAAAGCTAACTACATTCCAGAACCGTAATGAGCCGCATCTTTCGTCGACAGAAAAAAAAAAGAAAAAGAAAACGTCTGTTGGTTGTGTGTATCTGTTGCTTGTTCAGCCTTAGATTTGTTCCAGCTCTTAGATCATGTTTGAACTTTCATATTAATTTGACACATGATAGATGTCTTCAACAACCACTTGTGTGTTGTGTGCCCTTTACACGCCCACATGCGGCGCGCGCGCGCGTACACACACACACACACACACACACACACACACACACACACACACACACAACACATACTAGTACGTAGGCACGCACGCGCACATGGCTTCCAGATCAAACAACATCAATAGAAATAGGCTATTACCAGTCTGTAACGGAACATGTCGAAGTTGGCTATCATTTTGAAACGAAGTTTTTAAGAAAAGTATTATCCTTAGTTTAAAAAGTCATCCCACCCCTATGTGCAGCGAAATCTGTCGAAGACGCATTAATGCCAACACCATCCTATCTTCTTCTTTCAGTTTTATTTATGTATTTACTGTTTTATTCACGACAACGCCTGAATTTCATGTTGCCACTTTTTCAAGTTTGAAATTCAAATATCACAAATTCTTCAGCACAAAACGACAGTCAGGAGAAATGTCGTTGCTGTTTAAATCTTTCTCCACATGGAAAGGAATGAATTTGATCATGGTAAACCCTTCGCTCCCTCTAGAGCGCACCTGAAATCAGAAACATATCAAATTTAATGCAACGTTTTCCTTGAACTGTCTGAACATGACGTGTGTGTGTGTGTGTGTGTGTGTGTGTGTGTGTGTGTGTGTGTGTGTGTGTGTGGTGTGCTGTCACTACGATGTATGGTGTACAACA
>CM065722.1:10262383-10319883 GCA_033310375.1 Conus canariensis
TAACTTTAAGGAAATCCATTAAATGCCATATAAGGCGAAAAACCGCGGCGTAAGGGCGGAAAATAGAACAGCCAGGTACTCTCTGTTCGTGCTTGGGTCCGTGTGTGAAATGTGTCGTCGACTGAATTGTGGTCACGTGAATAGAGCCTGCGCTTGTGTCACCACACTCTCTCAACACACACACACACACAGAGGCGCAGAGATATTTTTGGGTGACTCAGACCGGCCACAGTGATTATTTGTCTGCCACTGTTGGTTTTGAGGACATTTCTCACATTCTGTAGCTGAGGCTGCTGGTACATAATCGGATAACACGACAGTTATTGCATATAATTAGGACGGAGTACTCGCACTAGATTTTCTCTGAGCCTCAACTCTCTGTCGTCTGGTATTGATAAATTGAGTGACGCGGTTCGCGGCCACCGGCTTCCAGGACTGTACAAGTGCTCTAGCCTATTGCTTGTAGGCCAGTTGTCTTCAGGATTGTGTGTTCGCTAGTGTGTGTTGGTGCAGGATGTCGGTAAAGAATATGCAGTCGGCTACTCAGGGTGCCTTGTGCGCCCTGAAAAATAAAATGTCAACTCTCAAGGCAGAAAATGACAATCTGGCTTGTGATAACGAGTATCTGAAGAAAGAAGTGGAGAGACAGAAGGAGGACAGCGGTCGAGTATGTACTACTACATTTTAATTGTGTTTTTATGTCCACAGTGTTCATTTATTTAACCTCTCTCCCCCCACCCACCCCTCCCCCATTTTTTTTTTTTTTAATTCTTTCGCTTTCTCACTTTCATGATCAAGCTGTTAATGCTAGTCGTTGGACTATTCATATTGTGTTCTTCGATTTCAGCACGCAACCATGGGTTGTTTATATTTAATTTCAAATAATGTACTGGACGTCGTCGTGACCTGATGGAGGAGGGTTCGGTAGTGGTGGTTGTGGTTATTGCAGTTTTTCATTATCGCATTGTCATTTGTGAAACTGGATCTGAAGTATGTTAATTGTTAGGACCTAAACACACAGACGCGGCCTAATAACCTCACTGATCGTGATGTCATACAATTTATGAATATAACAGTCCAAAAGTCATGTGCGTCTACTCGGTTCATTATGTTCGACCATGTCAGTCGGCACCACCGACACAGTTTGTGTGTCCTCATGAAACAACTCCGATCGCTGTCAGAATTGCTTACCTCGACGGCCATAAGTGTAAATAACATCATACATTGACAGGAATCAGTGTGAAATTAACAACAGGTTACGTACGACCTGTTCCGTATATTTTATGTTTTATTGATCTGGTTTATCGAGCGAGGAGTGAGCGCTAGTGGTAGCGCCACTGGGCTTGTTCACTGTTGCGTGGCTGCTGTTCACTTCCGGTAAGGGGACGGAGGGGGGGGGGGGGGGATCACAGTCAGACAAGGTAAACAGCTGAATCACGAACAGTTTAGATCGGCCCCTCAAAAGAATTAAACCACCACCCTTCTCTTCTATCAATTTTATTTTTGAACTGAGTGCCACAGAATTGTCCTTGCAAATTGGTCACTATGGTCAGAGGAGTCATATACTGTTATGCTTAAAATTTAAATCACGCATTTTTTGACCCAACATAAACAGAACAAGTTGTTCTGTTTTTCCAGTGCTTGAGATATCCCACAACAGATGCAGTCTTCCATATTGTCACATATTCTTAGATCATTCTGCTCCTGTTCGCATGCTAGAAATCAAGGTAAAACATTTAGTTGGTGCTGTGTGCACTGGCCAGAGTGGTATGACCCACCAGCAAGGCAAGGCGCATATATTCAGAGGCTAGACCGTTTCAATAAGGTCACAATTGTGAAAGTTTCTCTCTTGTAGTTTTTACCTATTAATGCTTTAGGGGCTGTCTCTCAATCGAGCACCATTCTTTTGGATAAACGGTTAATATTTCTATGGTTGAATGCAATAATGCAGAGAAATGAACGGTTGAAGAACAAACAAAAGGGATGATGGTGCAGGGAGAGACTTGCGCATGATAGGTGTAATAGAGAAAATCACAGTTTAATGGATGAATAAATGTGTGAATTGTTGCAACCGTTGTGGAGATACTAAAAGGCCTAGAAAATGAAAACGGTGTGTGCAGACTGTCTCAGCAAAACAAACTGCTCTTTGGGACCTTCTATTGTAAATTTATAGTATTTTACCAGCAGTTGCTGGGTAATGCAAACAGTGATCACACTCATTTGTTTGCTGCTATTATGTTTGGGATTTGGTTTGATATTTGATGGAAAGTTCTTCGAATCAGTTGTTTTGGGAGCCAGCACACTCTTGTTTCTTGCACTTAGGTGTTCACACTGAGCTGTTTAATTACCTTCCAGTCTTATGGGAGAAGAGTCAAATGTCTCCAGAGCCCTGTTGAAAAATGAAAGAACTGTGTCTCCTATAATGACATTGACATGATCTGATTGTAATGCAAAGATAAAAGTAACACATCTTGAGAGAGAAATGAGAAAATGCATACATGGTACCCAAACCCTCCACCCCCACCCCCACCCCAACTGCCCCAGACACTCCCCTCCCCTCTCTCTCTCTAGCTCTCTCTCTTTATCAGTGTTCAGGTCAGTCTTGTGAACAAGTGTGTAAAGGTTTTATTGTTGTTTTTACCACGCGCACAAAGAGTGTTTGAATCGCTAAGTAAGAGAACTTTCCAATTGATAACCTTAATCTGATTGAAAGCTGAAAGAGGCTGTAGTGTGGATTGACAGGCATGGCAGATGAGATAGCCAGTGAAACTTATCACTTCACAGCTTACACCGTTAGAGGTCTGTGAAGTCATTCCCCCTATGGCAGCCTCACCCCCTCTTGTGATGTTGTGTGGCGCTCTGTGTGTGTGTGTGTGTGTGTGTGTGTGTGTGTGTGTGGAGAGAGACTCAGAGAGAGAGGGAGGGAGGGAGTGTTTGTGTGTGTGTGTTATTTCTCACGTTTTTATTCCAGTTTGAATTTGAAGTGTGAATTTCTTCAAGAGTTGGGTAGGTACTTTTGATTATTTTTTTTAAAAAAAGGGGAAAAAAAAGAAAGCAAGCTGAATACTGACATAAGATGGGTGTATTTTACTTAGAATAGGCACAGTTTACCACAACCACTATATTATATATCAACAAAATTTTGTAAAATATAGGGAGGGAGACAAATAGATCTGTAGTAATTCTAACTGTCCTCTACACTTTTTGTGTGTGTATTACTTCTCCAGCTAACAAATCACTTGTCAGTTAGGGGAAAAAAAAAGTGATGCTAATATGACATGCTATGGAGTTCATACCATGATAGAGGCCTGACTTGGTTTTAAAACCATTTGACTTGATCGGATACACAGCAAGAGTGATTCAAGGAATGTCCAGCTGGGCTGCAGGGCCACATGGTGGATCAGGTGTGTCCAGTCTCTGACACTCCATTGCCTGTGGGCAGGCCCAAGGGAGGGACAGTAAAACCTACATGAAATCTTACCACACGCTTACACAGCAACCCAGGGTCATAGTTGGTCTTTTGACGTAAGATGTGACACTTCAGTAATGAATTGATTGATCGTGGGGGTTCTGTTTGTCAGTCACAGGCTGGTCTGATGAATTTTGTCAAATGATTTGTTGTTGTCTGGAAGTCAAAGTCATTGAGTGAGCGATGGAGTAAATGTTAGGTTGTTTGGTGCTGTGCGTTATACCAGTCACCTCAGCTCTGTTTTACTTTTTTTCTTTATTTCTCTACCAGTGTGTGTGTGTGCTTGTGTGCGTGCATGCACGTGTGTGTCTTCTCTGTGCGTGCGTGCATTCAGCTATTGAGAAACTTTAAGCCGCACAAAGTTCAATGTTCTTATACTACAAATTTTTCTGAGTGACAGTCTGATCTTTTTAAAAGTTTACCCGCACATGTTCACATAGTCTTGATGTGTTTTTTATATGCAAAATTTACTACCAGTTAAATTCAGGTCACAAATGCCCTGTAGATGTGCGTGATCTAAGTAAGTCATGTCGCTTTCAAGAAACTTGGGAATGTTTAGGCTTGACTCGCCAGTAAGGAGACAGGTCTGACACATTAAAGAAGGGAGAGCATTCCTCCTGCTGGTTTTGCTGACCCAACTAATTAAATCCCCATTTGTGAGAGGTAAGAGGCTTGGCAAATCCCCAAAAGGAAACTTTGCGCAGTGAAAGTGGTTGTGCCATGGACCCCATGTTTGATGAGGGCTTAGGTCAAAAGGTCAGAGGCTGAGCTGTGCATGTGAGAAGCCTACTAAGCGTATGTTGCTGCAAAGGACACTTGAAAATGCTGATACAGTAAGTTGAATACTGACCTTGTTTTCAGTTATCACACCACATCCAGCAAAACCAGTGTAATGTGGTAGTTCAATAAACAAATTCTTTTTGAATCATAGATTTTCTGGAGAATAGATGAGAAACACATTTGACTGAGTGACAGGTTTGTCATTATGTATTTCAGATTGGTGCATGGGTTATACCTAATCTGGATAGGGATATATTTATTGTAACTATGTAGATCATTAGATGCGAAAATTATGATGAACGTATTGGATATAATCAAAACAAGCATGGTCTGACGTTAATTACTGTTACTGAGTTTCAGTGATCAAATTCTGCAATATGGAGGTGGTTTCTCCTGTCCCAGATACACCACTTTTGAAACATGCAATGATGCATGAATTGAAACATTCATCAGTTGCGCTTTGTGAAGTTACGCACACAAGGAACGAAAAAGACCGGCAGGTCATTCACTCATTTATTAACAGTTCCCAATCATTTCTTCTGTGGTCTGACTCTGAGCCTGTTTCTCAGTTCAGTTGAGGGGAGGTGGGGTGGGGTGTGTGGGAAAGGTGTGTTAAGAATGGTGTGGGTTGAACTGAAGAGGTCCTGTTGGAAGGCATGAGAGAGATGCCTGGATGGCTGGTTGTACAATTGTCACAGTATGAGTAATGACTGTTACATGGGTCTGCTGAAGTGGCGGTTTGTGGCCCTATGAATGCCTGGGTTTGTATATTAGTAAGGAATCAGCCACTCCCCTGCATTTCCTTCCTAGCCTCTAATTTCCTCAGCCATTAGTGAATAGTCAGTCCTGTTGCTTGTGACACAGAACAGCACAGGTCTATATTCTGATCCTGATTCTCACATGGTGTGCTGACTCTCTCTCTCTGTGTCTCTCTCAGGTTCTCACCCCCCCCCCCCCCTCTCTGTCTCTCTCTCTTAGTCACTGTCTCCCTCTCTTTCTCTGTCAGGCCAAAATATCCCAAACATTTCCCATTCTGTCTCCTGAGCTTCTCTTCCACTCCCTCTTCACTCCTAGTTGCTGGGTTTTGTAATGATTTAATGTGCCTGTGTGTTTGTGGCTTTGTGTGTGCGTGTGGGGGATGAGTGTCTGTTAGTGTCACTTTAGTGCATATGTGTGGTAGGTATATAATCTATATATTGAGTACCACTACATCAGATGCATGCGTTGATGTAACGCTGATTGAAATGAAATCTTATAATTATTCTACATTGTGTGTGTGTGTGTGTGTGTGTGTGTGTGCGCGCACACACACATGAATGAATGGCCATGTATGTTTATGTGTCTGTATGATTACAGTGTAGTTTACTCAAGCTTTAATTTGAAATTTGGTCATGCGATATCAGTAGATTGTTGTTTGGTAAACTCGTAGTGCACATTTCCCCACAGAACTTTCCAACAGACTGTGATTACATGGGGGAAAGAAAGAAGAAGGGTGGATGGAGGAGGAGAATGTTGGTGGAGGAGGAGGAGGGAGAAACACAGTGAATAAACAACCGACCACCTAAAGAAAAAAAACTCAGATCGTCAGAAACGAACAGCATAACTTGCAACTGAGCTGTCGTGGAGAAAATTCAACAAAGAGGTGCAGTCATGCGGTAATAACCGCTCAGCAAGAAACAAGGATAGGAAGGACCAGGAGACATCATCCTGAGGAGAGAGCGTGACACACCCTTTTATGAAGGTGTGCATGTGTGTGTGTGTGTGTGTGTGTGTGTGTGTGTGTGCATGTGTGTGTGTGTGTGTGTGTGTGTGTGTGTGAGTGTGTGTGTGTGTGTGTGTGGAGCAAGGACAAATGAAAAGTGAGCAGAGGACTTGCAAGGGAGGGAGGCAGACCCTCAGACAGGCAGGCAGGCAGGCAGGCCGGCTGGGAGAGAGCAGGCCATAGAATAATACAGGGCCCACCTTCCCTTATGTGTCACTGGCCATGTCTCCATGCCCCTGGAATGCCAACTATTCTCCTGTGCATTGGGGTCCCTTGTTAGGCAGGGAGGGGGTGGGGTGGGGTGGGGGTGGGGGGGATCTCTCATCTCACCAGGCTGGTCTGGTCTGTCTTCAGGGTGAAAGTTGGGAAAGGGACATTTGAAGCAGTCCCGAAGATGGGTGTGGAGCATTGTCTTCTTCTTCTCCTTTTCCTCCCCCTCCTCCTCTGTTTTTCTTTCATTTCTGGCTTTGATAAAGACAAAAAGGTGTGGTAAGGGGGGGGGGGGGGGGGGGGTGCACTGGATGATTGTAAGAGACTGAGGAGCTGTGCTAATGTGTGTCTCTCTCTCTGTCTTTGTCTCTGTCTCTCTTTCTCTGTCTCTCTCTCTCTCTCTGTGTCTCTCTGTCTCTGTCTCTCTCTCTCTCTCTCTCTCTCTCTCTCTCTCTCTCTCTTCCCCCCCCCTCTCTCCCCCTCTCTCTCCCCCTCCCTCCCAATGCCACCTCTCCCCTCCTGTCTCTCCATCTCTGTCCCATTTGTTGCTGAAAAAAAAAAAATAGTTTGCAGACCTTGTTTTAAGTTATATTCTTATGTTGTTCTCCACATTGTCAGCTTTCTTTTGTTCTGAAAGGATTTCAGAGAAAGTGAAACAAAAATCCAGTGTTAACTCTTTAAAGCAGCAAAAACATGAATTTAACAACTTTCAGATGTTGACGGCAATAAACAAACAAACAAAAAAGTTATGAAATCCCAACTTGGATCAAGGGAGACCACAACACAGCAAAAAATTCCTGTCCAAAAATGTTGTTTGAATTGTGCTGCATTTGGGTTCTTCCGAGGATGAATATCAAGTGAAGCAAATGTGTGCACAGTGTGGTTGTCCACAGTGTGACTGGGGCCACCATTTTGATGCAAACTGCAGACTGTCTTCACGGGTCAGACAAGCAGCAAGCGAAGAGTAAAGCACGACACAGAAAAGTAATAAATACACAAAATTATGAAATCATATCCCTTCGTAGCAGGATGTTCTCTATCATGGCTGTTACACCTTTCTCTGCGCCATGCCTTTACTCAATTTACTGTTTAGAGCTGCAGCCGGTTGGGAATAAAATCATGATAGAATTCATATGTCTTAAGCCTTTCGCTCCTGGCAGCGGATATAGTCGTGGTTCATGATTGTGAGTTATCTCATCCTGTCAACATGAAACATATAATAATTATATTCTCCATTCATTTTCCTTCAATAAAATGTATACTTTTGTATACTTTAGAGCAATATTTGAATTTTTGTGATTGTTTTTGTAAGGTTGCCGTTTTTTTTCCCCAAAATTACAAATAGTTCTGGGAGTCAAAGGGTTAAACTAATCTCTAGTATTTTAATTAAGTGAAGTCAGAATCATGCATGGATGATGGAGAGTATGAACATTATGGAAAAATGAAAAACTTCTGTTATGGAATGATTGAGTAGGTTTACTTTACCCCTTCCCACCCACCAACTCCTTTTCCTCCCGCCTCCACCTGCAATTTGGCAGATATTGCCTGTTCTGTGAAAGGAAGAATTTAGAGAGTAGTATTTTGAGAGAGTGAATTAGTGCTGTAAAGGGTTTTTAACTTTGAATAATATTTCAACTTCAAACTGCTCTGTAAGAAAGCATTAGAAGGCTGTATTAATGCTGTTGTGTTTCTGTTTTGATCATGTTTGCATTCTGATTGCATTAACAGTGTACAAGATGTGCAGTCTTGGAAGTGTCAGGGTGTTTAAAAATGGCAGTTATGTGTGTGTGGGGGTGCTGCTGTGGCTTGACTGTCTGCCAGCAAAACCCAAACTCAATGCACAGCTCTTTTCTGCTGGCAAAGAGTGAGCCTTGTTTTGTCAGGTCTTCAGACTATCCATGTCCTTTGGAAACAGTCTCAGTAGGACTAGGAGACACTCTGTGTGTGTGTGTGTGTGTGTTGTGTGTGTGTGTGTGTGTGTGTGTGAGAGAGAGAGAGAGAGAGAGAGAGAGAGAGTGCCTGTGTGTGTGTGTGTGTGTGGAGAGAGAGAGAGAGAGAGAGAGAGAAGAGAGAGAGAGAGAGCCTGTGTTTGTGTGGTGTGTGTGTGTGTGTGTGGAAAACTTTAGGCAATGTATAGCAGGACATATTCTCAGCAGAGGGTATTAGATGTCATTTCCTTTCAATAGTTGGTAGGCCATAATCAGTGTGGTGATTCATCCTGAGCCCCCAAATGAAATGCCCTGTCCCCACCCCACCCCACCTCTCCCCATGCTGCCCCCCTTTCTCCTTCCCACACCACCCTTTTGTCCCATTTGGATTTGTCCCAAGACATTTTTCCTTCCCAGTTTCTTTTAGGTGGTGCAGGCTACAGATCTGGCTATAACTGCTGCACCACAGGGGAACATGAAGGCAACACTCGAACATGTGTATAGATCATGGTTATTCTTTTTTTGTTGTTGTTGTTAGATGAAAGGAAACTTCAGAGTTCCCTGCGTCAGACAGTGGCAAAATGAAAAGCTTTGAATATAGTAGTGACTGGATAGTCAAATGGAATTAAACATAGCCTTTGGGTTAACTGTTTCTCTGTCTGTCTGTCTGTCTCTTTTTCTATTCACTCTCTCTCTCTCTCTCCCTCCCTCTCTAGAACTCTCTCTCTCTTTTCACACCCTCCTAACTATCCATAGTGTTTGTGTGTGTATACTATCTCATGTTTCATGTGTGCATGTGTGAAACTGTGCATACGTGCACACCTCTGTGTGTGTGTGTGTGCATGCGTGCGTGTGTGTGCGCGTGTGCGTGCATGTGTGTGTGTGTGAGAGCGAGAGAGAGAGAGCATGTGTGTGTGTGAGAGAGAGAGTGTGTGTGTGTGGGGGCTTGGTGACTTGCCGTGCTGACTCACAACTGGTCTTGTTTTTAGGCTTGAGCGGAGTTTCACATCTAGATTGCCTACTTCGCACTTGAGGTGTCCTTTTTATTTCTGGACTGAGATTATTTTGTTGAGGGTTGTTTCTTTTTCTTTTCTCTCTTTTTTTTTCTCTCTCTCCCTCATCTGCTTTTTCTAAACCACCCTCCCCCCCCCCCCCCCCCCCCCCTGTCTGTCTGTCTGTTCCAATTTCTCAGCCTGCATCACTGCTGTAAAAGTAATTCAAAGAAGCTGTGCCCAGTTTTGTTGTTTTGAAGGGGGGGAACAGATCAACAGTCATTTCAATTTCTCTGTAACATTGATTACAATCAGGATACCGTAATGATGAAGAAAGTCCGTCAATTATGCACAGATCTCTTTGTCTCCAAATCTGAATTCTCTGTCTGCCTACACACACAGCAAGCATGCATGCACATGCATGCGTGCACGCATGCATGCACATACACACAGACACACACACACACACACACACACACACACACCACACACACACACACACACACACATGCATGCATGCATGCACGCACGCACACACACACACGCACGCACGCACATATACACATGCATGCACGCACGCATGCACACACACACGCACACGCACACACACACACACACACACTCTCTCTCTCTCTCTCTCTCTCTCTCTCTCTCTCTCTCTCTCTCTCTCTCACACACACTCTCTCACACACACTCACTTTTGCATGCATACATATATGCCTGGGAACACATGCAGACAAAGCTCGTAGTATAACTTGCATGAACTGATTATATTGGATGCATTTCTCTTAAAGAAAGAGAGCAGTGTGGAAAGTTAGAAACTGATTGTGATTCTAGTAACAGCATACTGCTACTTCTGTCTTGCCGGTATTCATAAGTTTGTTTTGTTGTTGTTGTCATTGTTTAAATATGGCTGGAAACCAGATCTGAGGGGGGGGGGGGGGGGGGGGAATTAAAATCACTGCTGGTTTCAGGAAAGAAAAAAGAGAAAGCAGAATTTGGGAGTGAACAACGACTAGCACACCAAGACCTTGCTTGGCCACGGCCACCAAGGCTAGGCATACTGCAAGACCAGGACCACTGACTAAGCAATCAGTGGTTGACCTTTGATAGCCGCTGCTTAGCTTGGTTTTGCTGCGTGCACATTTTGCCTGTAGGACTGCTGTGCCAGTGAGTTGCCTTTCCGACTGGCAAAAAAAGAGAAAAGGAAAAAGAAGAAGAAAAAGAAAAAGAAAAAAAAAAGACCCACTTTGAGCTCTGCCTTCACTCTGTGCTACATGAGGAGGGTGTGTGTGTATTGGAAAGGAAGCTGGCCTCTCCAAGGCCAGTTGTTTGGTTTCTCTGCCTGTACTTGGGGCCACCCACATACATGGTGGTCCCTCCTCTACATGTTGTGAGAGGAGAAATGCAGCCTGGCTCTCCTTAGTTAGTGACAGTCAGCGAGTCACTGTTGGTAGTTTTATGTAGAAAGTCTTGGAAGATGCAAATTAACTTTTCGCTTCAGTGTTTTTATGCCGGTAATATGTGGAGAAGGTGGTATGGAGTTTTTTTTTTGGTCAAACATTGGTTGTTGTTGGTTTGTTTTTTAGTTTATTTTTGTTGTTGTTGTAGCATTTTTAAAAAGGTTCACGCAGTTCCTAGTTACTCCCAGTCTTAAAATGCTACTTATCAATGAGCACTAGGTGGAGTTGGCTCAGTTAAATGGTATGGTGCATCTGCTGATCCTACCACAACTTAAGTCCGCTGTTAGTAACTCTGCTATTGCTATGATTTCTGCTAAATTCTAGTACTGTTACCACCACTATGACCTTAACTACAAGCAACTATAAATCAAAAAGAACACCCTTGCCCTTCTGTTACCTAGTCAACCTCTTCGTGTACCGTCTCTCCCCTCGGCCCTCGCACCTTTCACAATTTTTGAAACAGATTGAATGGAAGTGTCATGACCAAATGCCTACAAAACCGAGCTACTAGTACAAGTAGCATGTCAATACAGCATTTTATCTGTCCTTTCGTATCATGATTCTTTGCATGCTTTTAAAAGTGTGTCGCCTTTTTTTTTTTAGTCGTGATTCTTTACACTCTTTGTAAAGTGTGACACGCTTTGAAAAGTTACGCGAAGACTCATGACAGGAAGGAGAGAAATAAGTGCTGAACGAACACAGTGACACTGCCGGGGGTCAAGGGGCGGAGTGGAGCGTGGTGGGTAGGACTAGGACAGTCAACATTTCAAAGAAAACTGCCACCCATGATTTATGAGATCGGGTCTGAGCGCGAGGAAGATTTTTATGTATCCCCTCTGATGGTGGGACTTCTTCAGGATGAGTGTCAGATAATTTACTAACATCAGATTGGTTCTGTGGTGTGAGCCCTGAGAGGACTGTCTCTGTTGCCATGGCAACAAATGAGGGGCAGGGGCAGGGGTTCATTTGGACAACAGCTCTCTGGTCTCCTCTTGAAGGTCTGTGGCCTCTCTCCTCGCTCCTTTGTGACCCCTTCACTTGATGAGAGTCCTTGCCCAGCTTGGGAGTGAGTTATGATGGCTTCACAGGCTTGAATTCTAGTTTCAGGTCAGGAGATCTGGCCATCCTCTTCATCATATATACTTAGATGCGTTTTCTTCCCAGATTTTTTTTTTTTCTTCTTTGCATTTTGCCCCATAAGCGTTGTAATGTCAGTCTCAAAGCGAGGTGACTGTAGGTGGAAATTGAAACGAACTTTTAGAGGAAAATGACTGGGCCAGGGAGTGAAAGAGACAAACTACAAAAGAATTGCCGCGCAATTTTTTTCTTTCGTTAAGTTTGTTGTAATTGTCATTTTCATTACTGTCTTGAAGTTGGTTTTATAGTGCTTGTGTTGTAATAGCTATGAATGAGGCAAAAAGCTGCATTAAAAGTCACAAGTAATTTAAACAAAAAAGAGGGGGAAAAAAGCAGGGCTAGAGGCGAAATGCTTCTAGACACATACTTCAAGGAGAAAGAGAGAGAATGAGAGATTGTGTGCCCATGCACTTTCACAAACGTAGTCTGTGTGCATGCCAGTTTGTTAACACCTCACAGCTAATGAGACACAGTTGCTGCTGGGAAAGTTCACATGCATAACAGATGCACTCCGCAAACAGATGCACTCCGCATTTGGTGACAACAATCCGCTGTGCACAGAAACCCCATGTTGGACAGGGTGCTAGGGCGAAAGGAGAGGAGGGAGGAGTGTTGCGTATGTTGACTGAGCAATATAAACGAGCGGCATTATTAATGGCTCGTTACTCAATCATGCAAGCCCTCTTAGCTAATGTGAGGAAGTGGCTGGGCTGTGTGTGACCTGGTGGCTGAATTGTTGGGGAGCTGCATATAATACAGTATGAAACATGGGTGTTATCCACTGCCTGTGACAAGGTGGGGCGGGGTGTCGTTGTCGTTTTGTCAGCTCCTGCTGCTTGGCAGTGCAGATGTTTTCTGCTAAATGATGGGAAGAGAGGACCCTTTGAGCAGTGTACAGCTGGTTCCCTGAGCAGTGTCAGCTGCTAAATGATGGGAAGAGAAGACCCTTTGAGCAGTGTACAGCTGGTTCCCTGAGCAGTGTCAGCTGCTGCAAGGGCAAGTTGGTGTTGGCTTGTTCTGGTGAATTAATGGCAGAAAATGGGGGGGGGGGGGGAAGGACAGGCATTTTATTTTATGCAAGCTGAAAGTTGGCGTGAGGATGCGCAAGCATAATTACTCGCATTCAGGTCCTGATGGTGTGTGCATGATTATATTCTCTCGGACCCACCCCTCCTCTCTCGCGCTGTTCTTCTTCTCTCAGTCTCTCTCTCTCTCTCTCTCTCTCTCTCTCTCTCTCTCTTTCTCACTCACTTACTCACACACACTCACACACACACACACACGCACACACACACACACATACACGCATGCTTACACACATGCTGTCAGTCCACACACACACACACACACACACACACACACCACACACACTTCCCACACCACACACACACACAACTTGCGCACCACTCACACACACACACACACACACACACACACACACACACACACTCTTTATATTGTTGAAGCTGGCTAAAAAGTAAGAAAGCATCAGCATGTGAAGTTTTATGTTTTTAAGATTTTCACGAATGTGCTAATGCTGCAATAGAGTTAAGTAAACTTTTTGGTAGCAAAGAGAGAGAGAGAGAGAGAGAGAGAGGAGAGAGAGGAGAGAACAGAGCTGACAGCACTTGCTTTGTTCAGCTATCTTCTCTGCCAGTATGATGAGCATGACTGTCACAAGCATAGCAAGAGACTCTCTCTCTGTCTCTCTCTCTCTCTCTGTGCCTCAGTATGTGTGTGTGTGTGTGTGTGTTCTCTCTCTCTCTCTCTCTCTCTCTCTCTCTCTCTCTCTCTCTCCCTCCCTCACCTCTCTCTCTCTCTCTCTCTCTCTCTCTCTCTCTGTTTGTCAGAGCTGAGACATGACACACTCTTTTGTATTCCTGCAACTGGTGTGGATCAGCCTCTGAATCAGTATGGGCGACAGAAGGTTGCCCGTGTCCACCCATCCCCTTGATGGTAGCCCTGTACTGTAATAGATAGGGGGGGGGGGGGGGGGGGTGAGTAGCCTGTGTCTCCAGTGCTGGTGTGTCAGGTCAGTGAGCTTTGCCGGACACAGCCGAAACAAAAAAGTGGTGACCAGGGCATACCAGTGTGTAATGTAGCTTGCAACCAAACCATGGCCCTGCAGTCCATACAGCTTGTGTCAGCACTGGACTCAGCCCTGGACCCTGTGTTCTCTTCTGGACTGGACTGCTGTCTGTCTGTCGCTCTGAGTGGAAAAATAGCCACAGGGCAAATGTCCATGGTATCCAGCATTCCTTCGTGGTCTCTTTGAGAGAGCTGAAACACTTGCAAGACATTATGCCCCTGCATCTTTTTTTTTTTTTTTTTTTAAATTTAGTTTTCTCCAATTCCCAAGTCCTACAATGGGGTAAGGCTGCCTTAATGGCAGGATAAAAAAAAGGTCATATACTCAAAACTCCACTCCCTTTGTTGGGTAGATGGGATTAATCCTTGCCAGTCTATACAGGGAGTGTCCGCAGGAGTATCAGCCTGCGTACGCAAAAAGAAAGAAGGATAACAAAAAAAAATAATACACACACATGCGCGCACGCACACTTACACACGCGCATGCAGGCACACACACACACGCATGCACGCACGCACACACATACACACACTCTCTCACACTCTCACACACACACACATACACACACTTTCTGTGTATAAGAACATTGGCATGCAGCACACCCCACTATCCTTCCTCCCTCCCCTGCCCACCTCCCCCCCCCATCTCCTCTTGCCCCTCTCCCTGCTCTCCACCCCCCCCCCCCCCCCCCCCCCCCACCCCCCTCTCTGATTTACTTTGCAGCTGATGAATTGCTGTATGTATTCTGTCTGTAGGTTATACTGCGTGTTTACATGTTGTTTTCAAGTCACAAAATGTCTCATTTCAAACAGGAAGTCGTTCTTCAGTGTACATGTATTCTGTCTATGTGTAAAATGTTGTTTGCTGTTGTGGGTGCTCTTTTAATTGATACATGTGTCATTGTGTCATCTGTCACTTTTGTTTTTTACCACACATTAATTCGTTTTGTCATCCATTACTCGTTGAACATTAAGAGATTGAGAAAATTGTGTTAAAGACTTCTTTTAGTTTTAACAGTTACAATGTTTTATCATATTTGATTAACTGTACACTGCTGTTAATTTAAACTGGCATAACCATGCAATACATGAAATGGCTTTTTCATCAAAAAAAAAAAAAAGATCTTGCAAGAAAAATGAAGGGTAAAATGACATGCTGTTAACTTTAAATTATGATTGTACACCATCTGTTATGAAACTTTTCTGTTGTATTTAGAATGTTGATTAAATGCACAAACTGGTATTTTACTTGGCTGTTTGATCATTAATATACATGATAGGAAATTTCCTTTTTTTGTTTAAATTTTTTTTTTTTTTTAGTGAGTTAGGGAAAATTGTTTTTACTAATTTTAGCATCATACGTGTTTTTTTTGTTTTGTTGTTGTTGGTTTATCAAATAATGAAATGGGCTGTAGGTGGTTGGGTGTTTACTTTTGACCCAGGGAGCGAAAAAAAAAAAAAGTGATGCTTTTCATTACAAAACAAGAGGCTTGGCATGCTGCTAGTTGTAGTACTGTGACAAGAGAGAAACGCCCACTGTACTGTAAACGACAAGAGAGAAATACCCACTGTACTGTAAACTACAAGAGAGAAATGCCCACTGTACTGTAAACTACAAGAGAGAAATGCCCACTGTACTGTAAACAACAAGAGAGAAACGCCCAGTGTACTGTAAACTACAAGAGAGACACACCCAGTGTACAGTGACGGTAACACTACGTGGGTCGTCCCTGTGTGCAGCTGGAACAGGAGGTATCGGGTCTGAACCGGCGCATCCAGCTCCTGGAGGAAGACTTGGAGAGGTCGGAGGAGCGTCTGCAGACCGCCACAGAGAAGCTGGAGGAGGCCACCAAAGCGGCAGATGAGAGTGAGAGGTGGGCACATTTTGTTGTTCTGCTAGTCTGTGCTGCTGGACTTTCATGGGCGTGGACATGCCCCCCCTCCCGCCCGTCTCCTTAGGGTAAAAGTGGTGTGGATCAGGTCTGTTCCTGATTGTTCGGGCCCTTAGGGTTATACAATAGTATGTTGGTCAGGTCTCTTCATGATTGTTTGCGTTAGCAGTTTAGTCCCCTCCCCCCCCCCCCCCCCCAAAAAAAAAACAAACAAAATAAAACAACAAAAAAACCCAGAAGTTGCATGCATGTATGCCGTGCTCGAATCTGTATTTACACACAGATGCAGACATGCTTGTACAGCCTGTCTCCACCTGCATGTGGGGTAGGGTTAGGGGGTGGGAGGGGGTTGTCTGCAGACCTGTGTATGTGTTTGCATGCACAATTGAAGGTTGATTTTTGACAGTGAACTAAGTTTGATGGGTGAGTGAGTGAATGAATGTGTGTGTGTGTGCATTTGAAGCTTAAATTGACAGTGAACTAGTTTTAGTGTGCATGGGAGTGAATGTGTGTGTGGATCAATAGGTGCCCCCCCCCCCCTTCCCCCTCCTTTCCCTCTTTCTTCCCCTCCTGTACTCCCAAAAGGACTTGCAAATGATCACCATAAAGATGTATACATGTCTCTTGTGCTACGTGCTTGAAGATGATAGCTGTTTTAAGGTGCATGCATGTCTGTTGAACTGACGGGAAGATAGTCATGCATCAAATGCATGTAAATTGTGATCATTTGCTCCACAGAATCATGGCTTCTGAGACAGAGAAGCTTTTGTTAGACAGTGCATGCAAGACTGAGATCAGCATTTAATCAGATCTGCAACTATTACAGTTAACAGTAGTCTAAGTAAATCCACCCCATAATAATTCCTGCATGGAAAGTTGTTATTTGAAAAAAAACAAAAAAAGAATGAGAAAAGCAGAAGTCTATTGTCTTGACTTACCATTAAAAGAAAATGCAGAAGTCTTTCAACTTGACTTTAACAAATTTTCAGATAGAAAATCAAAATGCTTTGATTCCAGAATACACTAATTGGAAAGGGGGATGGGGGGAGGGGGGGAATTTGGATAGGGTGGGGTTTCAGTTTTGGTCATCCAAAAAATGTTAATGTATCTTGAATCTTGGGATTATTAGAAATAATATTTGTGTCATAGAATAGTTCATCTTCATGATATTTTCTTTAAGGGGTACCACTAAAAATTTTGCACATTCTCAAATGAAAGTCTTATTTTATACAAGTGTCTGGCCATGAATCAATAGTACAGTTGTTTTGAAGTGGTGGTGTTTATTGTTTGCTGATAGCTGTTCTCCAGTCCATCGTGTGAAGATTGACAGGTGTATTCAGAGTGGCAGTTCTGGGCACAAAGGAAAGCACCGATGCGTTTGAACCTTTTCTGGAGTTGTTAGTGTTAACTTGTTCTGTGTCTAACAATGTCTGCTCATTTTCACGTTGAAGTAGCCATTTTTTAATGATGTCACCTTTTGCAACAAACAGTCATTGTTTAGAACTTACAGGAAGCGAAAAGGAACAAAGGAAAAAAGTTTAGATCATTGTGTGGGAAAGGAGCGACCTTTCCAAAGACAGAGGGTAGTTCTTAAAGGAGTGGGGGTGGGGGTGAGGAGGGGGTTTGTAATAACCCGACATGTGTTACCAGAATTTGTGTAAAACATCGAAAAAAAGAAAACAAACCAAAAACGAAGGGGTGGGGGATCTTTTGCTGTTTTAGTATGCCAAACATTCTACAAGATGTTCATGTTTACAGGTCAGATTCATGCTCACTATCTTAAGTGTTTCAGTACGTAATGTGTAAAACCAGGGGAGCAACAAAACCAAGAGGATTCAGAAACCAGTATGTGCTTTGCAAGTGATCAGCACCAGACAGTGGATCTCAGCACAACTGGCATTTTGAAACTGGATTTTAAGGAGAAAACAAAAAGATTTGACAATTCATCCTCAAAAATAGTCCAAGTGGTAAACTATAGATTCACATGCTGGCTTAGAGGTACAAAGCACACACTGGTTGTATTCCATGTTTAGTATGGGTGTGTTGGTTGCTCTTGTTTGCTGAAGAGTTCAAAGGACTGAAAAATGTGTTTCATGTGTAAAGTAAGACCTGTTATTATGTGCATGTGCTGCATGCTGCTGTGCCCGTGTGTGTTGTGTGCGTGCGTCCACCCATCCACCCACCCCTTCCACCATCACATCACCTCACCTCAGAGTGCGACGTACGGTGGAAAATAAACTGTGTGTGGGCGACGAGCGGCTGGAAGATGTGGAGACAGAATTGCGGCAAGCGAAACAGGCAGCGCAAGAGTGGGAATGCCGCTACGACGAGGTATGTGTCCTGCTAGCCTCCACCCTCATTGTCACACGGTTGAGGCACCAGGCATTTCATTATCAGTCTGCTGACGTCTGAGAAATTCATTTCGTACCGTACAGAAAGCTTTTTTCTTCCTCTTTATTGGCAGTTAGAAATAAGCAGTCTACTGAATGACTGCACGCCAGATTTTAAAGGAAAAGAAAAAGAAAAAGGGGTGTTGGAGTTGAAGGGAAACATTTTGATTTCTTCTAGCTCCAACTATCAAGCTCCAACTATCAACTGTTTTTTAAGCATAGCATTTCAGTAAATACCAACTTATGTCCAAAAGTGTCAAGCAAAAGCCTCAGATGAAAATTTTAAGTCAGTTACTTTTTCTTTTTAATTGTTACAAAAAGAAAAACAGATCTTATTTTGTATAATAATTTGAAGTGGATGGGGTTTGCTGTGAATAATTTTGGATTTTTTTTTTTTTTTTTGGTGTCAGTTGTGTTTATAACTGACCGCTTGGTCACTTAAAAAGCAGAATCTGTAATCATGAAGCCAACAGGTCATATTACACATGCTGCTGAAGTCTGAAGCGAGCGTGAATGCTGCCGTATGTTCTGCACAGCTTTCTGAGGAGTTGTTATCAATTCAGAAATGCTTCAACAGCTAAACTGTTCAGAATGGTGTCCAATGGCCTCACTCATTGTTGCACTTGATACAAGCTACAAAAAATACAAATAAAAAAAGATAATTTTTGCTTTTTTGGAGGTGGATGAGGCAGATTCACTTTGGTGGCAACTTCTGCAAATGCTGCTATTGTTGAACTTTGCGTCTTAACATTCAGAACTTCCAAAATGAGGGATATGGGAACCTGTAATGGAGGGTCAGTTGAGAGGTGGGAAGAGGGTGGATTAAGTGGAGTACGGTGGCCTGGCGAACAGGACAGAACAGTTGGTAGTTAAAGGTTAGAGATGTCTACTGCAAAACGTGATGATGTATTTGTCGTAACGAACAATTTTATGACTGCACTAACATTGCCAAACGCCTGGAGGAAAGGCTCAGGGAGAGGGATGGGGGTGGGTGGGTAAAGAGGGGTTGTTAACTGATGATGTATGAATATTTTCATACATTCTGTCATCTTGTAACAATCAGTTTTGACGCGTCTAAGCATAGAGGATGAAAAACAGCTGCCGTATCTTCCATGTCCTATTTTCTTTCAAGTTTCAACATTCACAAACCTGCAAACTCAGGTTTTAATGTTCTGAAATGTTTTGTGCCTGAACTGTTGATCATCTTAAACTAAAAGTGTTGATCAGGCTGCTGTTGTCACAGTATGATGACAAGGAGGAGTTGTTCTTGCACAGATTGTATTGGACCTCTTCATACTGTGGTGACAGTGACCCAGTAATGATACATGGTGGGAACAGCCTGCTGCTGAGCCCAGAGTGCAGGCAGACTCCTGCTTTATACTACAGTGTTCCTGTGGTGTGCTGACCTGCCCCGGTCCTGCCCTGAACTCCTTATGAATGCATAGCTGTGTGTGTGTGTGTGCATTGCTGTCTCATCCTGTTGTGTTCAGGTGACAGCTACCTGCAGACTGATTTTCTACCATATACAAGGATCAGAAACTAACCGTATTCTCTGTTCCTCTTTTTTTCTTACCTTTTTCCTTTTGCAGGTACAGATATCGGTGGTGTTATCAAAAAAAAAAGAAGTTTTTGACAGTGGATTGATGAGTGTGCATCTTCACAGCCCTAGGGACGTACAGGAAGAGAGGGGAACTGCCCTGAACCAAGTGACAGGGCCAGGGGAGGTAAAGCAGAAGTGTGACGTGACCAGCCAGAGCGTGTGATGATTGATGGCTGTGTTTGTGGTGCAGAGGACGCAAGGTTTTGGAAAGCAAAAGCCAGGCTGCTGACGAGAACATAGACAGCTTGGAGGGTCAGCTCAAAGAGGCTAAATACATCTCGGAAGATTCAGAGCGCAAATACGATGAGGTGACGCTTCGATGCCCTATGCATGCGCTGTTGCCTCCGTGAATGATTGTTTGAGTTTGGGTTTTTTGTTGTTTTTTTTCTTTTGGTGCTTTAATGAAATGATCTGGTTCATTATTTTGATGATGGTTTGCTGAAGAAAGGGTTTTGTTAGAGCGGTGTTCAGTTTTAAGTGACTGGCTGGTAATGAGTTCATGGTGCTATGCTAACTGTAATGACATTAAAAGCCCTTACATACGGTCTCAGTCATCATGACTTTGAACAAGAGACCTTGTTGTGCTCGAAACCATAGGATTAAACACCAAACTATTCAGTTACATGTGTAGAGTATTGACAATGCATTTCCTTGTAATATTGAACTTTAGAAAGTGAGAATGTAAGAGAATAGGGTAAAGATCACAGCATATGTTCGATGGTCGATCCTGACGATTCAGCAATCCATTTAATGCAGCGTGATATAAGAATGACTGTCAGCAATTGGTGTTGTGTAACAAAGCATGTCTGATGATTAATGTGTACTTACACAATGTGTTCTGGTGCTGCTTGTGCCTCACAAACGATGTGTTTATTAATTAAGAGCTTGATGATGGCAACGTGTTGAGGGGTGATGATCGAAACAGGTGTCGCTGGAAGAGGATTGGGAGGATGGATTAGCAGATTCCTGAAAATAAAGTAGTCAGCTGGATGTGGTTAACAGAATGAGTGCTTGTCTAAGTGTTGACTTTTCTTCCAGTTTGAATTTTTTCCTTTTTTGTTGTTTTGTTTTGTTTTTGATTTTTTTTTTTCTTTTGGTCAAACCATTTCTTCTTATCTGCTTTGCTTTTGTCTTCTCTGGAAGGTTCCCTCCCCCCCCCCCCCCCCCCCCCCACTCTCTCTCTCTCTCAAAGCCTCAAAGCCTTTCTCTTTTGGTATAGCTATGGGTCCGAGTTTGTTTATATCTCCTTTTTTTTTGTTTTTAACCATGTCAAAACTCAAAATTGCAAGGCTTCAACCAATTGGCTAGCTCTGTTTGGCCACAATGTTATTTGGCTAAGTTCCACTCGCCCTTCCATCTTACCCGTCAGCAGAGAACGCAGTGTCACTTCTGCCTCCTTCCGTTCTGTGGTTCATCTCTTTTTTTTTTTTTCCTGTTTTTTCTTTCTTCTTTATCTATTTTATTTTTTTCTTTATTTGAGCTGGCTGGGGTGTGTGTTACTGAAATACTGTGTAGTAATTAGTACAAATCTGTAGACTTGTTAGGCATTGATTCATCCAGGGATTGCCAACATAATTCTTCATGCTGCACCCCTGATGAGGCTTAGAGAAGTGGGCATTGGGATTTTTTTTTTTCTTGTTATGATGTTTCAGCTGGATACAGGTGCTGGTGGTGTGTTTTTTTTATACATGTATTGGAGTGTGGTTGCAGTTTTTGTTTTTGTTTCCTGTTACTAGACAGTTTCCTACCAGGGCACAGTAATCTGGCCAGCTGCATTCTCTTGTAAGCCTTCTTCTTATTGATCCTTTTTAGAGGTCGCAAGGCGCTGGAGAGCAGGAGCCACTCTGACGAAGAGAAGATTGAGTTCCTAGAGAAACAGTTGCAGGAAGCCAGGATCATAGCTGAAGACATAGACAGCAAATACGAAGAGGTGACACACCCCCGCCATGGTGATCCCTTGCTGTGTCTGGTCACCTTGTTTAGTGGAGGCTGTCCTGGTGGATTTCACCCACCAGTAGAGTAGTACTGCTAGGGATGTCTTCACACTGAGAAAAGAGTTGTTTGAGCTGTAGAAATTTTGGGAACTGCTGAGCTGTTCTTTTTTTTGTTGTTGATAGTATTGCTCCTGATGTACCTGCGTGGTTTTGGACTGAGAGATCAGGCTGTTGGTCTTAAGCCAGGAGCTGTAGGGTCATGAAGTAGAATGGTGTTCTGTGGTCTGCTTCTGGTCATACTACAGCATGTCAGTCCCACATCGCCCGCATTTTAGTGCCAGTGCTTGACATGTTTTCTGTGGTCTTTGTTTCAGATGGAAATGCCTTGGGATCATGCTTGTGTGTCTGTACTACTATAGAATTAGCGTTGTCGATTAGCGGTCAGGAATCATTAGCATCCTTCCTCACTTTAGCTTTGTATTCTGTTAACCAGTGCCTCCCATTGGTGGCTTTACTACCACATGATTCCACAACATGACTGCTTTATCCAGGCCAACCCTGGGATAGTCTAAAGGCTATTCTTAATGGAATGAACCTTTGGTTTGCAAATCAGTCGCAAACTCCAACGAAATATAATTTCTCATGGAACCGAAGCCATATATCTGTGACTTAGTTCACCAAGCTAAGATGAACTAGGAGCTCATTGTTAATTGAAGTTTGAACAATATTTTCTCACGATAAACTTTTTTTGCATTTTGAACTCAGAACTGTCTTTAACTGGCTGTGGAGTTGATTTTAGCAATTTCCAGTTCCAACATTTAACTAATTTCAACAGCGTTTTGAGCTTGACTGCTTCAGCCATACTGATTGAAAATGTCACCTTTCTAATCGAGAATATAAATTTTAGGTCAACCAACGACCAACTGATTGCAGTCACTGGAGAGTTGACACAAATCTTGTAAGAGAGCTCTCATTTAGGTCATTTCAGTTGTGGGAACCTCAACAGTTGGCAAGGCATTTTGAGCTTGAAGCTAGGTCCGACAAGGTTCGTGATCTTCAATCACAAACCAAAAGACGGATCAATTCACAACAAAGATGAGGCCGCCAAAATCATGAGCTGCACTTGCTAGCTTAACGATCTAAAAGTTTGTTAAGTTAAGAATGCCCTTCACACAGCTGCAGTCTGTTGGAGACTGTGAACGTCACATGACCATGGGTGCTGTGAGGTCGCTCACTACAGGAGACTTTGAGACAGCATAGGCAAGACGCCAACGTGTTTTGCTGACCACAAAAATAATGGAGTTGTAGAAAGTAGCCATGGTCAACACACCCAGCGGGTGGAGACCCTTCTGCACATTGTCCTTCAGTCTTCACCTCCATACGCTCTGATACAAGGAATTGCAGACGCAGCTTTGGTAGAAAATAACTGAGATCACAGTCAAAGCAAGGCATGAAGGGCCATGTCATTTTTTCTTCTCTGATCATCAGTGATTGTGATACCAAGATGTTCCATTTTAGTAATGCTTTGTGCGTGTGTGTGTGGGCGTGCATGTGCGTACATGTAAGAGGTTATGTGTGCACGTTTCTGTTCACTCATTGTTGAAATTGATGACTGTGTGGGTGTTGAGGTCTGCTTGACTAAACCAGTGTGAACTCCCAGTGACTAACACGAGAGTTGGGCCCATGTAGATCAGTGATGGCATGCTGTCTGGTTTGGTTGTCTGGTTCAGGCATTGTGACAATGGAGGTCGGTCAGACGGAGTTTGCTGCCCTTGGTATGTGTGTGCTTGTACAGGCATCACATGACAGTTTGTCTGTCTGACCTTGTGACGTGTGGCCACAGTCCTGATGGACATCCCCTGCCCAGTCATTCTGCTGGCATCCGCTGATCAACAGGAAGTGACAAAGAGGCTCACTTGTCTCCTTAACTGCCACTGACATGTGGTTTCACCTGTTGTCAACTCAACCTATTGTTTGAGAACTTTTTTTTTTTGTCGATTTGCACTTTCATAATTTATACACTAGCATGCATTTCAGTGCAAAATTTTATTTGCAAGAACATAAGATTAGTGATGTATCATTACTAATGAGCAAAAAGGGAAGATGAAAAGTTTCATATTTTTTTAATGTTGTGGAAATGTCGAAGAAAGAAATTTCAAAGCAAAAAGATAAGGAATCGATTTTCATGTGGTAACAGTGCTGACATGGGCCCCTGCAGTTAGCCGGGCTGTGAACATCATAGAATGGAAAGGAAAAAAAACATTGTTAGGTCTAAGCTTTTTAGATCGGTCAAGTATTCTCAGTTTTACATCCTTTTTTTTTTTTTTTAGAGTGAAGTATGGTGCATATTTGCTCATAATTCATTTTCTAACATTCAAGGGGATCACTATCAAATTTTTCTAGTTTTTATTTTTATGCCAAACATAGGTTTTAAGCACACCACATCATAGTTCTTTTCAATATGGTTCATGAAATATTGTTAGCTTGATTTTTTTTTTAAGTCACTGCTGATTTTTCTTGTGGTTTTTTGTTTTTGTTTTGTTTTTTCTTCAGAAATTAGTAATTTTACCAGTGCCATAGTATTTTCTGTTCAGGGATGTGGGTCATCTGGTAGAAGTTGTGCAGATTCATTTCTCACGAGTTCAGCGTAGGTAGTGGGAAACTGATTTGCTGTTTTCCCTCCATTCCTTACTATTGCATTGTCCAGTGTGAAATGCCTGCATCATCTTCCATGAGCCAACACAGGGTGTGTAGTAGAAAGAGACGGACAGAACAACAGACAGACAAATGGATAGACAGAGACAGAGAAATAAAGACAGACAGAAAGGAATGTGGTATCTATGTGACTGAGTCTGGAAATTCTGTTTGTTTTGTTTTTGGTTGTTGTTATAACATTGATTTTTTTTTTTTTTTTTTGTGATCCCATCTCCCTTGTCACTCCTATTAGACTAAAAGCAACAGATTTGTGTGTGTGTGTGTGGAAGCTGTTTTCAGCTGCTTCAACCTGCATCTCGCCAAGTCCTCCTCTGTGAATGTCCACCCATCCACCCACCCACCCCTTCGTTTAACTGCAGATCCTGGTTCAGTAGTGCCTGGTGTGATGACGAAAAGGACTGCATGCAGAACAACTAACAGCAAGAAACTGGTTGCCAGGGAAGAAAACCACACATTAACATAGCCACAGAACTGTGCATGATCTCAGTTCTGATTGGAGTAGTAGAACTGGTGATCATACCATGTGATCAGGATGGGAGTGATGAAATGCAAGTGTTAATTCTGTCAGAAGCGACTGTTTTCCATTGTGTTTAAATGACACATTGATTCAAGGGAGACTACTCTTTTGTCTTCTTTAGCTTGAAAGATTTATTGACATGCTGTTTGTGTTCTGACGCTGATTTCTTTTTAATTGTAAAGTTGAGTTTTTAACAGTTTACATCCCTGAGGTAGCCCCCCACTATGTTTGGGACTATGAACATAATAAACAAAACTTGCAGTTGGTCATTATGTGGATAATTCATTGGCATTCATTCAGTGGATACTCAGTTGAGAGAACAGTTCAAAACAAACATTTCAAAAGGCAAGGAAGACCAGAATTTTGAGTTGACACTGAATTATGAAATGCTTGTTTCATGTAAATTTGTTCCATGGAAAGTTTGCAGTACATAGTATTCTTGATTTGGAAAATTGAGTAACCTGTTACATGAAGAAATAGATGTAATGTCAGATCATGTCGCTGAAACGTAAACTGTTGTTTTAATTTGAACAATTGAGTTTTTCCATCAGTGCTTACATAGAGCCTGTGAGACACTGGCATCTTTCTGTAATATAATACAGTTTGAAAGAGTTAACATTTGGGGAGGACAGCTACAACAGACTCCAAAAGAGATTGTTCTCATTCTCTTGTTCAGTTGTTGATTCAGTCCTGGCTGACTGGTGGAATGTCTTCCGTATGTTTTCACTGAAAATCTGCTTCAACATAAAAGGTCATCAGTGATGAGTGAGGATTGATTCAAGCATGTTTTCATCCATCTTTCTATGATTTAAGGTCTGTAAATTGGCGGACTAAGTCATGCTGAAAAAAAAAAAGCTGAGCTTTTGGGGGCTCTTCAAAGATGTATCGCAGGAAGTTGAAAAGCTGTAATGCTCTCTCTCAAAAAAGAAAACAGCATATGTATACAGAACAAGAAAAACTTAAATGTCAGTAACAGATTTTCCACCTGTTCTGTTACGTTAAGTTCATCCTGGACCTCAGAAGTGAAAGTGAGGATTAAACTGAAGAGGTGGACATTGCAGGGCAAAAGACACGGGTCTGTGTTCCACACACCTGCGCATGGGCATACACGAACGCGCCACACACACACACACACACACACACACACACACACACACACACACACCACACACACACACATCCCTACCTCTATCATCCAGTAATGTGCGTGGTGTGACCCTTGAACTCAGGCCTCCCGTAAGCTGGCCATCACAGAGGTGGACTTGGAGAGGGCGGAGTCCCGTCTGGAGGCAGCAGAGGCGTGAGTATTGTGTGCCGGACTTGCCTGCCGTCAGCTGACCAAGCTGTGGGAAGTTCCAACCAGTGAACATTACTTGGAGGGGGGAGGGGGGGGGGGAGTTGAGAGCCTTTTGTTTTGGAGCATCTGACATGTCCAGACCGTTTTGTGCCATGTGCTTTTGTGTACCAGAGAAGTCTTGTGTGATAGATTTTTAATTTTGTGCAGCAAGTATTGAAAATTTCAGCAATGCCTCATTTTGTGGTTGTGCAGGAAGCGGGTGTCATAGCAAGTTAAAAGTTTGTAGCTGTTGTTTTAAAACGGGGGGGAAAAAATTCCGGATGGGGGAAAAAAATTGCACAGAGAAGACAGGGAACATGTATGTTGAAATACCCTGTTTTTGCCGTGTGTGTTTGCAGGGACTGAAGGAAAGAAGTGTACATTCACAATATGTTTTGTTGAAATGATTAGCGCTGATGTTTTCCAGACTGTTGTTTATGAGAAGTGAAGTTGCATACGATGATTACTATTTCATGACTTTCTTGTGTGTATGAAAATGATTTTATTTTATCATGAATTTCTTCTGCCAGCTGTGTCTCTGTAGAAGTGTTCTTGTTTTTCTCCCTACCTGTGATGAGACTTTACAAAGCTGGCATGGAGTTGTCGTGTGATGTGCCCATGAGGCAGTGCCATGTCTGACAATGGAGTTCCCTGGATCAGAATCATCTGCATGCAGTTGTTTTGTCACATGCCCTGTTGGAGGAAGAATGGTTGCTGCAAATAAGGCCAGCGGGTGTTCTGTTTAACTGCACCAGTTTTGTAAGGAGAGTCATTATTGGGGGAGAGGGGTGGGTGGGGGGACTGTCCCTCTTTCGTTTAATGTTGTCCAGATTTTTGGCTAATCCTTTTGATTAGAAAAGACCCCTATTTCCTGATGCCCAATTTGGCCCACAATCTTCTGTTCAGTGTTAGGGGTTTTGCACATGACAAAATCGACCCCCTGGCCCAGGTCTTACCCAGACCTGTTTTCCTGCTGGTGACATCATTTGTAGTGGTTCATCCTCCAATGGTCTGCTAACACTTGGAATGTCTGTGTGCTCTGAGTCAGACATGGCACTCACAGGGACAAAGACTGGCCTTGGATAGGCAGGGAAATGATAGGGGGGGAAGGGGGGGGGAGGGGGGGGCACAAATTTGGAAATGAATGAGGGGTTGTAATCTCCCAAGAAAACAGCTGCTGGCTTTCCTGAACACCGCAACTCGCAACTCGGCCCTGCCATGGTCCGCATCAACATATGTTTGGGTTTTGTTTTGTTCAAGTTTTTTTTGTTTTGTTTTGTTTTTTTAGGTACAGGCTAACAGAAAAAAATGAACAGGTTCAGTGCAAGATAAAAATATATAATTGAAATTCTTTTGTTGTTTTTTTTTTGTTTGGTTTTGTTTTGTTTGTTTATTTTGTTTCTTTACAAGTTTGTAATGTAAAAAAAAAACTAAATTGAATTTGTTACGTGTTATCTTTAGGAAGAGCATGTTTTCCAAATCTTGTGTCAGCATTTCGTTGTGATTTTTGTAATGGAAAAAAAAAACAAAAAACAGGTGGGCTCAAGTTGTGCACTTCCATTGTTGTGGGGTCACCGGTGTTTTCTTTTCTTTGCCGAGTTACAGTGACAGGTCAGCTGTGTCGTTGATATTACAGAGATCCTTTCTTTGAAAAAACACTTCTGCAGAGACCTTAGATTTCCATGACACAAATTTTGATGCTTTTTTTTTTTCTTCCACGAATGAAATTGAAAGGATTGCTGATTGGTTCAGTTTAAATTCAGCTATTGATTGAAAAAAAAGGGGGTGGGGGGTAGGAGGGGACAAATTGATTTGTTGTTTTCTGTTGAAACCTTAAACACGACAGTTTATGGCTGTAAAGGAATAGAAAAGTCAGCAAAAATTTTACTCTTTCATTTTCCTACCCCCTAGTTTTCTTGCAGATGGTTGTGTGTGTTTGATTTGTCCTTTTAAACTGAACCATTCAGTGGTGTATTGTGTGTTCAGTAGCTGTTTGATCAGAGGCAACATGTTGGCGTGTATTTGATCAATTGTTGTGTGTGTGCTGTGTGCATGCTGCCTCTTTCCCCTGCCTGTGCACGTAGTGTGCTCGCAAGTTGGCTGTCATGGAGAAGGACCTGGAGTGCTTTGAATGCAGAGCTGAGGATGCTGAAAGGTTGGTCTGTTTCCTCATAGTGGCTGTCTGAATTTGGTGCTATATTTAGATATTGCGAGGATTTTGAAGGGGGGGGGGGGGGGGGGGGGGGGGTGTCAAGAAAAATCAATTCTAGTAAAATAGAGTAAACAAGGTAAAAAAACAAAAACAAAAAAAACCAAGGAATAAGTACATATGGGAGTATAGAAAAGAAAAGAAAAAGAAATTTAATTGAACCATCTTGTGAAGTTGATCAATTAATTTTTCAAGAGGAAACTTGGTACCAAGAGACAAAAGGCAAAGATTTCTTTGATGACAGGGGAGGTAAACCATAAGGAGGGAAGGGGAGGGAAAACAGCTGATCTGTTGTTTACTTTTAGGGATGACCATTTCTGGTTCGGAACATTTTTCTGCTAATTTGACTTTGTTCCCTCGATTATTGACTTTCATTATGTAAATTATTTGAAATTGAGTCATTGCTTTGGTGGCTGAAATAAAACAAGTTGGTGCATATTCGTATGAGAATTAACAGACAGCTTTTTTCCCTTGAATTTCCTTTTTTGTGTAAATAGAATTAAGATGATGTCCCATTAGAACGAAATGCATTGAGTACCCATTACATCAGTTTTAGAATAATTATTGTTAATTTCACATCCAAAAAGGAGGACATTAAACAGACCTTTGCTGAGAAGAGCTTATGTTTGGCGTTGTTGATGTTGTTTTCCCAGATACATTTCAGATAGTATTTAGCTTAGTTTATATAATGAAATAGTTGGAACCTTGTAAAAGCAATGCAGTCAAATTTCTCCATGGTGAAGGCTCCAGCAGTGTGCTAGCAATCTGTTTTAGAATGCAGACTGAACATACACACCATCAGCTGGAATGTCAGTATTATAGTTATTGAAGCACATTGGTTAAAATACCTGAATCCATTTTGTCCATGCAGAGCGTAATTCAAATCTTAGTTGTGCAGAAAGGTAAAATGTCCACATTATTGTTTTAGGCTAAGTTCAAAGATGTGCTTACGTTTGGGGCGGTATATTTTTGAATCATTAATTTGAACTTGGGGGGGGGGGGGGGGGATAAAAAGAAGAGGTCAGTGGTCATTGTGAAGCCTAGCTGTGTGAGATGCTAACAGCATGTGTAGGCTGCTTTGCATGGTGTGCTGCTGTTGAAATGTTGCAGGAAAGTGCGAGAGCTGGAGGAGCAAAGTCACACCCTAACCAATAACCTTAGATCTTTAGAACTGTGTGAAGAAAAGGTGAGGCCTCAACTTTTGTGTGTGTGTGTTTTTTTTTTTAACCTTTTTTGTTTGTTTGTTTAGTTGGTTGTTTGTTTTAACTTATTAAATCACAATCTCCACTGCCCCTCTCTTGAGAAGCTCTGACACTGCCTGTCTCTCCAAGTTGAAAACAGTAGGCAGTGGGAAGATGCCTATTCTAACCTATTTTCCTTCGCTGGCTTTGTTTGCCTTGAACAGAGTTTCATTTTGGTTCACAGCCAACTTTCTTTTGTGTTGGCTGGCTGTCTTCACATCGAGATCTTTTACTTCAGTGGTTTTCAGCTATGAAAAATTGTGTGTGTATGTGTGTTTGTTTTTTAGGGAAAGCTTTGTGGATTTCTTTAAAGAGGTTTTTTTTTGGCTTTGTTTTTGGAAGCAGTTAAACAGAGGAACACCCAGGAATGGCTGGAACTGGAGAAGAAATGCCATGCCTATGGACTTCACTCCTCTTGCTTCTTTTGGAGGTTTCACTGATGACGTGAAGAACTTCCAAGTACTGAAGAAGAGTTAAGCCAAAACATTTCCTTCATCAGTTTTTCAATAACGATCTGGCCATACATTTCTCTTCCTAGATTATTACTTCTTCGTCATGGGATCCTTCAGTGATCGGATTTCTTCAGTATGTCCAGTTGTGTGTGAGAGAGAGATATTCAAAGGCAAATCAAGAGGTACTGTCGAGTGAGCTTTGCCACAGACTTTGCTGTTGCAGGTCTGTAGTCAGCTTTGGCCCTGTTGCTTCAGGTTTTCCAGTGACATAGTTGTATGAAAGTTGGCTGTGACCATGAGAATCGGAGTCGGAGAGGATAGTTTGTGGACGGGAAGAGAGTCCAAAACACAGCCAGACTGCAGCTGGAAAAGATAATAACCAGCTGCCTGGAGAAGGCGCATGCTGATTCTTGGAGTGAAAATGCAGAGTTTCTTTCTTTTGTGATGTTGTGCAGTGAAAACAATCCTGTGGCTCAAAGCTGTCTACTGAAGCATTCCCATTGCTAACCTTCTCACCTTAGTAGATATGACTGTGTGAGGAAATGTTGCTGCGGTGCAGTAGCTGAACGATCAGTCAAAGCATTTCTGTAACTAATGTCTCTATCGCAGAAGGTTTGACCCGATGCATGTGGTGCTGTAGAGATGAGTATCCTTTGTCCAAGAGGTGGTCTTTAGATCAAATGTATAATCCTTGTCGTGTCTCATCTGTCCCTGGTCACAGTACCTGCACAGTGGGTTTGAATTTGTGTTGTCTGTTCCTGTGTTCTCTGCTACTAAGAGGTTTGAAAACCTTCCAGAAAAACTAGTTTGTGCCGTGAACCCTGCCTTGCACGTGTGTGCCACGTTAACAGAATGACTTTGGTTTGTCCACAGAGGAATGAAGAGGAATGCTCTCTCATGCTGTCTTACTTATCTTCCCCATCAGTGTCTGGTTTTGGCGTGGAATCTGCACGATGTTTAGCTCTGGTTTCGTCATGGAATCTGCACGATGTTTAGCTCTGGTTTTGTCATGGAATCTGCACGATGTTTAGCTCTGGTTTTGTCGTGGAATCTGCACGATGTTTAGCTCTGGTTTTGTCATGGAATCTGCTAATGTTTGGTTCATCGCCTGAGCATTCAGTTGCTGGACGAGGTTTTTCTGGTGGCAGAACCAGCTGCCCGAAAAAATACTCATGTGCTGCTTGTGTTTCTGTCTTCTCGTTCCACAGCAAGTGCTATGAACTGGATGAGCAGCTTCATGTAGTGGGTAACAATATCAAAACCCTGTCCATTCAGAACGATCAGGTAAGGACTGTGTCTCTGGGCTGTCTGGCTGTTTGTGCTGTGAGAGTGGGGAGAGGGAGGGGAGAGAGAGAGAGAGAGAGCTCACTTAGAGTTGTTAGCTTCTCCTTTTCTTTTCTCTCCTGGCAGGTTTGACTTTTTTTTTCTTTTACCCAAAAGTGATAGCTGGTTTCAGGACTCTCTATCTTGCCTGTATTTTGAGTAGGTGAAACTTGTGGAAATCAGCATGACTGTATACATTTTTTTTTTTTAAGTATAAAGGAGTAGAGGAGTGGTGTCAACAATGGTGGATAAGAGGCTCACCTAAACAGTGAGATGCTGTCATGTCCAGTGTTTGAGTCTCAAACAGAAATTGTTTTTATTCTCTGCTCTCCACTAGACCTTGAGCAGTGGTGGTGTGAGTGCAGTCCCTTGATAGGCAAGATTGTCTTTCAGGTCAGAGGGTAAGCGGAGGCCCTGTTGGCTTCATGCACTTAGCGCTTGTCAATGGAACCCTTGGTGACAAGGCAAAAGGGTGTACTGCAACAAAAAAAAAAAGAAAGGCACGTGCGTGTGCACATACACACACACACACACACAAACACACACACACACATTCACACACACACACACACACACACCACACACACACAATTTACACTGGAAACAGTGACATGATTTGGGCAGGAAAGCAAAAACGACACCATACTGACTTGATGACGACAATCTCTTCCAGGAGAAGAAAGCAACCCAGATATAACATGGTGCATCACCGCACAATAAGGTATAACGGTACACTTCAAGCAGACTGAAGTCCTGTATTCTCACACGCAGTACGCAGGATAAAACAGAGGCCTGGTCTTGTTTTCTTTGCCATTGGTTGCAACTGACCTTTGATTTCATTGAGACAGTTATCTTGACAGTAGAGACAGTTATCTTGTTATCCAGGTTTTTCTGAAAGTGGTACTGTTTAAAGTGTCAGTTTTGGATATATATATATATATATATACACTATGCTTTAAACTAGCTAGCCATTGATGTGTATGTGTGTGCCTTTTCTTGTTCTTTCCTGTACTCCTTTGTTGCCATTGTTTGTTTTGTTTTTGTTTTTGTTTTTTTCAGAAAATGTTTCTTTTAAGGGATGTTAATATACAAACGATTATGAATAAAAAAAACAAGGTTATATGGAAACAGGTTTTTTTTTGGGGGGGGATAGATGCTTTCAGAGGAGTTTGTATAGTTTGACTTCACCAGTTAACTGTTTCTCAGTTGTTGTATTTTTAATAAATGCTTTCAGAGGAATTTGTATAGTTTGACTTTTCCAGTTGACTGTTTCTACATCCTTTTCCTGCCAGCCGTTCTGGCATCACACTCCTTTATCCAGAACTACAGTGCTGCAAATCGGTTTCAGTCTCGGTTAATCATTACTGTATTGCATTTGCGTCCCATCTTTCAGTGGTGATGCCGAGTATCTTTTGTCACATTCCTAGCAGAATATTTGTTTTCTGTTCATAGAGAGGGTTCTGACAGGACTGGACACACATTCATTTCTTGATTAGTGATATTCCAGATTGCAGTGTAATGTTTGTGTGAAGGCAGGTAAAGAGGCCAGGCTTGTGTTGTTGTTGTTATCGTCTGACGCTGTGTGTGTGTGTGTTCTCCAGGCATCTCAGCGTGAGGACAGTTACGAGGAGACGATCCGGGACTTGACGCAGAGACTCAAGGATGTGAGTGAATTGCTTTCTGTTTTCTCCTCATGTCTTGCTAGGGCAGAGTGTCTGTTCTGTTCTTAAAGTTGACGCTGTCATGTTGTTGTTTTTTTCTGTCTGTTTGTGAAAGGAGGATTGGAAAAAAACACATGTGTGTTGAGAGTTGTTGATTAATAAAGTGAGATCAGAGCAGATATTCCGTTACACGATAAAGAAATGTTGGCAAATTTAGCAAAGAGAAAAAAATCCCATCTTTTTGTGCTTTTAGGAGGTGTATTTGCTTTCATTTCAGTCTTCATGTGTCGCATACACAGGTGTGCATACTGAAATCATGAGTATTACGTTAACCACTTCGACTGAAAAAAACAAACAACAAAAATGGAGAAAAAAAAAGTGGTTGATCACAAAGGCAACAGTAATGTATAGGAAGTCAGCGGAACCACCACCTACGGTGAGTGAGTTGGAGAGGGATACAACATTGTGGAGAAAAGCTGTTGAGATGGAAGCCCACCACAGAGTGTTAGCACTCATCTGCTCTGAGATGCCATGTCAGATCCCACCCCACTGCATCATCGTGGGTTGCCAGAATAGGACAGGGGGAAACTTCATGTCCATTGTGGAGCAAACACATGAAAAAAAAAAAAAAGGATGGGGAGAATTTTTGTCAACCTGAAGTAAGGATACCTAAAACCCACAGCACTGTGGCAGGAATGCTGTGAATATGTATCAGTTCCGAATTCATTTGCTGCACACTATATCTCTCACATTTCATATACAGCATATTTGGGTTTATTCTCTTTTGCTTTAAATTAATTGCAGGTGTAGGTGACAGGCTGTGAACACATCAGTGTTCCCTTCTATCCTTGTCATGATCTGATGGGACTGGAGAGCACACAAGTCCTTGGTCGGTCTTGGTCTTGGCACTGGATTGGAAAGGTCTTTTGTTTAGACAGCATTGCAAAGTGCTTAAAGGGCTTGGTGGACGTGGGTGGGGGAGTGGGTGGAGAAGGGAGGTGTTATGAAAAAAAAACAACCCACACTTTTCAGATGTCCAAGCTAACTATGAACAGATCAGTCAGGAATAGTTCATCTGGAGGGCTGACTGCTGGGGCTAAGGACAGCGAGGAAGCTTCAATAAAAACTGAAAATAAAAAACTTGTCTGTCCATAGTTGTAGCATATGCGTGTATCACACAAGCACATACGTGTGGGTCGTAAACAGGGATGTGTTGAACGAGGTCACAGCGTGTCGTTTGTCGGTGCTTGTCAAGTCCTTATGAAGTCCTTGAAAGGTCCTCGTGGTATGCATAACTGGCAGTTGGGTGGGAACCGTGAATGGCTGTAGTAGTCCCTGAAGTAACCCTTTTCCATGATGATGATGATGACCGTGGCTGGCTGTACTGCAGGCTGAAAACCGCGGCCAGGAAGCTGAAAGAACAGTGGCCAAGTTGCAGAAAGAGGTGGACAGATTGGAAGGTAGAGTGCCCCCTTCGGTTGCCCCCCCCCCCCCCCCCCCCCCCCTCCATCTCCACTGCCTGCAGACCAGCCTTAGAAGCAGCCGTGTGTGTGTGTGTATGAACTGACCTTGTCTTCTCCTCCTTCCCCCACAGTGCAGATGACCGGACAGTCGTGGTGACCCATGCAGCATGCAGGCTGGAGTGTGGGCCGGTTTGGATGGACACTAACACAGAGTGCCCTGTGAACTTAGTTTTTTTTAATGATTTTTTTTAAATGCATGTTTGTTTGTTTTTTTCTGAAAGATGGTTGTTCAGCATGCGTGTGCGCATATGCACATACACACACCCAAACACACCACTCGCACGGATGCATGCACGCGCGTGCACACACACACACACACACATATGCGCATGCACACTCATGCGCGCGCGCGCACACACACACACACACACACACACACACACACACACACAGAGCATTAATAAACATGTGCATGACACTTGCACGGAGCAGTAACAAACACACGCCTGATGCCGTTTTGTTGTTGTTGATAGTTTCTATCAATAGACCAGCACAACAAACAGCCACTTTGGGATGAAGTGTACAGTTCCTTTTTTAATCATATCCAATTTTTTCTTCATGTTTCTTGATAAGAAATGCAAACCAACAAAAAGAATCAGGACACATATGAATGGAGTGGGGAGAAAACATCGCCCTAGTTCATGAATGCTTTTAAGTTTTTATATTTTCATACGTCGGGTTTGCCACATTACCTTCCCATGTGAAATAAAACAGCGCTCGGTGACAATCATGAACAAGAAGATGGTGAAAAGTATCAGAAAGAGCCACGTGTGTTTTTTTTAACACAAAAATAGTGAACAGCTGTTTGTTGTGCTGGCCTGGCAGAATGAACAGGGGGCTGGTCGAGCCTGATAACCGCATGTGGAAAGTGGTGGTGTGTGACATGGCATGATTGTGTCCCTGCAGCTTGATAGCAAGAATGATACCTCCGAGAGGGAATGCTGCCGCCTCCAGAAACTGCTGGAACGTGTCGAAGGTGGGTGATGGTGTTGGGCACTGCGTTACCATATTCCCATCAGTGCTGTCTAAAACTTGGACTTAAGTCCCTTGATGATCATGCTCAAACTTAGAATTCTCTTCCTGTCACGCATCAGGGAATTGTAGAATTTCGAAAGGTGTTAGGTTTCTTGACCATGGGTATCAGCCAGTCTCCTCATCACACACACACACACACCAAGTTGGGTATACAAGAGACCAGGACAGAGTGATAATATTCTTAGTGATTATATTCTTACATACCGACTGTCTTATAGAAATAAGTTGGGCATTCATCTTCAATGAGTGCCTGACTCATTTAAAAGTTCTAATGAAATAACTATGTAAGCTCACTGGAAAAACATTTAAGAACTTGTCTAGAATTTTTGTTTATATGTGTAGCCCCCAAAAATCTTGACATTTTTTTGTCGAGTATTTTCTCTCTGTATGTGTAGATCCCCAAAATCAGTTATTCCATGAAAAATGGCGGGGGGGGGGGGGGGGGGGGGGGGGGGGGATGTGTGTTTGCAATAGTATGTTCTTGGAGAAAGTCCTATCTAACTACACCACTGATGTCTCAGGAGGCAACAACTCGGGAAGCCAGCATGCAAACTCTCCCTCTCCCTCTCCCTCTCTCTCTCTCTCTCTCTCTCTCTCTCTCTCTCTCTTTCACTCAGGTAGGGTAAGGAGGCTTGGTAGGAAGGGGCAGTGTTGAGGAGAAGGTTTGTTGAGGCCATAGCTGCCACTGGCAGACAGACTATGGACCACTCAGGGGAAGTAAAAACAAACTTGCCTTTTTTTTTTTATCATGTTCGTTTTTTGACCACGATTCCCTGTAATGATGATATACGGCACTTTTTTTTTTCTGTAACTGAATTGCATGAAGAAAACCATCGCTGTGCCAGAATGTCTTCCCAGGGTATTTGACTGTGTGTGGTGTGTGTGTGTGTGTGTGTGTGTGTGTGTGTGTGTGTGTATGCCTGCGTGCGTTTTCCAGCTGAAAGGTTAGATTTGAAAGAAGAAGTAATCTGACAAAAAAGGGTAGATTTGGTATGCGTACCTTCTCTCCCCTCCACCCCCAATTCCACCCCAACACCCCTAACCTCTAGTGTGTTTCCCTGCATGTTGAGTGACTACAATGAACTAATTGATTAGTGCCAAGCACAGTCTGTTGTTGTTGTTGTGGCATGGTGTTGGACTAACTGCATGTTGTTATAGGGGAGCTGGAGTCCCAGCGCGAATCGAACCAGAGGCTGCAAGAGGAGATGGACCAGTGCATCGGAGACCTGCAGAACCTGTAGTCAGCCTGTCCCGTGCCCCACTGCTGCACTCGCTTCCACTCCAGGTTGATCACTCTCACATGTAGAGGCCTTTCAGGATGAAACTGTTCAAACAAAAAAAAAAAAAAATTTACCTAGTAGCAGCTCGGATGTGACCTCAGTTGCTGTCAACGTGCAGTAAACAACATGAAAGTGTGACTGAACATGTTTGAAAAGAAAAAAGATTTTGACGTAGTAGCAGCTCGGATATGGCCCCCGTAGCTCTCGGCAGGCAATAAACAACATGAAAGTGGGATTGAACGCGTCACATTATGCAGTTAACAAAGCTGGTGTAACTATCCCAAATGGTAGTTGATACACCCACCTAGTTACAGTTGATGCAGCAGACGCAGGCTGGTAAATAATGGTTGAACTATATACTGACAAACCAGCGCATAGTTAAGTAGTTCCCAAGTGGCCGATCCATCCCTATGAGCCGTTAAAAGTGCTCTTCCCTTTAGACCTAATGAGCTTATATCTACAGTCAGTATATGAAAAAGTTCTGGTTGTTGAGGTCTGTGGCGCAGGGGAATTGACTACATTTAATATGAAGTATAGAATCCTGTTAAATCTCAACAGTTCTTGAGATTTTTGCATGATGGGCGTTCTTTGTTTCGTAACATTCTGCGCGTTATTTCTAAAATAATAATATTTTTGTGATGAATGTGTCTATTTCGGTTTTTTAGGTGATATATTGCTTCAGATAACAAAAATGTTGTTTTAAATACCGTAATTCTGGGAAGAAAACTGTCGATCACCAGTGACCGAAATTCAAGGGAAAGAACTGAAGAGAGTTAAATGGAAAAAGTTTTATTGTTGTAGAGGTTACCTTTTTGGCCCGAAAGGCGACCCAGTCTGCGACTGGGAATTTCCAAAAAGACGCCTGTCTGGAATGTTGTGATTCAGCAACATGTCAGACAGGCAAAAGGCATGCAATGATTGTCAGTCTCACCTGGTTACGTAGACGACATCAAGTTTTACTCTTTCTACTGAAGTATAGCAATAGACTACTATGCCTTGTATTAGGGTACACCAAAGATGCTCAAAAAGTGCCAAAGGTGTATATCTGCACAGAGCACCAGGGAAGTGGTATTGCTAAGCATGCCCTTTGCGAGAGAAGAAAAGAGAGATGATGCTCTGTTGTGTGTCGATTACTTCAAGTTATCTGTCGTGGAGGTGAGCAGGCCAGACTTTATTGTCAACACACCTTGGACAAGTGTCCTGTTCATGTTATCACACCTGTTCAGGTACCAGTCACAGTTGATGCAGATGACATAGGTTGCAAGGAGTACATTGCACAGGTTCAACTCTCAACAGTTTTTGAGATTTTTTCATTTTGCATGACGGATGTTCTTTTTTTCGTAACATTTTGCGCATTATTTCTAAAATACTTATATTTTTGTGATGAATGTGTCTATTTTGTTTTTTTAGGCGATATATTGCTTCAAATAACAAAAATGTTGTTTTTAATACCATCATTCTGGGAAGAAAACCGTCAATCACCGGTGATCGAAATTCAAGAGAAAGAACTGAAGACAGTCAAGATACGAAAAGAAAGCTTTCTCATACACAGGGGAGGTGATGAGGCCAATGTACAGTGGCCATATCCAGTATAAATGGCATATACAAATCCAGAAACCTACTGAAATGCAGCAGATGTAAGTGCCAGAAGTGCCGCATGCAGATGTCAGATTACAGATGAGAGGAGGTACATTCTCCTAACCTGAGGATGTTTGACAATTAAGTAGTGGGGGAAAACAAGTGCAGGTTAACAATTCTTCAGTCGTTATAGTAATGACTTGGCAAAGATTTGAAATTTAAAAAAAAAAAAAAAAAAAAATTGAAGAATAAAATGGGGGAATATATTATAAATACGAGAAACCCTTCACTAGCTGCCTGAGGGAACCATCGTAATCCCTCTCAAAGGCACATTTATTTGTATTGCCTGCTCCTAGGCCTTTCGTCCGCTGGATCGGACTCATCAGGGAGACACGGCTGATTGTGTCTGTGCTCTTGGTGTCAAATAGAGACACACCACAGTCCATGATTCTGTGGTGTTCTCACCACCAAGGATTCAAAAAAAGACTCCAACAGCACCCTCAAAGCAGCCAGCGAAGGGTAGTAAAATGGAACAAAACAAAAGTGGAGAGGGATGTTTGGGGAAATTCAGCATCTTTCCTCATTAAATGGTAGACCCTCCATTTGTCTTTACACTAGGTATTAATGAATGCTGTGTTTGATGTTATTTTTTTTTCTGAGGTTAGTAATGAGCATCAAACTGTTCTCGTCAATTCCATAAAGAGAACATGTTTTAATGGCAGTCTGTTCTTTGCTTGAATATTCAGTTGATTAGAGCTTCAGTGACAGGACACAAAACCCACCAAAAGTTTGAATAGAAAGAATGGTCTCTCTGCCTGTCATTAACTTGGAAATACCTGAATAAATCATATACAACATGTGAAAACAGTACTAAAGCAGAGGTAGGAACAAGGATGCCAGGAGGTGGAAAACTGCAGCCATAGGTTCGAAGCATTGCCATTGTCCGTCTCCTGGGATTGATGTCCCTACCTTTTCCTTGGTTTTGTTTTCACTTGTTGAGATCACATAGTGGTCTGTGTGGTATAGAAAATGCCATTTCTCAGAATGTTTTGTTTTCACCTGTTGAGATCACATAGTGGTCTGTGTGGTATAGAAAATGCCATTTCTCAGAATGTTTTTGGTCTCTGTCTTTCCCCACCTGTATAGTGTTACAGTGTTGCTTTTTACCAAACCAACTTGGTGATTGACATCCGTATGCATTGAGAATTCAGTTTTTTTTTTTCATGCATTGTAGTAAAACATAGAAAAGTTATGCCAAGCATATTCATCTTCCATCTCTTTGGTTCTGATTTTATAGGTACAAAAACTTGATGGGATTGAAGATGGTGTTTAATTGATTCACTACTATAGATACAAAAACTACTGAAGAACTGAAGGTGGTGTAACAAAAACTACTGAAGAACTGAAGGTGGTGTTTAACTGGTGCTTGTTGTGGGGGTTGCAGATGAATTGTTGGCAGAGAAGGAGAGGTACAAGAACATCAGTGACGAGTTGGATGCAACGTTTGCTGAGCTGGCAGGCTACTGAGGGCAGGGTGACTCTCTCAGTGCTCCCCCTCCCCCTCAGCTCCACCATCACTCCACTGCTGTCTGTCTGTGCAGAATCAATCACTTTGTACAGGTTGTCTTGTCAAAACAAAAAAAAAGCGTTGTCTTTAATAAGACTCTCCACTACTGCCACGTTATTTTGGAGTGTGTGTATGAAGCAAGGAGTTTTGACCAAAACGTCAAAGGAGATATATATGTTCTTTTTTTTTTTTTTTTTCTCAAATACTTGCTTGTAACTGTCATTTTTGTACAGAGCCGTTTATAGAGAAAGTTTCGGTCAGCCAAAAGCTGCCTTGGGTACTATCGGCATATTCAGTCCCATCTCAAGTTATTTCCCTGCAGGACAAAAATCATGACTTGTGACCATCGAGCATTATAACGTCATGGTATGGTAGGATCATCCTGTGCAGAAATCAACATTGTTTTTCATTCGACTTCGCTGATGTGTGATGATGATAAAAAGGCTAGACAAATAAAAGTGTGTTGTCACGCGAACCATCTCCAACTTGATGTTGCTGCTTCGATTCCATGGAATCCCACTGATGTAAAGATTTCGATTATTAATCACTAGCAGCAGGTTCCTGCAAGAGGGTGACTTGTGTTAGTACCAAGGTACCTTTTGGCTGTTGTCATGGAAATGCAAACTGTCAGCTACTCCAAAAGATGCCAAGGCCCCATCTGAATGAGCTGGTATGCAGTTCTTCCCCCCCACATCCCCTCCTTACCCCCATCAAATCCCCAGAGAAGGTGGTACATAAGTCGGAGGTTAAAGAACACTTCTTCGAAGAGTGCTGGTATGGTGCAGACCCTAACTTGAAAAGAACCCATCACTAAGGAACAAGCTTGACGCTGGAGTGACCCGAAACACGTAACACCTTCTGACTGAAAGGAAAACCTTCTCTCCCTTATTTTGGCCTTCATGGTTCCACTCGCCTGCGCTTGCGCATTTCAAGTGTACAAATATTTCTGTGCGAATGTGCTTTACCGTTTGTTTTGTAGCCACTCCTTTACTTATTTAGCTGCTTTTTTTTTTGTTTTTTTTTTTGTTTTTTTTTTTTGGTTTTTGCTCTCTCCCATATTTGCATGTGATCTGAGGTTTATAGGAGTATGGCATATTTATTTTGTACGTATATAATTCTTTTCTTGGGTCATGTTTGATTGCTTTATAGAGGCCCACCCCCCAGGGCCTCTGTTTTGTCTCTTTTTCTTTCAAATTGGTTCCATTAAAAATCTAAGGCATAAAATTGCTTATAACAGGAATTGCTCTCACAAACCAAGCCTACTTTCATTTTTTTTAATAGACTTTAATGTACTTACTTGCGGTCATAATGCAAGCTGTTACCATTGCAAAGATGTCAGGCTGGTTTCTGTACTTTGCCTTATTAATTTAGTCCACAAATTATGTGCATAACAGGACTGTATCAGTATACGTACACACTTAGAATCCTAGCTACGCTTTGCTAAACACTTCTTGGGTACTTCCAGCTTCTTATTTTTTCAGACAATAAAATATCATCAATTTCCCATTGTGTGTGTGGCTTGTGTTTCTGATCTGTATGTTCCAGTCTAATGCTTAACTGTAAGAGAGGGAGAGTGTTCAGGGTGCATGAAGGAACAACAGGGAGCATCAGGGTACATGCAGGGTAAACTTTAGAAAAATGTGCATATCTATGCATGCTTTTTCTTCTTCTTTTCTTTTCTTTTTTTCTTTTACTTTCTTCTAATCAGTGTGGACGAGGGCTACCTAAGTAGATGGAGTTTTCCAATAATGTATATGCTCATATGGATAGACAACAAAAATAGGGAAGAAAAAAAAAAGTGATGCAGGTACGGATGTCTCAGCTTTTCGACTCGAGCATCTGTCGGACATTTTGAACCTGGACAGCTAGAGAATTCCTAGACATCTACATTACTAAAAGAGGGAATTGGGTATAGGGGCGCTGCCAAGTATGCTGCTGAGTCTGTTTAACTATCCTCTATCTCGTCAACTACTGCCTCCATCTCAAAGACTCTCCTTTCAGCGCAACTGTCAGTGTTTTGCCCTCCGGTTTGGCCAAGGGAAGGTGTACAGACCTCCATGAATGAGGACTACAGATTATTGCACTTGAATTAGGATGATAGATGATTGACAGAGTTGAGCCATAGATTAGGACTAAAGACAATTTCCTGAGTTTGGATGGACGATTTCCAGAAAAGTGTGGGAAGGGGACCAACTTGATTTGAGTGATGAATGATGCTTTGTGGTATGACAAAAATATGGCATGTACACACTTGTATCCTGACTTCTCCCTGTTCTCTACACGTTTGGCAAAAATGCAGTGGCTACAAGGAACCAAGAATGACAAAAGAAAATCTAAAGTTCTTGAGTGGTGATTACACTTGTGGAGTGTAAACATTGTAGTGTCTGGCCATTTTGGTTGCTTTGACCAAACGGCAGCAACTCTTGCTAATTCGTGCTCATGAAATCGTGTTCTACTGTGTCTGCTTCTTCAACAATTTGTAGGAATAGTAGAGGTAACTACAGACACTGAAGTTCGTTTGTTTGTTTGTTTAAAAGAGAGAAAGCACATGAATTTGTGCCAAAGTAAGTTGATGAATCAGGTTTGAAAGAATTTTTTTTTTATGTAGTTAATACAAGATGAAAAAGGGAGGGGGGAGGGGAGCATCTTTTTGTTCAAAACGTGGCGAAATTGTACAGGAAACAAGTCTGCACATGCGTCGTTTCTTTTTTGTTTTTGACTCTTTGTTTACAAAGATAGGGAAGATTTGTACACGTGAAGAAAATTTGTTGAAAATGCCCATATAGGAACTTGAGGATAAACATGTCTGTATGTGCAGAAAATGAAAGCAACATGAGCATTGTTCTCCTCAGTTGGATTGTCCCCAGGTTTTTCCCAGCATTGTGTTTTCCCAGCATTATGTTTTGTTCAGACAATCAGATTGTCTCAACATACATGGTTTTGTGTTTAGAAGGACTGTTGCCAATATGAATGCTTCCTAGTAAAGTAAATGGACACAGACTATTGTGTACAGAACAGAATGAAACTTAAGTAATTGCACTACAAGTGGCTCTAAAAGGATTGCCAAAAGTATAAATTTCCTGGCCAACGCCGTAATGTTTGTGTTTCTGGGACCTGGTCGAGGCCAGATACAATCATTATGAAAGCAAGCATAGAGTGCAGCCCAGTAGCCCTTCATGCCCTGCTCTCATGGTGACCTCGGTTTCAATTGCCTCTCCACGTCTATAGCCTTGGTTTGATTTTGTTGGGGTCACCGGTATCGGCAAATTCGTGGGGATTGTGGGACAAACGTGTTGGCGCCCTCCAAAGGAACAGCCCCACTCAGCCATCTCCACAACTAAGCAATAATTGTTGTCAGTAGGGGGCTTTGTAGGTGATGTCCTGTGTATGTTGAATCAGAACAGGCGCCACTGACCACCACCAAAGTGACTCGGCAGCAGTGCAGTGTCTCCTCTGGTGGGTTGTCTCATGATGACTTGACATAGACTGCTCTCTGTGGATTGCCGGTGCTGGAATAGTGGCGGGCAGGCCGTGCTGTGGATGAGGAGTCTGAATGAACGGCTTGGGTGCAGTGTCACTGAGAGGACACAGAAGATGGAACAGGGAAAAAAAAAACATAAGGAAAAGCTGCACACTTCTTCAAGAAAGGAAAAGAGATTCAAGAGCAGCGTGAAATGTGTGGCAAACGGTTTGCCGACAGGCTGTGTAGTGTCCCTGGTTTAAGGAACCAAACACATGATTGCCAAGGTCTTGTCGAGAAAGATATTTGATTCAGGGGGAGAGGCTTATTATCGGGGACCTGACGTGAACATAAACTCCCCCTCGCTGATACTGTTTAAGAACGTTTTGGAAAGTGTATGTTTACTGAGACTGGAGTGATATGATCAGAGAAAGCACTTTTACTCTTTAACAAAATTGAAGGCTTTCTTTTGCACATGCTCGCGAAGACACCAATTTGAGCAGAGATCCAACTACAAATCAGAGAGGGGGTGGGGGGATCAGTCTTCAATTTCATAACAACATTGAGTATTTTACTGCTTTGCGGTTGTCATATTCATGACACTTCAATGCAAGCTGGAATTCCTAGGACAGTGTTTGAATTTTATTGACCTTAAAGACAAAAGAGTCAGTGCAGGCATGTACACACTGAATGGCAGCCTTATAAGATGAAAGTATGAATGAATGCTTAGACTTCTCTTCTGCCTGCAGAGAGATTCCTGCACTCAAGATATTGGTTCAAAGGAGAGGGGGGAAAAATGAAGAAAAGGTGTTTCAGATGATTAACTGCAGCGAGCACTTGGAAACTTTAGAGGAAAGAAAAAAGGGTTGATTCTGGCAAATTCTGTAACAAAAATCTCTTCTGACATCACTCGCACACGGAAGACATCTTGAAAGACTAAAGAAAAAAAAAAGAAAAAAAAAAAAAACGGGTGGCTCTAGACTGTGGCAAGAGAGCAGGCTGAATATGTTGGAGAATTTACACAAGTTGCATGCAAGGATTCATGCACAACGACATGCATCCCATGCACAAATTCATGCACCATGACACGCATCCCATGCACAAATTCATGCACCATGACACGCATCCCATGCACAAATTCAACAAATTACCACCAGTTCATGGGTTGTGTTTTTCAACATCACTTTTTTTTAATATCCTGAACACCTAAGTACAATTTATGAACCTGGTGTTGCTCTAAAAATGAAGGCACACAACCTATACAATCAACTGTGAGCTGCTAAGTACTCCTTCCCTCTCTTTTTCTCTCTCTCTCTCTCTCTCTCACAAGAAAGATAAAATTTGCAAAGTGCACATTCAAAATTGTTCATTATAATGGAAAATGATTCTCAGATACTAAAAAGATACAAGTGAAAAGATGAACAAAGAAAACGCACACACATAGCGCGCACACACACACACACACACACACACACACCACACTTCAACTCTGCAATGATTTTAGGCAGTTTAACAACATGCTGTCTTCTCATACACTAACCCTCCAACACATCAATCCTTAAATGAATGCTGACTTGCCTGTAAAAAACCCAACAATCGTAAAACACAGGTACAAGTACATCAACAATTCTGGACTTTTAAAACAAATTGTATGTACAAAGTAAAATAAAAGAAGTGTAAGTAAGATGCCTTGAAAGACACACTGGGTTTGGAAGGCAGCAAACTGAAGTAAAATCAACCGAAGCCAGTTGAGCACTGGGAAAGCCCAGACCTCCCACAATTCAATGGATCCTGCATCTGCACAAAGATTGTAAGGCAAAAACAAAAAAAAGAAAACAAAATTGTTTGACACAAGCAAGAAAATTGTAATGTTTTTTTTTGTTTTCCTTTTTGTTAACTGCTGTGAGCAAGTCGGTTTATGAGTGAAAACAAAATCACTTTCTGCCAGCTTGCGCTTCTACATGAACTCAAAGTTTTCAGAGAACTGTGAAAAATCAGGATCCATTAAGACGTTCCAGTGAACGAAAAAAAAAAACATTCAGGGAAGAAGGAGGGGGGTGGGGAAGTGACAGAGAAACTTGAGAAGCACTGGTCACATTTTCGGTGAGGGAGGTGGAAGCATGCCACCAGATCCCTTCTCAAATTTCTGGGATTTTTGCTTTTCCTAAATGGGAGCTCTTGTTTCTGCCAGGGGATCTAACAGTATGTACGACTGGAGTAACTTCCCATTTACCTTTTTTGAAAGAGGACACCAAAAATAAGAAATGATGATTTTATATTGACAGAGCAAAGTGTCCATAGTCCGTGAAAATGTCTTCCTAGACGGTTATCAAATAGTAAACAGTAAATTCACAGAGTTCATGTGTACTGGAGCACAGATTCTGGATCTGCCCTTGGACATGAATCTGCACTGTGGATCTACACCAAAAATCAATGGTCTGTCCCTAGATCACATTTCATCTTTCCTGCACATTTCATTAAAATCCATTCTGTAGTTGTTGCATAGTCTGCTGAAAAACAAACACACAGATATGGTAAAATGTATCACCTCGGCAGAGGCACTGAACAAAGATGGGCGTTGTTGGGTCTGGCGTCCAGCATTTTCAGTTCCTCCACAACACCGTGTTGATGGATTTCCCTGCCACCGTGATGTCTAGGTAGCCCACAACACCGTGTTGATGGATTTCCCTGCCACCGTGATGTCTAGGTAGTCCACAACACCGTGTTGATGGATTTCCCTGCCACCGTGATGTCTAGGTAGCCGACATCAGGATCATGCACCGACAACTTCACATCCGACTCGTCCCTGAAATCATGCAGTCAACAGATTTCGCTGTCACAGTGTCAACGCACATCTAACTGTGTCACACAATCAAAAGATTTTATTTTATCCAGTGTGTTGATGATTTTCTTTTGGAGAATTTTCTAAACAGAACGTGGAGCATAATATTACTGGATACTCAACTGACCATGAAAACAATCTGGTATCATCTGCAGGCATTTCCCGAACAGCTAGTTTACACTTTTCCCTGGAGAAGGGTATCACTGAAATTTGACATGCAATAATCTCTTCAGACAACGAAAGATTAAAAAAAAAACATGGCAAAATCTTAATTAGCACATAAAATCAATTCTGGCATATTTTCCATCCTGTGCAAATTATCACAGAAAAGACCATTCCCTTACAATGAGATGAATAAAGCCCTATATGAAGAATGGGAAAAACGACTGCAACAAAAACAGTAATGGACTGGGCACTCCACTTGCTTCTCCTGTGTGCAATGCTCGCTTAAGTGTGCCACACTGTACACCAAGAACACTGATAGTTAAGTTCTTGTAATATTCTGAGCATACCTCTGCAAAATTTGGCATTTGATCAATGCTAGGGGTTTGCAGAGGAATGCCAGTATGTTTGGAAACCCCACTGTAGTGATTTGATTTCACCTGGATGACAGTTTTGTTTGTTAAAACTGAACATCTTCAAAGACATCTGGTACAGTTGATTCGGACGGGATACGTCACATTTTCTTGCCACCCATGGTGCAAGGGAAATAATTCATACGCTCTTCATTGAAAGCAATGTGGATATGAAACAACTTTCATTGGTTTAACTATAAGATTCAGAGTTGTCACAAAAATCTAGCAACTGGCAAGTATCGACCTTTTCAGCCCATACATTGTGACTGGCACAGTAACTGTTCCAGCTGGGCATATCAGGGCTGTTCTTGGGGCTGCTACACCTCATTAAAGCTCCCTGTCACCATCAAAGTCTGACCTTTCCTTCATTTAATATATTACCTTAAATGGCTGCTCTCTTATTGCATCCATGTATGGGGTATTTGACAGGCTGGATGCTGTATATCCTGACTGTTCAGCCACAATGCTATAGTTCTTAGTCCTGTCCACAATACTAAGAGCAGGTGTTGAAAAATCTGAGGTATTATTTTGGAGGTTTTCTACTCATATCTTGAATACTAATTTTGTCTGTCTGCCTGTCTGTCTCTCTTTCTCTCACAAAGAGGAGTAGAGATCCCAAAGAAATATTGTGTGGCTTACTTTTCTTCTGCTCCATGGCAAAATAGTACATGTTTTCTGAGTAATGAACGTAATGAATTACACATGTATGCAGTAGTTAGCTGAAAGTGTGTGTGACAACACAAGATCTACAGAGTGGAGGAACATGGTAAACAAGCTTCTGCTGAGCACATGCATGCAAGACACAAACTGACCTAGTATAATCACAAGTGACCTAGCGGAACAAGCACGTCTGGAGGTCAAAGATCACATGTACAGCTTGCCTTGGCTTAAGGCTGTGTCAGACCAAGTGACATAGGCCAGAATACCAAGGCTAAATCAAAATGTTGTTATGCTCTGCATAGTTATCGGGGATTGTCTTCAGGCATGACAAGCTCCTAGCATAACACCATCAGTCTCCAAAATCCCTCAAAGTCAGAGTGTGGCTGCCCACGTGGCAGGGTAATCAAAAACGGTCACACATGTAATGTTTTCATCCCTAGCTGATGCATTTGTACCAAAGTGTTCAAGTACTTCAGCTGTTTGGATGATCCCTGGAGTCTTTTAGCCAGGGTACCACGACAACAGCAACAAGAACATCTGCAGCACGAGCATTTGTAAAAGTATTAAAGCATCATTGCTGTTTTACAGCTTACTTCTCACCATCGCCAAAGTTTTCCCTAGAAATCTCCTGATCTCAACAATTTTTTCTCATTTGAATCAGTAACATTCATGTTACTGTTTCCCATGTACATGAAGTATGTATATAAAGCAAGGTGAAAGGTCAGGGGTGAAAACAGTGAGTTGACAGTGACTCTTTCATGTTGATGATCCACATCTGCTAAAGATGATATATGCAATATTGAGACAATAGCATTGATTCATCGTTATGTCTTCTAGCTACCTTTCTTGCATTAAAGGTTTTGACTATCATAAATATGTTCATATTTTCAGCCGTAAAGCTTTGAGTACCATAGAACTCACATTCCAGGCAGTGAAGCTCTGAAATACTAAAATTGTATTTTCCTGCAATGCAATTCTGAGATGCCGTGAAAACATTTTCTTGCTATAAATCTCTGAAACACTATAACAAATTTAACATTTCTAACATCAAAGCTGTGAAGCAGTCCCAACCTGGTAAGAATGAGCGATCATGACAGATGGAAAGGCCTAGTTTGATAACCACAGCAGAGGCCAAGTGCTGGAGATGAGAACATGTCAGATAATCTGTTATCACAATGATCCAGTCTGCAGTCTGATTATGGTTTGTCCCACTGTGTCCATGATAATGATAATAATAATAATGATGATGATAAATAGCATTCGTTGGGCACAATATCCTAATATGTATTAGCTCAAAGCACCTTACAAAGTCATGTACAAAAATACAGGTGATCGCTTACTTAACGTCTACAGGTATGTTTACATATTTACATATTTCAGTGCACACATAAAGATTACTACATATATATTCATGCGTAAAACTCACATCTAAATATACAAACAAAAGAATCTTTGATACATATATAATACATATACACACATGCACATGCGCACGCACACGTGCACGCACACAACAAAAAAGTTGAGCAGATGTAGTAACATATGACTTGTTAAGCAGGTATGCTTTTAGGTTCATTTTGAAAGCAAAAAAAGGATCGACTAGCTCAAAGAGATGATGGTATATCGTTCCATATTCTAGCACAATGAAAGTTAAAGAATCTTTGACCAGCAGAACTTAGATTGCAGTCTGGAAGTTGGAGAATTTTCTTACTGCCAAAGTGAGAGTGCAAGAAGCCACATAGGATGCAAGTTTTTTTCAGATGGGTAAGTTGGAAGTGTATCATAACCTTACAATCTCTCTGGCCTCTTACCCCCCATTAATAGTGCCTCTCCGCCTTGGCTTAAGGCTGTGTCAGACCAACTGACATAGGCTACAACACCAAGGCTACATAAAAACATGGTTATGCTCTGCATAGTTATCCGGGGATTGTCTTCAGGCGTGACAAGCTCCTAGCATAACACCATCAGTCTCCAAAATCCCTCGAAGTCAGAGTGTGGCTGCTCACGTGGCAGGGTAATCAAAAACTGTCACACACGTAATGTTCTCATCCCTAGCTGATGCATTTGTATCATGGTGTTCAAGCACTTCGGCTGTACAGATGATCCCTGGAGTCTTTCAGCCAGGATACGACAACAACAACATACTGCCCTGAAACAAACACATGTGAGGTGGTCTTCCTTCACCTGTTCAACAGCACAAGGGCTAGACTTCCATCAGGTCTTACAACAGCTGTGCTTTCAACGTCCATCTTCTGCTTGGTGTGCACGTTCACATGCTTGGAACTTGGTGAGAAGAACTTGCTGCAAGAATAACAAACAAACTGTGAAGTTCAACGTATAACCTGCTGCAAGAATAACAAACAGAAGAATAATGAACAAACTGTAAATTTCAATGTATAACCTATAAAACCTGCTCATTTTGGTGGGGTTTACATAGGGGGAAATTACCGCTAACATCACAGTAAACCAGTGGCAGATTATAAGAAAATACACAAAACAGTACTCCCCTGGTCAAAATCAGCATGAAAATGAAAATGTATGAAAGAAGACTGAGCCAGTGAGGACAGTTCAAGAGCAAAAGATGAGAGGCCAGAGTGAGAGGATGGAAAAGGAGTGGATGGGAAGAGAAAAAGAAGTAAGGTAGATCTTGAATATTGAAAATGATGTGTAACTTATGCATATGTGTGTGTGTGTGTGTGTGTGTGTGTGTGTGTGTGTGTGTGTGTGTAGATAGATAGATATCTAATACAAAGCAGGAAAGAAGCTTGTATCAAATGATAATGAACATCTGGAGATTAGGAATGGTTTACAACATACACATATTTAACAGAGTAATAAACAACTTGCCTGAAATGTCCTAGAACATAGAACATGGGCTGCTTGTAAAATTGGCCACCAGAAACGTTGACGATAATGGGACTGTCCACAAAGTTCTTCACCCAGTTAGGTCCTCCCTGCAGGTCCAGGGCCAGATTCCAATCCGTCCACCCCGCCACCCAATGGTTCAAGTCCTGAAATCCATAGGTCAGCCAAGTGCATTAAAGAAATCTTTTCAAGTACCATAATCATGGTTTTCTTTTGTTGTTTGTTTTTTTTACCCATAATCATGTTGATCACTTCAAAGGGAGCGTTCAAACCACAAAGTATGGTCTACAGAAATGACTGGTGATAATTTTGTTTTTCTTTTACACAGAACTTCAAAAGTATTAAAAGGTGACTGGCCAGAAGAAGGCATATCATACAATGATGTCAACTGCTGCTGCCTTCACAATCTCTTTAGAAAATTCTGTTCTGTAAATTTTATATCTTCATACTTACCGGTCCAAATAAACACCTTACCTCCACTGGGCGTGAAACAACGCCATACATCAGGATCCCCATAAAAAGATTAAAAATGGAGAGTGGGGAGTTGAATTTTACCTTTAGCCATCAGGCCAGCAGGAGTAGTCTCCTTTCGTGAGTTCAAAGTCAATTCACCCTGACAGCCTGAATTAATTTTTCTCCTTTCCTCTGCAAGGAAACATGTTCTTCTCCAGTTTGGTTTTCATCATGGATTCTCTGAAGCGGTCGTTTGAGTCAGCTTTCCCCTTTCTGGAGGAATACACTTCTTGTTCAATGTAGAAAATACCAGAAACCTACGCTTGTCTTCACCGTTACAGTCTCCATCGTCACAGAGAAACCTGGCGTCTAGTTTGTTAAGATTTTTTTCAAGAATTATGAGCAGAACATGTAGTTATCTGTAGCTTTGCTGAATGATAGCAACTACATGACACACAGAACCCTATCGACAGCACCTTCCGTCAACAACCCTGAGTGTAAGTCTGTCACCAGGGTCAATTCACATCAGCTGACTTCCATTGCCTTCAATTGACAGACAACCCTCTTTGTCCCTGCCTTTGACTTTCACTGCTGCTGAACCCTCAGATCTCTGCTTGTAGCCTGACTCTTGCTGACCTTACATGATTCTCTGTGAATGTTGGAGTTCCAGTTCTCACAGAATAAACTCTCTATTACAGGGCAGACAGCGTGTTCACATGAAGTAATGAGTGAGAGGACTAACACAACCAAAAACAGCAAGCAGAACATGTATTTGGAACATTTACTGAAAGCAGCTTTACATGGTTTATAAAATAAGATCTTAACAGTTCAGTTCTCAATCATCATGCAAGTAACAGGATACTGTAGTACAAGAGTATGCAAAAAGGGACTGGTTGGTGGTGGTTTTATTTTACGTCTTTTCATCCGGCAGATGATATTAGATGGGGAAAAAAAAACAAACAAACCAAAAAAACAAACCAACAAACAAACCAAAAAAATCATTTCAACACATACATCTGCATACACTTATGAAAAAGAAAACAGCATATCAGTTAAGGACCCTCATAATAGTCTAGCTATCTCAGAACTGGCTAAAGTGGCAGCAATCTCAATTATTCATGAGTCAGACAGAATCTGACTCTCATTTTCATATTTGTCAAGATTGATACCTTTCGCCTTATACATTTTAGTTAAAACTGGACAATCTAATAGAAGGTGATGCACAGAGATTAATTTTCCACAGACACACACACAACTTCAGGAGAAAATTTGGTCTTCCATGTGTTCAGCCTTAATTTTGTGATAATCTTAGCCAGATGGCGTGAGCAGCTAGGCAAAAAGGGACTTTGCTGCGGTCAGTATATATCAGACAACACTTGATAACGATCTAAAATATTACATGAAGCAAGTTTTCTATGATTATATAAATTTACACTAGTCTTTTTACACAGCTTGCTTAAAATTTTTTTTCCAAAAGTGTCCAAAGCAATGCACCTGAACATTTCTTGAGGATTCCAATGAACCTACATTGACCCAGTTCATTTCAGTCTGTGACAAAAACAAAACAACAACAACTAAAAATGTTTTAATGATTTACTAAGCATTCACAAGCACATGCATATGTGGTCCCAAACAGATCCTCCTCGACTGACTCACCCCTATGATGTCATGAGCATAGTTCTCTCCTCCTGACTCATCCCTATGATGTTACGAGCATAGTTTTCTCCTCTCTCCCTGCCTCACCCCTACGATATAATAAGCACAGTTCTTTCCCCCTGACTCACCCCTATAATGTCATGAGCATAGTTTTCTCCTTTCTCCCTGACTCACCACTGCAATGTAATAAGCACAGTTCTTTCCCCCTGACTCACCCCTATAATGTCATGAGCATAGTTCTCTCCTCTCTCCCTGACTCACCCCTACGATATAATAAGCACAGTTCTTTCCCCCTGTCTCACCCCTATAATGTTATGAGCATAGTTTTCTCCTTTCTCCCTGACTCACCCCTGCAATGTAATAAGCACAGTTCTTTCCCCCTGACTCACCCCTATAATGTCATGAGCATAGTTCTCTCCTCTCTCCCTGACTCACCCCTGCAATGTAATAAGCACAGTTCTTTCCCCCTGACTCACCCCTATAATGTCATGAGCATAGTTTTCTCCTTTCTCCCTGACTCACCCCTGCAATGTAATAAGCACAGTTCTTTCCCCCTGACTCACCCCTATGATGTCATGAGCATAGTTCTCTCCTCTCTCCCTGACTAACCCCTACGATGTAATAAGCACAGTTCTTTCCCCCTGACTCACCCCTATGATGTCATGAGCATAGTTCTCTCCCCCAGACTCACCTCTATGATGTCATGAGCATAGTTCTCTCTCCTCCTGACTCACCCCTATGATGTCATGAGCATAGTTCTCTCCTCTCTCCCAGACTCACCCCTATGATGTCATGAGCATAGTTCTCTCCTCTCTCCCAGACTCACCCCTATGATGTCATGAGCATAGTTCTCTCCCCCTGACTCACCGCTATGATGTCATGAGCATAGTTCTCTCCCCCTAACTCACCCCTATGATGTCATGAGCATAGTTTTCTCCTCTCCCCCTGACTCACCTCTATGATGACAAGAGCATAGTTCTCTCCCCCGAATCATCCCTATGATGTCATGAGCATAGTTCTCTCCCTCTAACTCACCCCTATGATGTCATGAGCATAGTTCTCTCCCTCTGACTCACCCCTATGATGTCATGAGCACAGTTCTCTACCCCTGACTCACCCCTATGATGTCATGAGCACAGTTCTCTACCCCTGACTCACCCCTATGATGTCATGAGCACAGTTCTCTACCCCTGACTCACCCCCATGATGTCATGAGCGTAGTTTTCTCCTCTCCCCCCAGTCTCCAAGGTCCACTGTTCTTTTCCAAGGGAGGTTAAGGTTGCAAGCCTCTGTGCCGAGGATGAATTTGTCAGGCTGCAGGTCGTGAGTGGAGTCCAGGGCAACAGTGGGTATCAGTCTGTCCAAGTACCAGTGCACCGCTACACCCGACACATACTGAGACGCTTGCGGATCTTTGTAGATCTGCAAGATAAGTTTATCTCGGTCAGGACCACTTTATGCAGTCTTCATTTACCTTTTAAAGTAACAACTGAAAGTTGGGTTTACTGAATAAAAGCTGTGACAAATCAGTGGCATGGGGACAGAGTGGCAAAGGGAGGGAGAGGGGTTGCCACGCAAACTAACTTTAATGTGGAAGGTGAAGCAGGGGAGGAGGGGGGCAGGGGTGGCGTTGAGGGAGGAAGGCATGTCTTTTCACTCTCCCCCTGCCCCCTCTAAAAGCTAGGTGGAGAAGGAGGAGAGGAGCAGGGGGAGGGGGAGGGGGAGACGGATCTGACTTTGATGAAGTAGTCTGAAGTGATTTTCAGATCTTTAAGGAGAAAAGTGGTAGTGGTGGTGGTCGTTCAGCTGCTTCTGCAAAAATGCATTTCCCATGATGCCCAGTAATCTCATTTGCATAACATGCCTTCTCTCTCCTCCCCAAGCCCTGTTCCCTCAGCTTTTTACACACACACACACACGCACACACACACACACACACACACACACACACACACACACACACACACACACCAACACCTCAGATCATCCTCAGACAGTTCAGCTGACAGCAATCTTTAAGGACCAGTGAATGCCAGGTTGTCAAGGGACAGATCACTACAAAGTTAAACCTTTGACTCCCTTGACTTATTTGTAATTTTCACAACCTTGCTGTTTGATGCATTCTGTCTGTCTGTCTGTCTGTCTGTCTGTCTCTTATCTGTCATGCTTTAAGGTCTGATATGAGTTAATGAAACACTTCAATCAGTTCTTCCTAAAGTCATGAATCAGAACTATTCCTGACTTTCACCTGTTCCTGGTTTCCCCATGACTCTGCACCCACAGCGATATCCATGATTGAGAGTGAAGGCCATAAGCCACATTTACATCAAATCACTCCAGTGGTGTATGATGTCATCTGTTTTGGTTCAAAATACCAAGTACACCAAATACCATTACAAAACCAAACCAAACTTTTTACCACCCACTGAAATCTAATTGCTGAATGCCATGAAGTACCAGTTTACACAGTTCACACTCATGAACACACCTCACGTCATCAAAGAACAACTGATCTGCTTTGATTTAGTTTCAATCATCAAACAATAAAAACAAATCATTTCCTTAAAGTCAGGCTTCAAACCGAGCAAATCATACTTGCGAACATGAGTTACCTCAAAGATGAAAAGTGATGTCTCCTCTTTAGGAAGCGGAAGGGGGAGGACAAGCACTGATTATCCTTTGTTTTCTTTGCAGCTCATCTGGTATCTATACTCCTTCTTCCTGTCTTTTTGTACTCCCAGTTCTTATAGAACAGGGAGTACTTTAGAATGGGAATGAAGAAATGCTGTCTGTGTGTCCGTCTGTCTGTCTGTGTGTGTGTCCATGGTCAAAATGTGTTCCAATCGCTGCAGACAAAACTACTGGGCCGATCCTTCTGAAAATTTGTAGGTATGTTCATTATGGGCCACGGATGATGCCCGATGTTTTAGTTTACCGCTATAGCCATTACTAACAGCTGTAACGGCCTGTAATGGTTTTTCTTCTTTACGGAATATCTCAGAAAGTACTTGGCCGATCTTTGTAAAAATGAGCAGGTACGTTCATTATGGGTCACGGATGATGCCCGATGTTTTAGTTTACCTCGTTATAGCCATTACTAATGGCTGTAACAGCCTGTAACGTTTTTTCTTCTTTATGGAATATCTCAGAAAGTACTTGGTCGATCTTTCTGAAAATTTGTAGGTATGTTCATTATGGGTCACGAATAATGCCTGATGTTTTAGTTTACCATTATAACCATTACTAATGGCTGTAACAGCCTGTAACAGTTTTCTTCTTTATCGAATATCTCAGAAAGTACTTGGCCGACCTTTATGAAAATTAGCAGGTATGTTCATTATGGGTCAAGGATGATGCCTGACGTTTTAGTTTGCCCCGTTATAGCTGTTACTAACGGTTGTAACGGCCTGTAACGGTTTTTCTTCTTTATGGAATATCTCAGAAAGTACTTGGCCAATTTATAAGCGGTTTGGATGATCTTGTGACAAATCGAGCCTCTGTCCATATGTTAGTGATGTAATGCTGAAAATGGATGAAACAACCGTTAAAAACCATTATTCTGCCGTTATTTCTTATATATAGGTGGATTTTAATGAAATTTGGTATATAGAAAGGTTATCACACACAAATGGCACTTCTATATAGTGTTTCAAAATTTGACCATTGAAAACCGTTATTCTTGACATATTGTCTGATTTTTGATGAAATTTGATATGTACACAGGCTTTAGCCCAGTGAGGACTAAAATACCGGTTTTAAAAGTGTATATCGGTTATATAACCGTTAAACCGTTATTTTGCCGTTATTTTTTTACATATTAGTGGGTTTTAATGAAATTTTGTATATAGAAAGGTTATCACACACAAATGGCACTTCCATGTAGTGTTTCAAAATCTGACTGTTAAAAACCGTTATTCTTGACATATTGTCCGATTTGGATGAAATTTGGTATGTACACAGGCTTTAGCCCAGTGAGGACTAAAATACCAGTTTCAAAAGTGTACATTGGTTAAATAACCAGTAAAACCATTATTTTGCCTTTATTTCTTATCTCACAAAGCACTTGGCCGATTTATAAGCGGTTTGGAAAACTGGGAGTACGTTTATATGCTTCGCATCTTGTTATCTCTTGTAGTCAAGCATTGTGTCTTATGTGCCGTAGCAATTCATGGACCTGACAATAACACACACACCACCTCTCTGTACCCTTCTCCCACCTGCTCCAAGATTCACTATTGGGGAGAGTTTTGCGTACACAAGTGGTTTTAATCCTACCTTTCAGCAGTCACATTCTATCTTCAGTGATGATGTCTAAACAGGAAACCTGTGTGCACAGGTCTTATTTTCATGTCATCCATACCACTGGCACACCACAGTCAATCCTCACCTGAAAGCTGGGGTGGGATTTAACGTGCATGCAGCAAAATTTTTTACACGTGAATTTACATACTGGACCTTCACTTTAGACCTCATCCAAAGAACTGTGAAAGGTACAATGTTGTTTCGCTAGCTGTCTCTCGGGCCAGCTTTGTTTTCCATCCATTGATCATCTAGGAAGTGACATTTGTATGTCCTTGACCAGTCAATTTCAGTATCGAGGCCCTTTCAGGGTTAACCATCCAATTATTCTACAAAAGGATCAGAGTTTGTACAGACTTTATCCCCGAGGGTATCTCTTTCAGTCTGACTGTCTTTTAGCAGTAATCAATCTTCGAACCTTAGAACAAAGAGTCTGATGCCTTTTCATACACTAGGCCAGCCACCCCCAGGTGTAGGATAAACAAGGACTCACCACCTGGGCCCACTCGGGCAAGCATATACGCTGATCGTCCATTATCATCAGCCGGATGTCCTTCAGTCCGCTGTGGTGCAGGGCAGGACCCAGGTCCAGCTTGACAAAGTCACGC
>CM065722.1:10322383-10354883 GCA_033310375.1 Conus canariensis
TCTCCCTCCAGAGGGCGCCACCACATCCGTCCAACGACAGCCCCCATGGACTCGCCGACACCGGTGACCCCGACGGAACCAAACCAAAGCCACAGACGTGGAGAGGACATCGAAATTGAGGTCACCATGAGGGCAGGGCATGAAAGGCCACAGAATTTGAGACATTTTTTTTTATGCTGATCGATGAGAATGAGGATGATTAAGATGATGCTACGGATTTCCATTTCGGTCTGAGACTACATGACAGGGCCGTACTCTACGCTTCCTTTCATAATATATCCCGGCGTCAACCAGGCCCGAGAGATACAGGCACCTGCAGTGTTGGTCAGGAAATTTGAGCAACACTCTCAGAAACGCATCCATTAAGTGGATGAAACTCGACTGTGTGGTCCCAGTCTTCCCAACTGAGTCCGCAGCAACTCAACTCTGGGTAGGAGCCGGTCGGGGCAGAAAAACCCACATGACTTCTGATGGGATTCGAACCCACGACCTACCAGCCGGGAGTCCGCGACGCTAACCACTTCGCCATGGCGGCTGGTACCATTCATGCTACTTGGTTATCATTAGTTTGTAAAGTATTTGCACATCTTTATAAATTTGGCATCATTTCTTGGGAAAGGATACAAATACAAAACAAAAGAAGATTCACATTCATGCTAATTGGTTGTAACTGGAATACCAAGCCTCTGCCATAGCACAAATTCATCTCTTCATAATTATTCGATCTGTCACCTTGAACTTGAAGTCCTCAGGTGCCAGAAAAAAATGGACAAGGTCCACATCACCCTCCACATCATTGTAGGAATACACGCGGGTAGAGAAATCACAACTGGCCACAGGGATACGACCAATGCTGTATTCCAGACCTGAAAAAAAATCAAAATGAAACTCCAGTATTTTCCTGCTTCAAATGGAAAGGCACAAAACTCAGTCAATAAATGCAACACACACACACACACACACACACACACACACACACACACACACACACACACACACACATCTGTACTATATATAACCCAACCCATAAATGATTAAAATATAGAAAAACACTCGAGGGAACTTATCCTTCTATCTTTGTTATATACCAATCACAGTATCATTCTGAAACTCCAACCTATCATCAAATGTAAATGTTAAAAAATAAGAAGAAATATATGGTTAAAAGAACACCAACTGATTGCATCAATACACCTTCATGCCATGATCCAATAATTTAGATGAGAGAAGAGGGTCAAGGGATGGAGACAGATTGGTGACAGTGGCAGCAGTATGGAGTTTGCTTGAAAAAAGGAGGGGGGGGGGGGGGGGGAGGTTTCCACTGCAATTCCATTACAACCCAGCTAACCATCCAGGGCCGTTTCTACAACGAAGGTAGCTGAACAGCCATGGAGGCATAAAACAGGGGGTGATATTAAAGACAGAGGAAGATTAAAAAGTACAAAACGCAGAGGTAAAGACAGTGAAAGACAGGAAGCACAGAATTGCATGGTGAGGATAAAAATCTATCCTATAAAATTCAGTGTCCATCTTGCACCGAATTCAATGAAGATAAGTGATTGCTCGTTCATTTTCGTTGTCCCGAGTGTTGTGCATCTTGCCTCCTATAAAATTCAATGTCCATCTTGCAGCGAATTCAATGAAGATAAGTGATTGCTCGTTCATTTTCGTTGTCCCGAGTGTTGTGCATCTTGCCTCCTATAAAATTCAATGTCCATCTTGCAGCGAATTCAATGAAGATAAGTGATTGCTCGTTCATTTTTGTTGTCCCGAGTGTTGTGCATCTTGCCTCCTATAAAATTCAATGTCCATCTTGCAGCGAATTCAATGAAGATAAGTGATTGCTCGTTCATTTTTGTTGTCCTGAGTGTTGTGCAACTTGCCTCCTATAAAATTCAATGTCCATCTTGCAGCGAATTCAATGAAGATAAGTGATTGCTCGTTCATTTTCGTTGTCCTGAGTGTTGTGCAACTTGCCTCCTATAAAATTCAATGTCCATCTTGCAGCGAATTCAATGAAGACAAGTGATTGCTCGTTCATTTTCGTTGTCCCGAGTGTTGTGCATCTTGCCTCCTATAAAATTCAATGTCCATCTTGCAGCGAATTCAATGAAGATAAGTGATTGCTCGTTCATTTTCGTTGTCCTGAGTGTTGTGCAACTTGCCTGAAAAAGACCTAAGAGGTCGAAACGCATCATGCTTTGTCTTGTGATTCGTTTGTCTATGTTTTACGGCAGAGCCTTATAAATAATTTTTCAAATCTATCCTATAAGATTTCCCCATGCCCCCATAGGAGGAAGAAAACAAATGTAAAAGTATGTAAGAGTATACCAGAACAAAGACCTATGGACAGTTAGTAAAAAAAATAAAAAATAAAACTAGACAAAAAATATTGAACTCTAAAGAAGTTGAACCCTGCAGATGATGAGAATTAGATAAGAACCCCCGTGACATTACACTTGACACAAATACACCATTTCACATTTCAACCATTAAACTGATGTAAAACAACAGACAAAGTCCTTCATTTTTACCATTGGATGCAAAATATGCCCTGATGAGTTTGTCTTGTGCAGCGGGTGGGAGGCTGGCAATGTTGATTCCTGCAGCATCTGTGAAGGCACCCCCAAATCCGAGGATGGTCTGTCTGGTCTCATTCTTGGTCACCTCCAGCACCACTGCAGAAAATATCACACAAATTAATGAGCGAATTCTGCAGGACCATTGTGAAGAAAAGAGCCTTGATGAACTTATGGAGATCCAAGGCACTAGATGTCACCACAAAAAATCAGGATTTTCAACTCCACTGCCAAATCAGAAAAGAACTTTGACCAATGTATGGAGATTCAAGGTGTTATACATCACCACATGAAAATCATTATTTTCATCTCCACCCCCAAACCAGTATTACCATATGGAATGAAAATCTGGAAGACAACTAAAGCCACAACCAAAAAGAACAGACCTTTACTAATAGCTGTTAAACTAAGGTAGATCCTCACTACTCACTGGCCTGACACCATCATCAACACCTACGTTTGGGACAGAACAGGTCAATGAGAAGCAGAGGAAGATATTAAGAGAAGCTGGGGATGGACGGGTTGTTCACTGCATAACCATCCTGAAACATCACCAGACTGTCCCTCCCAGGGCAAAAGAAAGAGAGTTTGTCCAAGGTGGTGCCAGGACCTTGCGGCAAACGCTCAACAGGTGGGCTACTGGAATCAACAGGAAAGTGTAGCCCAGGACAGGACTCTCTACACATGATGGACATCAATGGTGACATTTATCCCTTGAGTGATGACAAGCCATGCGTAAAAAGGAAGTGCATGCCTTAATATGTGCTACCATATAAAGAAAGAATGGGACACACATATGTTATCAAATTAAACACAAATTTATGCACACACAGACCACACAAGCCACACAGGACTAAGTCTCCGTGGTTGTCTCTGGACATTCTTTTTCGATGTAGATGTCCCCTTCTTTTCCTCTTCCCCTATCTCTGGGTTTTGGACATAGTCTTTGTTTCTGAGTCTGTCTTTGATACGATTCCCTGCATTAACAGTCTTGCTTCCACTTCAGTTACCAAGACCACTTTTTCTCAAACCCAAATCTATCTTGCTCCCTCTTCTCTCTCTCTAATGATGTTGTGTTGTTCTTGTTCCCCTTGACTATTAAAGGTTCAAACTCAGGAGTCCTCCCCACCTTTGATGATTTCTATCACTTGGCAGTGATTACCCATCAACTTTAATCTCATTCATGCAGCTTTCCACTAGTTGAGGGTCCTAATGCTAGCTGGCCAATGATCCTCTCTCTTCTACATTCTAAACCATTGTCATTTAGAGCACTTAAAGTCCTTTCTTGACAGATTCCAGCCTGGGCATGGATGATTTCCAAAACCATGCAATCATTTCATTTAACATACCATTTGAATCATCAACATAACACAATTCTGTTATGGTATGAAAGCATTCTAAACAACACTGCAACATTTGATCAGTTAACTTAATCTTAACAGACACCTTTTGTTCCCCCCCCCCCCCCCCCCACACACACACATACGCACACACCCTACACCACACCACACCATACCATCTCAATGCCGATTAAAAGATATAATCTAAAACAATGAAAATAAACAGACCATGTGCCGAGGTAGAGGAGGTAACTTTAGCAGTGGAAAGAGAAAAGCGATCACCGCTGCGTGATGATGTGTACACCACAAACATGCCAGACTTCAAGGCTGGCAGCTCTGGCGCCATGTCACAGTAGGTGGAGTTACAGACACACACCACAGAATCGGCTGAAAACTGATGGGCGATGCATGGCTCATTTCCTTCACCTGAATTGAAAAAAAAAAGGCAATAAATTAAACCCAAAGGAATCTGTCAGTCTGAAACAATGTGATCAGTTTGCACAACAGAAAAAAAAAGTTTAGGATTAGTCCCCTATCAAATCTGGCAGCTCTCTGTTTCAATTGTACTGTTAAATTGCAATAATAACTTCTTCATTGCCATTTCATCTCCAAACTTCCAAAAGGGAGGCAACCATCTGTCATTTCATGGTTTTACCCCACAAGCTAATAATCAGACCCAAGGAGACAGTATACTGGGGCAAAATATTTTGTAGGAGGAGTGGCCGGTCACTATTTTTGTCCCATTTTCATTTCCTTTATCTTCAGGTGATTGTTAGAATTTTCAGTTCTAAAAACTCATATGTAAATATACAAAAGTTACTTTTTAGAGGGGCACTGGAATTCTTTTTTTTAATGGGACACAAAATATTGCAGGCTCTGTCATCATGACCATATCATGTTTAAAAACTTTCTGTAAAAACTGGTAGATATACATTTCATAGATTGAGTAACAGTGGGCCAAGACTCAACCACCAACAGAACTGATGTAAATGGATCAGCTAACTGAATGAACTGTGTTAGAATGCTCCCACCTTCAGCGAGTTGAGAAACTGCATGACAAAATTGCTACATATGAGATACTTAATGAAGTATCTGATGCTATCAAACCAACTACCTATGAGATACATACTGAGGCTCTTGATTAGTTAACCCTTTCATCCCAAACTAACTCCAAGCTGTGAGCAGCTGAAAGCAGCAGTGTCGCAGAGCTACTGTGGGGTACCATACTAGATTTACAAGCCTGTAACTTTCAAACCACTAGACCAGTCGTTATTATTCATAAATAATCTTAAAGATGATACTACTAAGATTTGTTCTAGCCTAACACATCCACATGAACACACACCCACATACACAGACACACACACACTGAATCACAGGAATCTCATGGTGCCAAGCGGGACTATGGCTTTCTGACTGCAGTACTGTGTGGCTGCTGTGGAAATGCCAGGGCTGAAATGAATGGAATGGAACTATTTTGGGGCAGCCCAGTAAGCACTCAAAGTGTAACAGGCGAATTCAACGGTTTGTTCCAGTGAGTGATGTGAAAAGTATGAATCCTAAAAATGTATGAGAAATGAGTGGTGATGGGCTTTCTGTCAGAGCTGATATTTGATTTAATATTTGTTTCAAATTTTACAATTATGCTATAGCCGAAATTGCTTTATGAACTAGAATGGTGTACATTCGTAATTGTGGCGTGTGACCTGTCCCGGTATACGATTCTGTGTAAGGGAATTAACTCCTGTGACTTTAAGAGATAAATGCATAAGATAGCACTAAGATAGTCGCCACCAACAATGACCTCACAAAGTCCAGAATCTGACAGTGACAGTTACCCAACAACACAGCAGCAAAGTGAGAAGTAATACGGGCCTGGAACAACTCTGCTGCTGCACGGGGGGGGGGGGGGGGGGGGGGGGGGGGGGGGGGTGAGGTCCGGTCTTGTCTACATGTTAGATCGCATCACCATCCTTCGGAAGAGCAGCCTCCCGTTGGCCGAACATACATAGATGCGCCCTGTGCCCACATGCCTGTCCGAGTGACGACCGCTGAGCGCGGAGTACAACAAAGTCCCCAACACTAGAAGAAGTTAGAGTAAGCCACAACTCGGAAGTTAAAAACAAACAGACATGTCGGAAGTGAGCCTTATACTTACCATGTTGAAAACAAACAATACATATGAAAATTAAAATGCTCAAAATGCTTCGTTTTGATGTACCCTCCATATGTGTCACGAATGTATGATGTTTAGCCGTTTTTCGAAGCTGATGTTACTGTCAAAAGTCACATGATATGATGAGGCTGTCTAATCAGCGCTCTGTCTTCCATTAATTTTATCGTCTGCAAGCGTGAAGGTTCAGGTCCACAGATACAGATGAGGCTGAAAGCTATTGTTCGCACGCAGTCGAACCTCTTTGCGATGTCTGTCAGATGAGTCAAGTTCTCACCAAAAACATGTTCTTATCAGTCCACACTGTACCTGACGCTTCAACAGTTTCAATTATCTCACCTTTATTTATGTTTGCAATCAAAGTCTCATTGATATTTACTCCTCTCTCCCCCTCCCCATTTCTGTGTCGCCCTCCGCATTCTTAACTCAGTAAGAGTGATCATGTTGCACAAACAGCCTGTTCTTCTATCAGGATCAGAATCAGGGGCGTTGTATCAAACACAACTTAGCCTATTTAGGCTTTTTACGCCCCTTCTGTTTGTATATATATCCTTTTTTTGTGACCGTTGGTCCAGTCATAGGCTAGCTCAGTCCTATTTTCCATCAAATTCATATTTAATTTTTGTTAATAATTCATGTTTATCTATGAGGTTCTTAAAAACATTAATACTAGGTGCACGTTTGATGTTAACTGTTAGTTCATTCCAAAAATTGGTTACTCTATTAGTAAAAGTAAATTTTCTCAAATTAGTTCTGGAATATTGTCTTAAATATCTTATCTTCACTGTTCCTTGTAACATTCTTCTGCGGAGTACAAAAAAAAAACATGCTTTATCAACATCATCAATTCCATTAAATATCTTGTATGCTTGAATCAAGTCTCCTCTTATTCTTCTTGCCTTAAGTGTTGGAAGTTGTAGATATTTTAATCTTTCCTGATATGAGTAATCTTTTATATTATGAATCATCTTGGTTGCTCTTCTTTGTACCTGTTCTAAAGCTTCTGATTGTCTCTTTAACATTGGATACCATACAGTGTTGCCATATTCAAGAACAGGTCTAACTAGTGTCTTATATAATTGCAAAAAAGTGTCCTTTTCTATAAATGTAAAGGTTCTTTTTATTATTCCAATCATTCTGTTAGCCTTATTAATACTATTTACAATATGTTTGTCAAATAGCAAATTTTTGTCAAAAGTCACACCTAGATCTTTCTCTTCCTCACATTTAGATACTTTTATTTCCTGATCCCCAATTTTCATTATATACTCCTTTTGTGGGTTTGTTTTACCAATATGAAGTAATTTACATTTTTCTGCATTAAAATATAGGTTCCAAGTATCAGACCACTGTACTAATGTTTCAATATCCTTTTGTAATTCCTTATGCAATTTCGGAGAGTTATAAACTTTTGTGTCATCTGCAAAGATTTTACATGTACTCTTTAATTCTACAGGGAGATCATTTATAAACACCGTAAATAATATTGGTCCCAGAATACTGCCTTGTGGTATCCCACTAATAACATCAGCACTGTGAGAGAAGGAACTACCAATCCTTACCTTCTGAGTTCTTTTTGATAAAAAGTCTCTAATCCAACCAAGCACATTTCCTATTATTCCATAAGACTCTAATTTCTTTAAAAGTCTTTCATGTGGTACTGAATCGAATGCTTTTCTAAAGTCTAAATACAAGGCGTCTATATTCTCTCCTTTATCTATCTCCTTTGTGAAATCTTCCATCACTTCTAAAAGTTGAGTCACACAAGATCTTTTTGCACGAAATCCATGTTGACACTCAGCATATAATTTATTTTCTGTCATATGTTTAATAATAGCCTCTCTAATAAATGATCCTAAAATTTTGCATATAATGCATGCTAAACTCACTGGTCTATAATTTCCTGGATCTGTTCTTGTACCTTTTTTGAATACTGAAATGACTGTAGCTGTTTTCCAATCTGAAGGTACTATCATTTCTTCAACAGATTTAGAAAAGAGTATGTAAAGTGGGAAGGCCATTTCCTCTTTTAGCTCTTTCAGTATTCTTGATGGGATGGCATCCGGACCACATGCCTTATTAGGGTTCAGAGATTGTAGTTTCTTTTTTATTGCATCCACAGAAATATCTATATTTTCTAATACTATGCCTTTTGACCTTGAAGCTGGCTTAGAATAGACATATTTTTAGTATCTTCCCTTGTGAATACACAAAAAAAATGTATTCAGAATATCTGCCTTACCCCTATCTGTCTCCACTGTGTCACCATCCTTAGTCACTAAAGGGCTCACACCTGTATTCATCTTTGTTTTCGATTGTACATATCTCCAGAAGGCGTTTGGATTTTGTTTACATTCCTTTGATAGCTTCTTTTCAAATTCCCTTTTTGCTTTTCTTATTTTTTTTTATTACAAGTATTACGTGCTTTAATATAATTTTGATAATCTTTCCCCTGCTTCATGACTAAGAATCTCTGATACATATTATATTTCTTTTTTTTACAAATTTCATTGTCTTTGCATTCATCCACTTTGGTTTCTGTTTTTTATTATTCTTGATAATTTGTTTTGGAACGTTGTTTTCTATTAAAGAATTTAAAATACTTTTAATTTTCCCCCAGCATTGTTCTACACTAAGATCACTGAGTTTATTCCAGTCAATTTGCTTCAATTCTTCTTTCATTTGCATAAAATTTCCTCTCTTAAAATTATATGACTGCTTTGATTCTTCTGTCTCTTGCTCCTCTCATAGGTACAAAGTGAATACTAAAACCTCATGATTACTTTTGCCTATAGGAGCTAAGTGCTTAATGTCTGATATCATTTTCTCGTCATTAACAAGTACTAAATCTAGTATATTTGATTTTTGTCGCTCCCTGTGTCTTGTTGTTTTACCATTTGGTTCAGAAATGCATCTTGCATGCAATTTATGAACTTTTGACCTCTTTCTCCAGAACCAGTACTATGCCAGTCAATATCTGGGAAATTAAAATCCCCAGTAATACAAACATATTTGAATCTTTCTAATCTAATTTGTCTCAGCAATTCGAACATTTTTTCTTCATTTTCAATTGTTGAGTTTGGACTTTTGTAAATAGTTCCAATCAGTATTTTCTGTCTATCCTTATTTAGAAAGGTAATCCACAAGTTTTCATCAAAGTCATTACCTTTTGTAAGCTTGTATACTTTGGCATTAATAGAATCCTTCACATATACAGTTATACCTCTTTTGGGATTTTCATTGAAAAATAATTCGTAACCTGGTATTGAATATTCAACAGAATTTACCCCTTTTTGTTTTTTCGCTATAGATTGTGTTACAACTATAATGTGAGGTTTATTTTCTTCAGCTAATAGAAACACATATATAGAAACACGTGAAGCCCACATGTTATGCTTGCCTTCAGACTATCACATGGCTGACATATGGCGCTAAACTCGTTTGTTAACCCCAATTCCCAGAACTTTTTTTTTTTTTTTTGCTTTACATTTGTTTTCTTTACAAAAAAAAAAAAAAAAATCAATGACATTTCTAACTGATAAAATGGCGAGCCAACAGAAACCGAACCGTAAACCAGAACTGTATAACTTGCCCAGTGCTGAGGATAGGGGGCGATTACTTATTTGTGTCAGAGAAGAAGATAACAGCAGATACAGAGACAGGGTGTCCAGGAATAAAATAACAGAGCGCGGGTTGCACTGTCCCCAGTCTGTACGTTCGTCGTGTCGGACAGCCACCGGCTGAGCTTAAAAGTAGAAATAATATTAATTATTGAGCGTAAGTTTTTTTGTTTTTTTTTAATGTAACATCCGTTCATGGTTCACTAGTGATTCTTCACACAGGCAGGTGAGTAGGACACACGGTGTGTGTGTGTGTGTGTGTGTGTGTGTGTGTGTGTGTGTGTGGTGTGTGTGTGTGTGTGTGTGTGTGTGTGTGTTGTGATGACTGACGGTACGGGATGATCGAGGGGGTGGGGGTAAAGGATTAAGCCAGCTGGATGAGAACGTAATCTTTGCTAGTTATAACAGTTATTAATGTAAAACTTTCATTACTTTCATTTTACTTCACCAAATTGCACAAAGAAAACAAATATGACTCGCAAATATAGTGTGGACACAAGCCCATGCTATTTTTTGGAAAGTATTTGTTTTCCATAAACGTAAACCAACCAAGTGTAAAATCAAGGACAGGATCATGACTGGGATTTTGATTATACAAGCACTTTCTCCCAGAAAGAAAGTAATTTGCGTCCGATTAGCTTCTTGAATTTTATTTTTTATTAATTGTATGGGCTCTTGATTGCTCTATATTGTTGTTGTTATTGTTTTTATTTGTGTGTGTGTGTGTGTGTGTGTGTGTGTGTGTGTGTGTGTGTGTGTGTGTGTGTGTGTGTGTTTTAATCAGTCGCTTTCATTCACATGCATTTCCGCTTTCGGTTCTGCTATGGCTCCAGTCCATAGTTGAGCCTAACTCTGGAATCCTGTTGTAAGAATGGAACCACACAGACAGTAACGTTTCATCCATATAACGGCTGTGTAACTTTGGCCATGTTAATTTCTTTCATGTCATGACCAGTACACAACCTGCACGTTCTGTGTCTCTTGTGTCTGATTGAACAAGGGTTGTGGCGCTTGTTAGGGTTATGCCACGGTCGCATCATTTCAAAGATAAGAATGGGTGTGAAAGGAGCGGCGTGTATGCACGTCCAAAACGTGTAGACGGACTGTAAAAATCAAGTGGTATACAGCAACACGTGCCATAGAACCTTGGGACCTGTCACAGGGAAGCACCGACTGGCGAAAACCGTGGAGAGATCAGACAACTGTTGGATGGTAAACACTACACCTGTCTAGTAAGCCTCAATACGACAGAGTCCACCTCAATGGTAAGGTGGCCTCAACAAGACTACTTCTGCCTAGTCAGCCTCAATAATACAGAGTCCACCTCAATGGTAAGGTGGCCTCAGCAACGTATGGACTATATAACAGAAACTCCCCTCGGATGCGAGGAAAAGTCTATGCCTGGCATGGCATTGTTATGACTATCTCTTCTTTATGCGGATAAGGTTACAGCGAGGAAAGCCTATACATGGTATGGCATGGTCAAGATTATCTCCTCTTTTCGATGCGGATGAGGTCACAGTTCTGCCGACAACGGAAAATATTGAAGATGTGAAGACTCATAGTGATGCTTCAGTGCTTTAGTGTCTGTTTTATCCAGGAGGCGTTAGTGCATGTAGGCTTTTCGATAAATGCTGCACTATATCTACTCATGGATAAATGAATCAATGACTAAGGTGAGAGAATTTCAAAAGAGGGTCTCAAGTCTGACCTAAGCTCTAGCCCAACTGCCTAACATTGTCTGTGCCATTTTTATCATTGCATGTGTGTGGTGAGTGTGCACTTGTGTGTGTGTGTGTGTGTGTGTGTGTGTGTGTGTGTGTGTGTGTGTGTGTGTGTGTGTGTGTGTGTTTATGGGTGTGTTGGCACGGGCCCATAGGTGCGTGTCAATGTATGCGGTACGTTTGTGCATGGTGTGTGTGAATGTGTGTGTGTGTGTGTGTGTGTGTGTGTGTGTGTGTGTGTGTGTGTGTGTGTGTGTGTGTGTGTGTGTTTATGGGTGTGTTGGCACGGGCCCATAGGTGCGTGTCAATGTATGCGGTACGTTTGTGCATGGTGTGTGTGAATGTGTGTGTGTGTGTGTGTGTGTGTGTGTGTGTGTGTGTGTGTGTGTGTGTGTACGTACGTACGTACGTACGTACGTGCATGCATGCGTGCATGCATACGTGCATGCATGCGTGCAAGCATACGTGCGCATGCGCGCACGTCCCAGTGATGATCTGGAAATATTTGAGAGATGCACTGTCTTCAACCGTCTATCTGCTATCAAAAGGAAGTCATCAATCGAAGTCCTGGTCAGCGTAGCTATTGACATCCACAATCAACAGAAAGTAATGTCTGCCTTTTGGTGGTAAAGCTCCGCATACGGACCTGAATCCTCTTCCCACTGAGATCTTCGAAGACGTAATGCCTCGGTGATAAGATCTTCCAGCTCATAGCGATTACAGTGAGGGAAGATACCCTCAAGGCCGATTCAAGGATGTAGGCCTACAGCAGGAGGTGGTCAGTTGTGCCTTGACGAGCTCCGATTCATTCGATACACTTAGACTGCATGATCATTCATTTCAACCTCTGTGTGTGTGTGTGTGTGTGTGTGTGTGTGTGTGTGTGTGTGTGTGTGTGTGTGTGTGCACGTGCACATGTATATGTGCAAGTGTGTTGGTGTATGTTTCTGTGTGTGTGTGTGTGCATGAAAGAGAGAGAGAGAGAGAGAGGAGAGAGAGAGAGAGAGAGAGAGAGGTGTGTGTGTGTGTGTGTGCTGCGCAAGTCACATGTGTTTGTGTTACCCCCATCCCACCCTACCCCAACCCCTTCCAAGACTCCTTTATGTTTTTAATTTTAGCGGTGAAATGTTCAATCCAAAGTTTTCTTCATATATCATCTTCTTTGTCTTTTTCCAGTTTTCCCATTTTTCGTCATTACAACTGTCTGCTTTTCCTGTTCACTAACATTCACTGACAAAATCAGCAGTGAATCTGCGATGCCAGAGAAAGACAGTAAGTTCTATCTGCCAGAGGCTCTTGAGGAGAACCCCCCCTCTGATGACGGAGTGTGACTGCTTTAAGCATGACGAGAGAGAAAAAACACGCTCGCCATCTCTCCCCCTCCCCCCTTATGAACTGACGGCCGCACTTTATGACATGACACTGTTTTGATGGTGTAGGCCTATAGAGCAGGCGTCACCAAGTCTGAGGAACTGAAACAGCAACCCACAATTTAATGTCAAATTAGTACTGTCAGTGAAATACTTATGGAATAGTAGACCTTATGAGCTGCTGCTTGGAAAAGATGTGTACAGCTTTCGTTCATGTGTGTGCATGAGAGAGAGAGAGAGAGAGAGAGAGAGAGAGAGAGAGAGAGAGAGAGAGAGTGGTGTGTGTATGTGTGTGTGTGTGTGTTCGTGTGTGTGACAGTATGTGTATGTGTGTGTGGTGTGAGAGTGAGAGAGAGGGAGGGAGGGAGAGAGAGAGAGAGAGAGAGAGTGAGACAGACAGTGTGTGTGTGTGTGTGTGTGTGTGTGTGTGTGTGTGTGTGTGTGTGCGCGCGCGCGCGCGCCTGCCTGCCTGCATGTGCGCATGTGTGCACGCACGTGTGCGTGTGTGTGTGCGTCTGCCTGCCTGCATGTGTGCATGCGTGTGTGCATGTGTGCACGCGCGCACATGTGTGTGTGTGTGTGTGTGTGTGTGTGTGTGTGTGTGTGTGTGTGTGTGTGTGTGTGCATGGACAACGATTTCTTAAGGTTCAAACCACTGGACTGATTTTGATACTGCTGGGGACTTCTGATGTAGTCTGTCGAGTAGGGTTTATAGCGGTCATGTTTGTTCCCATTTCATCTCTAGAATCTTCTCAACACCATTACTGCAGAACCACTCACTTCTATTTGCTCAAAATCAGCAACACACAATCTAAGCCAAACTGTTTTCGTTTGAAATTGTGTTCACAAATGATGATTGAATATGATCATGATGATGCACTGAAGTTCCATTCTGCTCTGAGAATGCATGGCAGGGCAGCAGAATAGAGGACTGGGGGAATCAATTATCTTGTCACCGCCAGTACTTTCTAAGATAAGCATTCCATTGTCAGTTGGTCAGTCTTTACCTCCTATTGGCCGGAGGACAGGATATCTTGCGGACTGAAGTCCGCAGATTTTGAGGCGGTTGTCATAGGCAATAGCCTGTCTGGTTGGGGGGGGGGGGGGGGGGGGGGGGGGGGGGGGGGGGCTGTCAGTTCCTTGTGAACTTGGGTTCACTTTCAGAGGTTGGTTTTCCCTGAAGATGGAGTATGGCTGCCTTAATGGCAGGATGAAAAACGGTCATACACACAAAACTCCACTGCCTGTCTATACAGGGAGAGTAACCGCAGGAGTATCAGCCTGCGTACGCAGAAAGAAAGAAAAGAAAGAAAGAGGTTGGTTGGTCGACGATGAGAGTCGGTATACTTTGCCTCTTTCCCCCCTCAGAAGGCCTGTCTTCAGGGCCACCAGGCGGCCTCCTTCATGCCTGGGTGGTGATGGTCCTGTGCTGCCTGAGGCCACCTCAAAGAGAGCAGGGTCATTCCTGGCGAGTGGCTTCATGGTGACCTCGATACCGACAGCTTTCTTGGCCTACTGGTGCCAGGATAGGCAGGACAAAGCAGGGTATAGCTACACACAAGGAGGAGGGCATGAAGGAGGTAAAATATGAGTCATGGAAGCTAGACACTGAGAGAGAGAGAGCATAGAGAAGCAGGGAGATAACCAGATCATTAGAGAGCTCAATATCTCCCCAAACAAGGAAACTATGACATTAAACTTTTGTTTTATTTCTAATATGTACACTGTCAATGGCAAAAAAACTATTCAAGAAACGCAAACACTGAAATAAGTCACAATGATTTTAACCAGAGAACAAAAACACTGCAAATAACATCATACATAAAGAAAGGATTAAAAGTCTGCTAATGCATACTCTTATGCAACATAATCACATTTGATATCAAAGGATTAAAAGTCTGCTAATGCATACTCTTATGCAACATAATCACATTTGATATCAAAGGATTAAAAGTCTGCTAATGCATACTCTTATGCAACATAATCACATTTGATATCAACATTTTTGCAAAATGAGAATATAAGTAAGACTTTGAAACAGACTGGAGAAAAAGAATAAATAAGCAAAAAAACAACAACAACCAAACAACAATAACAAACCCTTCACCAATTGTTCTGGTTATAAGCTGTATTTAAGAAAAAATGGGGATTCTTTGCATTGATTTGCATTCTTTTTGTGAAACTGAAAATGATTCAGATCACCATTACCTAGGGCAATGTCACTTCACAAAATACTTAAAGCAAACTGGAAAACAGAGATGTAAACATTGCTTAAGGCTAAACAGTTTTATTTAGAAATTATGAACTACAAAACTGACTTTTTTTCTTTTTTTTTCATGAGCTAGATATTCATTATATACACACAAAATGATTAAAGCATAGCTTAAAGAGAAAGTGGTATCAAAATGAATAATCAATGGACGGGAAGGTCATAATATTATGAGTTAGGGAAACATGAAAACAATACAGTACACACACACACACACACACACACACACACACACACACACACACTCGCACACACACACACACACTCGCACACACACACACACACACCACACACACACACAACACACACACACACACACACTCACACACACATACACACACACACACACACACACACACACAAAGGCATGCAGTAACGAACAGCCATGAGACCCTCTTCTTAAATTCTCTCATCTTAGTTATTAATTCATTTATCCATCAGCTTAAAATCATGTGCAGTGTGGTCTCAAAACTTAGCAGAAGTGGTATAGCATAATTATGGACAAGTCCGCACACAGTGATGCCACCTTGATGAAACTGTGACTGAAACTGAGTAACAAACAGCAGTTGCTGGCAGTGTTTGACAAATAATGATGAAGAAAACATGTTCTTAGCAGGGAAATCTGAATCCTGAACCTTGCATGCTTACAAACATTGAATACACCTATATTTTCTATGTGTGCCTTAAAATACGAAAAATGAACTGTGCTACATTTAAATCAACAACAACAACAGAAACAAAACTCTAGCACTTTATCATACATAAACAATTTCTTCAAAAAACTATCTACAAATTGTACTGATGCAAAAAAAAGTACAAACATGACAAAACCCCACAAGTTTCATTTCAAAGTGTTACAAAAGCATCAATATATTGTAAGTATACATTTGTGACAAAATAAAAGTATTCTGGAAAGCTTGGTAACATGAGGTGCTGTTCAATGTTATTTGTAGCACATCTGAGTAGACATTAATTGAACATGATTTCTAACATATTTCTTGATGATGACACCCATAAGATATTACACAACCCCTGCAGATGTACAATCATGGAATGTATAAAATATAACATGCATATCATCTAATGAAATAAAATGCACATACAGAATTAAATCTCTGGATTTAATACACATATCTTTCACCCACTCCCACAAAAACATACACATACACAAACTTACATTTTTTCACACATAATGCAAAACCTCACAAAGCATGTGCAAAACCTTACGTGCACACTTGCATGTATCACTTTTCATACGCAATTACCAATCAGTAATGTTCACACTTTTCTCACAGTCTCCATTGAATTCATAACCTCATTTCAAATTGCATTTTTCAGCAACTTTGTATAGTCATTTCCAAATGACAGTTTTCAGTGAGAATGCAGGCAGTTTGATGTTGATGTATGTGCTGCCATCTTTGATGGACAAGATGACAGGATTCTGATCCCTGAAATGAAAAAAAAAAAAAATTTTTTTTTTAAATCACTGTTGTAACACGAGTCATTGTTACTCCTTTTGCTGCAAAAACATTCAATACAAAATCAACATCACAAATGATCCCATTTACGCAAAGCTTTAAATTTATCTTACTAATGACAAAGCATGCACTTTTTCTCTTATGCGAAAAGATATGAATACATTCATAAGCACATAAGACTCAGCTGCATGCCTTGTCATAAAGTGAAGAATGCAGAAGCTGTATTCTGATCTAAATCTGGTAAAAGAAACACCCAGACCGTGCAAAGCTAATGTTATACAAAGGTGTAATATAGACACATATACAACGCAACATCCACTCATGGAAACACACATACATGTATGAAATATCACACAAATACATATGCATATGCATACAAACATGACACATATGCATACAAACATGACATGCACAACAGTAAAGACTCGTGCATAAACACAAACACATGCACGCACGCACACACACACACACACACACTAATACACATACATACATACAAGCACACGTACACACACACACACACAAATACACATACACACACACAAGCACACACATGTACATACACAAGGACAGAAACAAACACATGCATAAATGCATATGAATAACAACACACACAAACACAACAGACACAGCAGCACAGGCTCTTACACACACACACACACACACACACACACCACACACACACACAAACAAACATGCGCACACAAGCACACACACAGACACACATACACACACACCCCACACACACACACACACAGAAGCATAAACACAGTTCTCACATATTGAGGAGAATGGTAGCAACAATTGAGTCTGGCCTCAGGAAAGAAGCAGCCTTGACATAGGGTGAAGGAGATGGTGCCGACATTTCCATGTAAACTGACCCAGGCGGCACAAATTTGCTGAAATGCAGCCAGTTCATTATTCTGACTATGGAAATAAGTGAAAGACTGATTATGTTTTTTTCTGTTTCTTTTTATACATTTCACTATAACAAAGCAGCACCAGAATTACACGATGTGAATGTGCATGTGTGTATTAGGTGAATGTGAAAGTTTGTGGCAACTCAAAACAGATTTAATGCAACTTAATATCATTTTAAATACTTCTGTGTTTATGTACTTCATTGCATGCAAGTTTTAGTCAGTAGATGTATAGCACTTCCATAACTGATTTTAACGACCTGAGAAAAATCTGCATGCGTGCGTGTGTGCGTGCGTGTATGTGTGTGCTGTGCTTGTGTGTGCACGCATGTGTTATTCTTCTTTATTTCGCTGTTTTTGCGTTTGTGATTTAACAGCCCAACAGTAAGTACATCTGATACTTTCACTGTATACTGCCAGGTGTACATGTTGTCCAAGAGCATCACACACCTGAAATGCCCCAGGGCATAAAACATGGGCTGCTTGTAAAACTCTCCACTGGTGGCGTTGACCATGATGGGGCTGTTGTCCAAATTGTGCACCCAGTTTGGGCCTCCAATGGTACTGAGGGCCACGTTCCAGTCCACCCAGCCCGTCACCCAGTGGTTCAGATCCTGCAAAAAAATTCAGTTTGGCAAAAAATGTTGGTATGGATGACTAGAACCAAATAGCTACTCCCCCCCTCCCCTCCCCCCCACCCCCAAATAAAGGAATCTGTTTAGCAAAATTTTCAGATTATTTCAGATTATTCTGATTTAACAAAAAATATCCTGGACAGATGTGTCAATGTCGATGGAAGCAATGAAATCAGATCTTAAAAAGAAAAAAACATAAAACAGTTTTCGTTAAGACTAAGAGTTTGTGAGACAAAGAAGAACATGGATCCAAGAATAACAATAAGTTCTTTCATATAACTAGCTTTTCTTGCCACTGACTTCAACACAAGTGATTTGGACAATCTCACTCGCAAATGCACTTTTCTTCTTCTTCTCCTTTTTTTTTTCCCTAACATTCATACAGCAGATAATACTGGCCAACTTACATCCAAAATATCACTGGCATAAGACTGTGCGTGTGCCCAGACACCGATTTCAACCTCTTTGATGCAGGCCTCTGTGGCTAATATAAACTTGTCTGGATACTCTTGATGGGTGTAGTCAAGAGCAACGACAGGTGAGAACTCATCAATGTACCAGTGAATTCCAATACCAGAGATGTATTTGGCTGCTTCCGGATCAGACAATACCTGCAACAGACGGCACTATCCTTTTTAAACAATGAAAAATCTAGGGGGACAAAAATGAGGATATTAAAAAAAGGCAAAATTAGTGTTGAAGAGGACAGAACATGTGGTCTAGAAAAGAAAAGAGCACACACACACACACACACAACATGTGGACTATAAAAGAAAAGGGTACACACACATACACACACACACACACACACACACACACACACACACACACACACACACACACAGAGCTGAAAAAAAGATAGTGCAGACATTATTGGAGAGAACATGAAAAGCAAGAGGAGAAAGATTGAAATAAACAAAGTGAAAGCACTGACAAGACAGAGAGTGAGAGAGCGAGAGAGAGAGAGAGACACACAGAGACAGAGAGAGAGAAAGAGAGAGAGAGACAGTGACAAGAGAGAGAGAGAGCAAAGACATACTCTGTGTATACTGTCCACTCACTTTCTCAGCCCAGTACGGAAGAAGCAAACGGTTGTCATCCAATATCATTAACTTCACATCTTGAAAACTGTTGTTGTGCAAAGCCGGTCCCAGATCCAGTTTGATAAAATCGCGCTGCTGCTCCGCTGTGAATCCCATGGCTTGGAAAAAGTGTTTGTAGATGTAGCCATCCGTGGGCTCATTCTGGGCTGTCAGACCCCAAAAGCTGATATTGTGCTTCTGGTATTCCTGCAGGAACCTGCATGCACAGATCAATATCCATTCATAATGTCTTCTTTCTGTTTTCTTCTTCTTTTTTTTCTCCCCTGTTCAGAGCTGTCACAGCCTAAAACACACGAAGTGTAACATTTTGACATTTTAAGAGGGTAGCATTCCAAATTAAGTGTAGTATTCATGTGTGATATCAGCCAAACTGCAGTGGGGATTTCGTCTTTGGTATTTTCTTCTTTGGAATTGTCTCTGGGGGCCGGAATAGCTCAGTTGGTAGAGCGCTGGACTCGTGATCCTGGGGTTGTGTGTTCGAATTTCAGTACAGGGGAATTTTTCCCTCGGAGTTAACATTGGTTCTGACTCCATTCCCCATACAGTCCTTCGAATGAGACTATAAACCGAGGTTCCGTGTGTGAATGCATGCACAACATCTTGCACACACGTAAAATCCCATCACCAACTTTCAGAAGAGAAGGCCAGTTTGGCCATTGGTATGGATGACACGTTACACATAGCATGCACCTTCCCCAAAGATGGAGTATGGCTGCCTTTATGGCAGGATAAAAAAAACAGTCATACACACAAAACTCCACTGCCTGTCTATACAAGCAGTGTCCGCAGGAGTATTGGCCTGCATACGCAGAAGGAAAGAAAGAAAGAAAAAAAGACAGGAATCGTCTCTGTGGCATCCTCAATGTCTGACAAGTCGCACTCCAAAGCACTTTCAGTTGAACTTGGCTTTGCACACAAAATACTTCTTCTTCTTCTTCTTAGATATCTGCCCGCCTTCAACAAGCTGAAGATTCTGGCATCTATAAAAGGGGTTCCAGTTTGCTGTGAGAGTTGTGGGTCAGTTGATGCAAATACTGGTGGACTAAGATGGAAATCACCCTGTTTTCCCCTCCCTAAACGATTCCCTGAAGAACCATTTTGACAAGGTCGCTGGATCTTGGTATATGCCCATACTAACATAGTTTTCTGTTCTTAACTGATAACAGTAGATCTTCATATGGTCCAGTGTGCTGCTCGACAGTTTGGGGAACTTGGTCATAGGTGATATGATCAATATGTACATAAAATAACATTCTTGTATACAAAGTGCTTGACATACAGTAACAGAATGACCATCAAAGTTTTACTTTAACATATTACACATCAGTCAGCATCTTTTCTTTCTTTCTTTCTGTGTACACAGGCTGATACTCCTGCGGACACTGCCTGTATAGACAGGCAGTGGCGTTTTGTGCATATGACTGTTTTTTATCCCGTCATTAAGGCAGCCATACTCCATCTTCGGGGAAAGTCAGCATCAACACTCTAGACTCGCATGCATGTATGCACAACAGAGAAACAAACAACACATCTTCTCTTGAAGAGGCATGGAGGACTGGTGTTATGAGTGAGGAAGCTTTTATCTTCTGTCTTGGTATGTTGTCTTTATTACATTTGTTTCGTTGGTGTGTATGGTTGTTGATTTTTGTTCACGCACCGGACAAAATAGTTGGCCCAGGTCTTGTAGTAGGGTCCTCCGGGCTGTCCGATGAGTGTCCCATTGCCTGTCATGTTCTTGTTGGTCTTCATCCAAGCAGGTGCACTCCAGGGACTGCCGTATAGCTTGACTCCTCGCTGGCTCATCCCCATTGCCAGCTGAATGAAGGGGATCTATAAGAAAACACCGCAAGTTATCATTGTTGATTTTTACATCAGCAATCCACAATTTTCTGTCATCAGACATAATGCCCTGACACTGTTATGAGTTTATTTTTGTAGCACTGACTGATTTTGATAATTATCAAACATAATGCCTTGACACTCACTGACTTTAATTAAGTTAATGACAATACATACAACAGCAAAATCCCAAACCACAGGTTTGGTGCCAACCATAATTTTCTGTTTATTAAACTGTCTTCTAGGTCCACATGACAATGACGTTGTTGGTTACAATGTACGTAAATGTACAATTTTCATGTATACATCACACCTGTTCAAACCTTTAAAGTGATTACGGACACATTTAACAAATTCATAGTGACAGAAGCCTAGAAAAACATACAAAGAAGATCTACATAAATATACACTTGTAGATACTAGTCATAAAGTTACAGTCACAAATGAAAAGACTGGGACCACACAGTTTAGTCTCATTCATTCAATTAAAATATCTGAGAGATTCTGACTGACACTATTCGCCTTAGATTAAGGCTGTGTCAGACCAATTGACATAGGCTAGAACACCAAGCCTACATCAAAATGTTGTTATGCTCTGCATAGTTATGCGGGGATTGTCTTCAGTTGTGACTAGCTCCTAGCATAACATTATCAGTCTCCAAAATCCCTTGAAGTCGGAGTGTGGCTGCCCATGTGGTGGGGTAATAAAAAACAGTCACATACGTAATGTTCTCATCCCCAGCTGATGTATTTGTACCATAGTGTTCAAGTACTTTGGCTGTTTGGATGATCCCTGGAGTCTTTTAGCCAGGGTATAACAACAACAACAACAACTGACACTATTTCTGTTAGTCCCATTTTCAGCCCAGTACTGCAGGAGTCCCATTTTCTTAGGCCTCACTGGAGCTAGGATACATCTGCAAAGACACTGAAGACTACAACCCCGCCACATAGCCTCACTGTAGACTGCAGCCCCACCGCATAGCTTCACTGTAGACTATAACCCCACCACATAGTCTCACTGTAGACTGCAACCCCACCACACAGCCTCACTGTAGACTGCAACCCCACTGCATAGCCTCACTGAAGACTACAACCCTGCCGCATAGCCTCACTGTAGACTGCAACCCCACCACATAGTCTGTAGACTACAACCCCGCCGCATAGCTTCACTGTAGACTGCAACCCCACCGCATAGTCTCAGTGTAGACTGCAACCCCACCACATAGCCTCACTGTAGACTGCAACCCCACCGCATAGCCTCACTGTAGACTGCAACCCCACCGCATACCCTCACTGAAGACTACAACCCCGCCGCATAGCCTCACTGTAGACTGCAACCCCACCGCATAGTCTGTAGACTACAACCCTGCCGCATAGTCTGTAGACTACAACCCCGCCGCATAGCCTCACTGTAGACTGCAACCCCACCACATAGCCTCACTGAAGACTACAACCCTACTGCATAGTCTCACTGTAGACTACAACCCCACCACACAGCCTCACTGTAGACTGCAACCCCACCGCATAGTCTGTAGACTACAACCCCGCCGCATAGCCTCACTGTAGACTACAACCCCACCACATAGTCTGTAGACTACAACCCCGCCGCATAGTCTCACTGTAGACTACAACCCCGCCGCATAGCCTCACTGTAGACTGCAACCCCACCACATAGTCTCACTGTAGACTACAACCCCGTCGCATAGTCTCACTGTAGACTACAACCCCGCCACATAGCCTCACTGTAGACTACAACCCCACCACACAGTCTCACTGTAGACTACAACCCCACCACATAGCCTCACTGTAGACTACAACCCCACCACATAGCCTCACTGTAGACTACAACCCCGCCGCATAGTCTCAATGTAGACTACAACCCCACCACATAGCCTCACTGTAGACTGCAACCCCACCACATAGCCTCACTGTAGACTGCAACCCCACCACATAGTCTCACTGTAGACTACAACCCCACCGCATAGCCTCACTGTAGACTACAACCCCACCGCATAGCCTCACTGTAGACTGCAACCCCACCGCATAGCCTCACTGTAGACTGCAACCCCACCACACAGTCTCACTTTAGACTACAACCCCACCACATAGCTTCACTGTAGACTACAACCCCGCCACATAGTCTCACTGAAGACTACAACCCCACTGCATAGTCTCATTGAAGACTACAACCCCGCCGCATAGTCTCACTGTAGACTACAACCCCAGCGCATAGTCTCACTGTAGACTACAACCCACCGCACAGTCTCACTGTAGACTACAACCCCGCCGCATAGTCTCACTGAAGACTACAACCCCACCGCATAGTCTCACTGTAGACTACAACCCCGCCGCATAGTCTCACTGTAGACTACAACCCCACCGCATAGTCTCACTGTAGACTACAACCCCGCCGCATAGCCTCAAACCAAAGTGGTACTTTACAATAGCCTCATCTTTACTGGTCTTTATGAAATATGCTGCACAGGAACACAAATGTCTGCGCCACGCAAGTTTACAACAAACAAACATAAACACATTACGCATGGCTGCATGCACAGGCTATATATGCACAACACCACAATACTTCACACACTATGATTAAGCTGATTAATGGAAACATCATGTGCACTATTTGTTTTCTCTCTCATCTTCTTCTCCTCAACCTACCAACAATAGAAGTTTTATCTTTTCTCTCAAAATCATTCTATCTAGGATTCTGTTTTTAATGTTGATGTAGTTGTTCAAGTTAATGTCGACAACAATCTCACAAACTTCGGCCAATGGAAATAATCATCTCAGGGGAAAAGAGGAGGCAATCCATCTGGTTCTATCACCACCGGAATAATAACACATTCAGATAATCTGCAACAGATAATCTGCAACAACACAATGTATTACTCTGAGAACTCAGGGGATTGTGCCCACTGGGTCTGTGAAGCTGATGTTCTACAGTGCCAGCTAAGATAACCAGGCATCTAAGTCTCTGCTTCAGTTGCGTTCTGTTATGTCATGTCTGGTGATCACACAACAGCATCTGCCAGAGAGCAATTACCTCCCTTGACATCTTAATGGAATGCCCTGTGTGTGCCTGTATCTAGGTCAACACAGCGCAGGCTTCCAAGTGTGGTGTAGGAGTGCTCCTGGCAGTTGAGGACAGCGCTTCTCTGGGTCCCACTGGCAACTTTGAGTTATCTTTTCCTTCATTCAAAATGAGGAAAAAAAGACCTCTCAGTATTATCCAAACTAAGTATATTTAAGTCCACATATTTGATTTGTAAAGTTATCAAAAATGAAAAAAGAAAACTCAAGACCTTGTACTTCAAATCCTCAGGCGCCAGAGCAAACTTCTTCAATGCAAAGTCTCCATCGACATCATCATAGGAATACTGATGGGTGGAGAAGTCACAGCTTGCCATTGGCACTCGCCCAATATTATATTCAATACCTGCAAAATAAAGATTCTCATCACATCACAATGAACCAAGATGCAAAACTCAAACAGACACTATGCAGTAGTATCATCATTTAATTCTTCACTGTAAGCTCATTTTGAAGTTTGAATCATCTCTGAATGCTGCCCACTGAGCAATACAAGGCAAGGATTATAACACAAGATAACCCCAACAATCTATTCTAAATTCAATCCAAGGTAATGCTCACCTCTCTCTCTCTCTCTCTCTGCCATCAAGTTAAGGTTAATCTCCTACACTGCAGTGAAAAACTCACAGACTTTGGACGCTTTGTTTCTCACAGAACAAAGTTCATAGCTATCAATGACTGTCTTACTGCTGAGATTCACTCCTGTGTTTTAATGCTTATTTGGCTGTGTTTTGGGATTACATTACATTGAAACTTTGCTATTTTTTTTTTTTGGGGGGGGGGGGGGGCTTTCTTTTTTCTTTTCAAATCATCATTTGAACTCTTGGTCTGCTTCTGTCACTACAGAGCCATGGCCCCACCCCATCCTGTCCCTGACATCAACAGAATTAAACATATAAGCAGATGAATAATACTTAGTCCAAAAACATCAAAATTGTCACCATCAACACTCAGACACTCTCAAGAGACCTACATTTCTGCATCCAGAATCTCTTTCATGCAAACAAAAAAGACAATGCTTTCAAAACAAATTCTTTACAAAGATAAAGCAAAAACCACATATTATATAGAGAACATATAAGTAGTGAGGGTGTGTGTGTGTGTGTGTGTGGGGGGGGGGGGGGGGGGGGGGAGAGTGCAGGCAAACAATTCCTTTGTCATTACTACTCTTGTGATAGTATACACCAATATATAAAAATAAACACACTGGGATAGATATGGGGAATGATATTAAGGTTTTTAAGTGTAAATATTACACCTTTCATGAACAGTGTACAGAACTATCAAGAATAAATGAATGAATGAATGATTGAAGAAGTCTATCTATCTTCTGAATGAATGAATAAATGAGTGAATGAATGAATCTATTATCTACGGGTGTGTATCTCTCCGTGTCCGTGTGTGTGTGTGTGTGTGTGTGTGTGTGTGTGTGTGTGTGTGTGTATAGACAAACAGACATGGAGGAACAAAAGACACAGCACTCGCAAGAGATGGACTCTTCCTCCTTTCTCCTGCTCCTCAAACACAAGGTCATAACTTTATATCTATGACTGACTTTATGTTTCTCCATTTTCCTTCTGGAAAATGAAGGCATCAGGACCCATCATCCTCTCTTTCTCTCTTGTTGCTCTCTCTCACTCGCTCTCCATCCCTCACATTTTTCTCTCTACCTCTTTCTCTCTCTCATTGTAATTGTATGGCATATTAATTTCAGTTGTATTTTACCTTCAGGAGCAAAGTACGATCGGAGAAGTCTGTCCTGCGCGCCCTTCGGCAAGCTGGCTATGTTGATGCCAGCAGCGTCAGTGAAAGCTCCACCAAATCCAATAATGGTCTGCTTGGTTTTGTTTCTCAAAATTTCATACACCACTGCAAAGAACATGTTTTTTTAAAAGGCATATCACATCTGTAGTATAATACAAATTCTATATTTGTTCTAACATATCTAAAAACCCTCCTTACATGCATCTGTATACACACAGACATCCAAGACACTAACGCATGTTATTCATTGGAAACATGAATGTTAATTGTTATAATATACACAGTATGTAGATTCAGAAATATACACGCACACTCTCCCTTACTTACACAACACAATGCGTTGTTTTTCAACATCACAATCTGATCTGCCAGAGAATTACCTATGCTGGAAAATTTACATGCAGACACAGGCATACACACACAGACACACACTATCATGCACATGCGCGCACACACACACACACACACACACACGCACACACACATGCATGCACACACACACCCATTCAGATTTCTTGCCCTTATATATAGTGATGATGCATAGGAACTGCTGATAGAAACGAGTGATGATGCATAAGGTCTACTCAGGGACCGTACAGCGAAGGGACTAACAAGAGCCAGATGGGCCGCGCGAAGTACTGCTCGCGAGCCGACGGCCGAACTACGGCGTAAAGAACTTCCGGTGCCAGCTTTCTAGCGAGTAAACAATGTGTGGAGCACACGCGTCGGACGGTGTGTAAATCTCGTTTTTCGCATGAACACTCCAATTTCTTGTACCAAAACCACATCGCATCTAATATGGGGGGTGCAAACTGTGCCATTGTTGGCTGTCCCGCCCAGAAATCTAAACACAAAGGGCTTACATTTCACAAATTACCGGCGAAAGGTACGAACGATGAGTGGAGAATGCAGCTGATCAACAATATCAACAGACAAGATAAATCGTTCAACCCTGACAGGGCTACAATTTGCTCCCGTCATTTCAAGGATTCTTGCTTCAAAACTGGTAAGTCTGAGCATAGACTCTATATCGTTCAGTTAATAGCAGTATTTCATCGAATATCGAATAGGTTTCTGTAATGACAATTAAGTTCGGGCATCCAAAATTCAGTGATGTCCAAGTGTTGGATGTTTTACAAGGGCCGCTCATTGAAGTAAACAGTTTCCATTCTGTGTGTGTGTGTGTGTGTGTGTGTGTGTGTGTGTGTGTGTGTGTGTGTGTGTGTGAGAGAGAGAGAGAGAGAGAGAGAAGAGAGAGAGAGAGAGAGAGAGAGAGAGAGGTATGTTTATGTGTGTGTGTCAGTGCATGTTTATGTGTGTGCGTGGTAATTTCTGAAGTCACGGTAATGGCAGAACACATCGTCTTTTTTGTTATACACACAAATAGTAATTGATGTACATGTACTCTTGAACTTGCATGATGTAGTCAAGCCATACGTCACAGGTTTCATCAGTAGACTACAAAGCCTTTTAGACCTCTCTCTCTCTCTCTCTCTCTATCTCTCTCTCTCCACACACACACACACACACACACACACACACACACACACAAACACACAGGTTAAGGAGTCATTAAGGAGTCATTCTTATTTATTTGGTATCAGATGACCAAAGTCCCTTGCTTTGATATGCAAAACAATAATTTTGTATTTACATACAGAAATATTCTGCCTATGTTTCTAGGTCCTGGTGGGAAACTGAGGAGACTCATTGAAGGCAGCCTGCCCACTGAGTACATGCCAGTCCGAACAATTGAAACTCCAAAACCAACAGAAAGGAAACCACCGGTAAGCAAAAACATACAATTTATATCCAGTAAAGTCATTTACGGTATATTTTGTCATCAAAACGGAAAAAGAAAAGAAAGGAAAATGATCGCAGAATTAAAAACATGTATGTACAAATAATATTACTGGAGCAATTGAAGAGCATGCTTTGTTGTACAGGTGTAATGTATCTACATAATGAATCTATAGTGTATGTATCTATAATGAATGAATCTATAATGTATGTATCTATAATGTATGTATCTGTTTTTTTCTACAGGTATAATATGCACAAATGAACATAATATTATATACATACATGCATGTAAGCCGAAAACAGGCAACTACAACCCATATCCTTTTGTTCAAGATGCAACGGGAACCTCCTCCAGAAACCCAGAGAGTGTGCTACTTCACACTTAAAGACCTGAGGAAAGACTCCACTCGGCTGCCTGCACCTTGGACATGTCTAGAAGACGAGGAAAACTACATTTCAGTAGGAATTATAGACAGATTCACTGTGAAGATTCATGTGTCCATTTCCTCTGATCTGTCCTCTACTGTCTATGTGCTTGGCTTACCTGCAGCTAATCTCAGTAGACATTTAGAACAGGTTCGTTTGCATACCTATTTACAAGAGCTTTCTACCCTCAATGTCTGTACGGGTGTTACAAACCCAGAACTTCAAGATTTCTCCACCTCACCACCAATTGCAGGCTTCACAGACAAGCACTATTTGCACAGAACACACTATTATGATTATGAGCAAAACAATCACTGTAGCAAAACATGTGTTCGTTCAGCTGATTGCCTTCTTCTCTCTGACAAAATCTTGTGCAAAAACTGTGAAGCTGTTGAAAAGATGTTGACAAAACAACTTCAAATGTCAAAGGCAACAGCTGCTAGACCATTACATGCACATGATCCCCTGCGCACTGCTTCCAAAGATAAACTGAAGATAGCACTGAAAGCAGCTCGTCTGCGTGAGAGAAAACTGCAAAAAGAGGTAGAACTGTTTCAAAAGAAACTGAATACAGATTCTGTGCCAGTCTCCAAGGAATTGCATGACAGCATGACCTCAGTTTTGGAACAGCAGCCCCCGTCTGATCCTCTTGCCAGAATGTTCTGGGAACAGCAGGCCAAAGCCTTCAAAACAAAAGGAGAAAAGGGGATGAAATGGCATCCTATGATGATCAGGCTGGCACTGCTGCTTCACAGCAGAGGTCGTGCTGCATACAACACCTTACGGGACACTGGAGTTCTGAAACTTCTGGTGAATCTACATTAAGAGATTACACGAACTGCATTCACCCTACAGAAGGATTTCATCCGGAAGTTTTAGAAGAAATAAAATCAGCTGCGAAACATCTTCCAGACTGTGAACGTTTTGTTGTGCTTTTGCACGATGAAATGTCCATAAAAGAAGACCTCGTTTTTGACAGCAAAACAGATGAGTTAGTTGGATTTGTCAACATTAGTCAGTGGAAAGAGCGGCCAAACTGTCACACTGTCTTTGCCAGCCATGTCCTTGTGTTCTATGTCGTTGGTGTCAACAGCAGTCTGAAGATGAGTATGGGCTACTTCGGAACACGCACTGCAACAGCTGACCAGATATACCCACTGTTTTGGGAAGCTGTAGGGCACTTAGAGGAAACCTGCCAACTTAAGGTAATAGCGTCTACCAGCGACAAGGCCTCTCCCAACCAACATCTCTATCAGCTTCACGGGCGAGCTAATGAGATTTGCCACAAAACATTAAACTTCTTTGCTCCTGACAGATATATCTATTTCTTTTCGGATGTGCCACATCTAGTGAAAACTGTCAGGAATAATTTGTACAGAAGTGGATATGGTAAGCCAGCGCTGCTGTGGAACAATGGCAAAGAGCTGATGTGGCAGCAGATCAAAGATGTGTATAGTGGTGAACGTGCAAGAGGACTGACACGGACCAAACTGACTTGTGACCACATCTACCTCACAGCCCACTCAATGATGAATGTTAAATTAGCGGCACAAGTCCTTAGCAACAGAGTTGGGCGTGGCCTTGAAGTTCATGGTGGTGATGGCAGCAGTGAGACAGCCAGGTTCATTTTGTTAATGGACAGATTTTTTGATTGCTTGAACGTCAGATCTTTTGATGACGCGCGTGAAAAGCGCAAGGATGACCTGAAACCGTACACCAGAGGAGATGATCCACGTTTTCAGTTTCTGCACGCCTTTCTGACTTACCTCGAAAACTGGAAAGAGTCTGTTCACACACGACCAGGCAATTTCAGTGCTGCTGACAGGGCAAAAATGTTCTTGACACACCAAACCTACAAAGGTTTGGTCACGACCATCAAATCTTTCAATGAAGTGGCACAATATCTGCTTCAACATGGAGTTCGGTTCATACTCAGCAACAAATTTTGTCAGGATCCAATCGAAGCTCACTTTGGCAGGCACAGAGGTATCAGTCAAAGAAGTGAGAATCCAAATTTGTATGCATTCGGCTATCAAGAAAATAAAACCAGATTGCAGCGGACACTTGCCCTGACATTGCAACCAAAAGGAAACGTTGAGAAAGGAAAAAGACCACACACTGAGATCACAATCAGCAACAGTCCTTTGAAAAAAAAGAAAACAAACTAAATGAGTCTGACAGCCTGTATGCCGTAACTTCACTATCTAACTCGTTTTTCACTGGCACCATCAAAAGCAGCTGTTACTAGAATTTTTTTTAACAAGAAAATGGAGTAGACCCTTCATTGAAGTCAATTTTTTTGTGCCAACTAAACTCTTCTGTTTTGCTGTATAGAATAAAGTGTGTTTTACTATACAAAGCAAAATTTCAGCACCTATACACAAAGCGAGTGAATTTTCAAATCTGACTACTATTGTCAGTGCATGCAGCTCCTGCCTTCAGTGTTTTCCTTAGCCCTTTCTGTTTTCCTGGAAGATGCTTCTGTGACTTGTGCATATCTTTTATATCTTTGCATGTGTGATGTATTCTGATTTTGTGAAATAACTGGAGAATTATTTCTAGAACATACTCTTTGTCTTCCTCTTCAGCAGTGCAGTCGTAGGTGATGTTGTAGAAAGATGTGGTCAAATCTTCATTGCCTAAACATTCACTAACAAATTTGTCACTGGAACAGTTGCTGGTGGAGCACTTTGATCTGTACGTACATTCTAACTGCTCTAATAGCGCTGTCACAGAAGGTTTGACGTGTACTAGACCCCCTCTGTCCAGAACAGATGTCATTGTTTTGGGGCGTTCGCTTGATGCTCCTGCCTCCTCTACCTGGTCTTGTTTGAGACACTGAACTATGTCAAAATGAACTGCCTTGCTCTTATTGTGTCTCTTCAACTGCTTTTCTATTTTATGTACTATACTACCTCCTATGTATTCTAAAATGTCTGAATGGTGCTCATCTAAATTGAACTGACTGCCTGCCTGCTGGAAAGGGTGTACTGCTGCAGGTTGCACTTTGTCAAAGTAGTTTAGCTGAACCAACCGCTTAAATAGCCTAAGACACAGCTGAAAGGTTGCTCCTCGAGACAATCCAATGTCTGTGGACAGTTCTGAAATCTTGTCCTGAAGAGCTCTGTGGAAGTTGCCCCAAGCCTTCTCGGCGGCAGCACTTGGAAAGCGTCCTTTTGTAGGCAAGCAGTCATTCAGAAAAGACAACTTGTCCTGAATAGGAGCCTCTCCTGTTAAGACAAAACAGCGATTGTTCTCATAATACATTGTTACAGTATCATTGAATTTCCTTAACATATATTTGAGCATGTGTGTGTGTGTGTGTGTGTGTGTGTGTGTGTGTGTGTGTGTGTGTGTGTGTGTGTGTGTGTGAAAGAGAGAGAGTGTTCTACTTATAAGTGTATCATTAAACATGAGTAAAATAAAGAAGAATGGTTTTGTATTGCATGTGAGGAACAATAAGATGACAGCTTTCAGCAATATTTCAATATTTTTACCATGTACTTACAGTGCTTGGAAATATATGTGATGTAGTTTTGGTTAGATTAGCTGATGAGTATGATCTGTACTCACTTGCTGCTTGTGAAATAGACTGTCTCGTCTCATCCGGAAGGCATTTGTCTGCTTGCATTGAGCTGCACACTTCACTGACAAGGTCTGGTGTAATCTGAAAAGGTTAAAAAACATCATCAACGTTCTGAATTGTGTGTGTGTGTGTGTGTGTGTGTGTGTGTGTGTGTGTGTGTGTGTGTGTGTGTGTGTGTGTGTGTGTGAGCATCATAATGTGATGCATACCACTATGTAATTATTTTGAGTGTTGTCTTTGTTGATGTTGCCACACTGTTGATGTATTAAAAGTCAGTAAACATGTCATAACACATTTAGTCTCTCTCTCTCTCTCTCTCTCTCTCTCTCAGTCTTTCACACACACACACACACACACACACACACACACACACACACACACAGAGAGAGTTGAATTAACTTACCAACATTGGCTGTGGTTCGCTGCCTTTTTTTGATGAATCAGCGACTGGTATCGGTGTTCGTTTCTCTGCCATTGCAACAGGCTGAGCAGTGTTCACTGCAGTCGCTTCTGTTTCCTACAAATGAACCAGCAATACCCGCTATAATAACCAAAACGAAGACTGAATCTACGAAAGTACTGAAAAATATAGCAACCAGCTGTACATCAATGCATACAAGAAGGGAGACATGAAAGTCTAAAGCTGCGCGGAGCACAACTACACACTGACTAGCGCATCTCGAGAGCACAGGCATGGTTTGTTTACACGCTTGTACGCCGAGTAAACTGTGGCCGCGTTATCAGTTATAGGGTAATTACTTGCACATGT